>OX639998.1:33751807-34225222 GCA_951828415.1 Anomoia purmunda | reverse complement strand
GTGTAACCGAACTTTAAATACCTGGCGCAAGTTTTATATCAAATAAACCGTGCTTGTCCCAATAATCTTTATTCTGAAAAACTAAATGACTTACTTTATTTACATAAAAACTAAAATAAATGGGTACGTTTTTAATGTATGCGTTTACTTGTAATTATACTTATGTATCACGTGCTATACTATAAAAAAGCCAAATTCCTAGTAACTCCATAACTATATGATGCAAATGTACAATATTTGGTATATAGATCCTATATGTATATGGGACTCTATATTTTTTGTAAGAGACAAAGGCGGACTCATATGCCCTTATTGAAGACGAAACTACTATTCACAATATATTTCCAGCAATATGACGAAGATATTTTATATTCGATAAATAAGCATTTCCTTAATAATAAGGTATAAAGTATATTTTAAGCACAAAAGCAATGTTCAATGTCTAAAAAAAATGTCGTTATTGGCGCATCAAATCAAGCCGGGTTTGCTAGTATAACAACATTTTGAAATCTTAAACGACGTTTATTGATTTAAATAAAAAGTGGAATTGGTATGAATTTAATTATTTCTCTCCCCAATTAAAATACCAAATTTGAAAGGATTCGCGACATGATTCAGTATGACATTGAATATTTTAATTTGTTATAAATTACCGTTATATGAGAGGTGAGTGTGGCTTTTGTCTGATTTCTATAATTTTCGAAATTGTGATGTAAAGTGTACGTAATGTTGTAGGATTTGATAAAGAACATTCAGAGATATATCAATTTGCTCTAAGTTGGGCGATGCCACGGTCATTTCCAACATTAATGGTTCCATATATTTTATAATCAAGCTGTCCTATCAAATTTAAGCTAGGTTATTCGAAAGTGAATGGCACCACGCCTATTACCATTCCTTTTATTTCGTGTGTTTGCTTTTTTGCCTTTGTGAATTGCCTTTTATGCTAATTTAAATATCGCTTTTGCTGATTTTTGAAAATTACCGTTACATAAGAGGTGGGTGTGGTTTTTGCCCGATCTTAAAATTTTCCGAAAGTTTGCTTATTGCTTCGAAATGCAATATGTGTACCAAATTTGGTACAGTTTGGTGGAATGGTTTCAAATAAATATTTATTTGCTCTAAAGTATGCAGCACCACGCCTATTTCCAAATTTTTTTCAATGCGGTGTATTTGTTAGTGAAGGTCCATTCCTCATATCGAATTTGAGCTGATTGCCTTTAATGCTGACTTAAATATCATGTTTTTTTGATTTTTGAAAATTACCGTAATATGAAAGGTGGACGTGGTTTTTGTCCGATTTGAAAGATTTTCGCTTACTGACTTAAAATGCTGTATGTGTTCCGAATTTAGTACGCTTTGGTCAAGTAGTTTCGGAGATATAAGTTTTTCTTAAAAAGTGCGTGGGGCTACGTCCATTTTCCAACAAAAGTTTAGGCGCATATTCCTTTCCCAAACCCAATCCTATTTGCGAAATTTGCGGAAATTAGCTTCAATAGTTACTGAAATATGGGGTATTTTGATTTTCGTTAGGATTTCTCAATATTTGCTCGAGTTATATATATATCTATATCTATCTCGATTATTTTATACTGTTGCAAACAACCGTTAGGTGAACAAAGTTGTAATACCCTGGGCCCCAGTGTGCTTGAGTATAAAAAGCTTCATATGAAGAAGATGTCT
This sequence comes from Anomoia purmunda, assembly GCA_951828415.1. Classification (NCBI taxonomy): domain Eukaryota; kingdom Metazoa; phylum Arthropoda; class Insecta; order Diptera; family Tephritidae; genus Anomoia; species Anomoia purmunda. The sequence goes on along the minus strand of OX639998.1, from coordinate 34,223,539 downwards.
CACTTGTTTTACACTATTATTCCGGCATTTAACTAAATTTAATAAGAATGTTTTTCGTATTTTTCTTAGGACCAAAGTTTAATTTCCAATTGGGATACTTTAGGAGCTGTTCGGTCGGTAATATCTTAAAAGCAAACAAAAAGTTTCTTTTTTTCTCCTACGCGTTTCGGAGTCTTCCGCGCCTTCATCAGGGAGTCTGCATTTTATTGTACATAAAACATTAAAACAAGTGTTAACAAAATAACAATATTTTTGCTTACAACAATGATAGCACTTACATTTTTAATTACATTGAAAATAGTAACAACATCAAAACAAACAAAAATATAAAAACAAAAATAAAAATTAAACTCCACATATTGAATTACACACTAATTTTTTGTCTCTCTGTTAAACCATCACTCGTTATTGCTGTTCTGTATGCGCAGTTTATATTGTCTACGTCCTCCTTAAAATTCATAGTGTGTCGTATTTGTTGTTGTATCTCAGCCCTTCTAATGTTAATCTTGTCCTCTCTTTTTTCTCCACGTCTAATATTTTTGTATTTTCGAAATCAGCTGAGTGTCCGCTATTCGTTAAATGTTGTGCCAATACTGTTGTTGTCTTTTTGTTCCTCGCGTCCGTTTTATGTTCGCTAATTCGAATTCCGAGTGATCACTTTGTAGTGCCTATGCATACTTTATTGCAATTTTCACCCAATTTACCATTGCACTTGATTTCATATACTACGTTGTGTTGTTGTTCCTTGCTGATTTTGTCTTTTGTTTTGGTAAACACCGAGTTTAGCGTGCGATGGGTTTTATGTGCAAAGCATATTTTGTCTGTCTGTATACTTCTGCTTATTGTTTTTTTGTCCGTTAGTCCTGGTATGTATGTGATACCTGTGTATTTTTTGTTTTCGTTTTTGTTTGTTTGTTGTTTGCAGTTGCTAACAGACTCTCTATGTATTGTTGTTCATTTTTGTACAATATATTTTTAATTTTCTTGGTATTCTCCTTTTTGAAATCTTGGTCACTTAAATCGTATATTTTATTTATTAAATTGATAGCTGTGTTTCTTTTTTACGCCCACGGGTGGTTTGAATGATAATTAATCATCCTTGACGATGCTAGCGATTTTGCATACCAGTTCGTTGTGATTTTATTGTCAATTCGGTGTATTTCCATGTCTAGGAAGGCTAACTTTTTCCCGTGTTCTGTTTCCGTAGTGAAATTTATTTAGTATGTTGTGCGTTTAGTGTTTTTAGTATGTCTTCCACGTCCTTGATCTAAACAATAGCGAATATATCATCTACATATTTGTTAATGTATTTGATATATATGCCCTGTAGTTTAAGTTCAGCGATGCTGTCGTCCAGTATTTTGTCTAATACAATGTCAGCAACGGTGGGTGACAGTGGGTTGCCCATTGTCATTCCTTGTATCTGTTGATAGTGGGCGTCGTCATTGGTGAAATAGTTATTTTCCCGTAGGCAGAATTGTAGTATTGTCAAAAATTGTTTCTTAGTGAGAGTGGTATGTTCTTCGAGGATGGTCCAACATTGCATAATCGTGTGTATTGCTAGTTGTATCGGTATATTCGTGAATAGGAAAACCACGTCAAATGAAATAAGAATTTCATCCTCTTCGATCGGTATATGTTGCAATCTTTCTTTGAGTTGGAAAGTATTGTTAATATTGTGGTCCTTCCAAATTATCTGTCTCAGTGTTTATCCTATATGTTTCGAAAGATTGTAGCACGGTACACCAATTGAAGAGCAAATTGGTCTGAGAGGGAAGTTTTCCTTATGTATTTTCGGAAGGCCATATAGTCTTGGTGCTGTAGCTGCATTGCATGTCAAGTAGTATTTAAGTTTTGCGTCAATTTTCTTTTGTTTGTAGATGTCATTAACTATGGCGTTGTTTTTTCTCTGTAGCTTTTGTGTTGGGTCAATACGGATGGTTTTATATGTAGTTTTGTCGCTTAGAAGATCCTTAATTTTTTGTCTGTATTCCACCTTGTTCATCATCACCGTTTTGTTACCTTTATCTGCGTTCGTTATTATTATTTGGTCCCTTTGTTGTGCGATAAACTTTTTAGTGTCTTCGTAAACTTTCAATATAAATTTGTCTTTTGGGGAATTCTTAAGTTTATTTTTATAATTATTAATTTTAGTCGCAATTTTACATCGCGTAGTGTCTTTGTCTTTTTCCTCTTCCAAAGTTCCAAATTCCCTGCTCTATGTCGGCGATCAAATGTATGGGCGAGATCGTTTTCCTCGTTACTGGTAACGCAAATTTATTCCCCATAGAAAGAAGCCATATACATTCCTTGGGTACCTCAATATTTGTTTTATTTACGAACCAATCTTCATTCGTTCTAAAACCAAATTTGTCGAAGTTGTTGGTGATTTGTGTTCTAAGTTTTGTATTTAGTCGTTCTTCTGTGGTGGTTGTGTAGTATTTTATGAATTGTTTTTGATTTTCTTCAATCATCTTGTAGTCTGTTTCATCCAGTTTATTGTATAGTACATCCCTAATGTGTCCAATGTTTGTACGAATAATTTTCATTTGTATGTTTACTTCTTTAATTTCTAAGTTTAACACTTTCATGATAAATTGCTCTTCAATCTTGTGTAGTTCTTTCTTTGTTATGTCAAGTTCAAATCCTTTATATATATTTTTAATCTTTCCTTTTAAATGTGGTGGTGTTACTCCAAAATCTTTACATTTCAATATAAATTTTAATCTCTGTTGTTGTTTTGTAAGTTTATTGTTGTTTTTGTTATATTGTTTGATGATGTAGCAGGTTTCTTGGCCATACTTTAACCTGATATGCTGAAAGAAGTGCTTCTTGTTGTGTAATTTATGTTTTAAGTACTTGGGTTTATTTTGCTCTCCGAATAATGTAATTTGTTTTTCTTAGGACCAAAGTTAATTTCCAATTGGGATGCTTTAGGAGCTTTGCGGTCGGTAATATCTTAAAAGCAAACAAAAAGTTTATTTTTTTCTCCTACGCGTTTCGGCGTCTTCCGCGTTAAAATTTTTTTACTACAACAGACGAACATAAAAATTAAAAAAAATTGCCTATATCTCCAAACTATCATATTTGACATAGTCCATATGGACACAGATATGGTATTACTACCAATGATGCTAATACTTTCACTAAGCTTCTACTGTCACATTGCAATAGAGCTTCCAGGTTGGCCGTCCGCACCGGTCGCAAACGTGTATATACCGGAACTAATTCGAAAGAAAGCCGGCTTCCCAAAACACATCAACTCCTAAGAGCACCACTATTTAACGCCAATTTAAAGCTAAAATTGGATAACTTCCTCTTCTGTAATTTACAAATATATGAAATTGATGCTCGGTATTGATGAGTTTTGGAGACGCAACTTAACAAATTTTCAAAAAAGATCGATAACATTTTGCTGTAGAATGTGCAAGCGTTTAACAAAAACGAGCAAGAAAAATTTACATCAAACACATTGCAAAAAATTCACTAAAAGGTTTTCACTGCAACTCGCTGTAACGTTTTAAGAAGATATTGCTAGACAGAGTAATTTCTGTTAGCCATTTTTTCCAGCAAAGCAACTTTTCTCCGCTCTAGTTCACCGTCCTTCTCCCACGTCGCCATCAACATTTCGTAGTAAAGCTCTCTCCTGAACTTTTTCGGCGTACTGCTGGAGCTAAAGAGGAAGCCAATGTTAATATAAGTGGTGGTGACATTGACGACGATGGTGACGGTGATGACTGAATGTCTGTTACCGGCAACGTCAAAGGTGTTGGTGATGGCAGTGACGAGGGGATCCATGTGGACGCTTTAGCAGACAGCACATTCACAGAAATATTTTCAAACGGTCTGTAACCCACATGCACCGTGTGGTCATTTGAAATAATCGGACTACTCCCAAACATTTCGTCCATTTGCTCCATATAGAGGGCAAAGCACGGGCTGGCGCCGGTTCTGCAGTTGTTGTCCCAAGTCGCCTTATAGGCCTGGAGAAGACTGCACATCTTCGACTCCAAACACAGCGGCGTCCTTTCAAAGCCCTGGAAGGGGATTAATAAATATAATTTCTTCAAACATATATTTCTTGAACCTACCGTGATGCCCATGGACACCATGTCTTCTACCACGTTCGCGTAGGCCAGCTCTTTCTCTTTGGGTGCTCGAACTCCGCTTTCCGGGCGAGGTAGCATCTCAAAACCCAATTGTCTCCTCACAGGACCATCTTTTTCGCCTTTTTTCTTGCATTCTGAAATAACAAGCATGTTTTAATTCATAATTTTATGTGAAATATACGAAGCGCAAATTTTACTTACCCTTGCTCCATTTTTATTTGTTTTGTTTATGTACCCATAACACAAACAAGATTTGACAGTTGACTGAAATTTCCCAACTATTTTTCCAGAGCCCATTCACAATAGAGCGGTTTTTTTGCTTCACAACATTACATCTCAGGTCGGATATCAAATAACCGAGTTGGCTCAACTCGCATATTTTTCCGAGTTAGTGTTGTTGTTTTACATGCTATTTCTTATTGTACCTAGTGTTCTTTTGCAACTAGGTTACAAAGAAACGGGCCCTCTTTAAATCTTCACACTGCTTTCTTTCTACATATATATGCCAAATATGTGTACATCTGCAGGATGCCTATGCAGCTGTACTATGTATGTACATATTTCCACTGCACTTTATTGCGCTGTTTATGTATGTACACTAGGGTGTCCCAAATTTATAAATAGTCAAATATAATAACGCAACTCCCCAAAAAGTTTACTTTGGATGAGAAAAGGAACCTCAAAAAATTTCACACCCCTAGGACCACGCCTTCCCGTGCCGAACTCAATTTGAAATTTTATTTAGCATCACTCATACGACATGCTGATCTCTTAGTACTAGGTAATGATAAATCACAAGTTATTTTAGTAACATTTTGATTTAACCAGAATATTTTCTTTTTTAAATGTTTATTGTACAATCAGGATACATTTGCCTATGTTCTTGTGCACTAGGGTGTCCCAAAATTTCTAAATATTGAATTTGAACATGTATATGGATTTTTTTTTGCGAATTAGTCGAAACTAGAGCTGTGGAAAATATTAACCTTTTGCTCAACGGTAACACTTGCCGAATTGGGTTCAAAGTTTATGTTGAGGACCTTTTATGACCTTATATGAAAGTTTACGCAAAATATTGAATTTTTCTGAATGCAGAAAACTATCAAATTCCACACTTTACTTTGATGTCAAACTATAAACTTTGATTTCAAAATATATATTGATAACATTAAAATACCAGGTAAAATATAGCAGAGCCGTGATAAGATGTTAACAACCCCCCCTTATGTTTAAAATTTTTGTTTTAATGTTAGTTTGTTACAATCTGGGTAGATTTTCCTATGTTCTTGAATACACTGCAGTAAAAACTGCTTTTGTTCCTCGTCAACCGTTAACAAACCATGGAAGTCCTGCAATAATTTTGCAGCTCATTCTGCAGTATCGTTCACAGCTTTGAGCGTCAAAACTGTTCTTTAAGATTCCAGATATGACGAATTACTTAGCCATAAAGAAGGATGTTCCAGTCGAAAATTGTCCTTAATTTTTAAACGGGAGAACAACGACATACATTTGATTAACACAATATCCGCAATGTTTTTCTCTAAAATAAAGTTTGATTTTTTTTTAACATAAACAGAAGTTAATAATTCCTTTGAAACTTACCGTAAAATGAATCACAAAGTTCTGTCTTTGATAGAATAAAGCGCTTCCCAGGGCCCGATGAACTTTCCTTTTGTAAATTGGCCACCATTTTCACCTTTTCGTCCTCACTCACATTATTGTCAAATTGAGACAATATTGCTAATTCTTCAGTCAAATACCACAAATGCTGGCTGAGCTTCTGTAAAGCTGCTTTGGGGATACCTTCATCAATTTTTTCGTACGCCTTTATTGACTTCAAGAGCACAAATCATTGTAAGGTGCTTTTACTGCTAAAATACATTGAAGCCACGGCTTGACATAGGTCGACGCAATAAATAAGCATACATCTAAAAGTGCTGTCTTGTCTTCAACTGTTATTTTCAGCTGAGAACAAAGTAAACATATTTTCAGGGCATATATCGCTCGCGCCATCCACCGAGCTTGGTGCAAAGCACCTAGAGGTTTTATCTTGATTTCATTTCCAATATCTCCACCTAAAAAGATGATACACAGCTCTATCAGCTCTCGATAGTCATCGCGGATTACTGTTTTAGTGAGTTCAGTGCGGTAAAATTCAATGAGACTTTTAATTTCTGAAACTGCAATGCATAATTCCACCATTTCTCTATAGCACTGTATTTTTTTAGGATCAACGCTGTTCCACTCATTTTTGAACTTTTTAAACATTGGGATATCAGGGCTAGTTGTTGATTGGCTGATTTTCACTGCAAATACGTTTTTTAATATAAGCTCGAGAACGTGATGACGGCAAACAAAAACAACCAATTCTCTGTCAAACTTTTGCTCAATCAGCGCACAGGCACCATTAATGTGTCCTGTATTTGATGCTGTAGTGTCACAACACAAAATCTGCACCTTATCTTCCAGATTCCAGTCTGTAATAGCTTGCCAAACAGCTTGCGCTTGTTCTTTGCCGGTCGAATGATCCAGTTTGGGCACAGCAATAAGTTGGTCTTTATCGCTATACGAAATTACAATAGGGAGGCGTTATTCTTTAGATTTTCTGGCATTCAAAGCAGGTAACAGCTTACCATCCCAATGGACAGTCACAACTTCTGGTACTTCGTTTTGGAAATTAAATTTTATGGCTTCAGCACGCTGTTTACGTTTTTCAATCCGGATTCTTTGTATAGACGATTTGCTTATAGTAAATTCATCTAAATTAAGGCCTAGTGCTTCAATTGTAGCTTCAAGAATAAACATAGATTATCTCATACTTAACTGGCATCTGTCTAATGCAGCTACTAATTTGGGGGTGATAAAATCTCTCTTCCTGATTTTTTTGCATAAGCCAACTTGCGTGTCCTCAACAGTGTCTGATAAACTATCAGAAAAAAACTATCCTGTAAAGGTTCGTATGATCCATTGGAAGTTGATGCTAAAGTATTTTTAATTTTACGATTTTCTTCTTCAATAGCTCTAAGTTGGGCTCTATTCTCTTTTTGAGTCAGCTGTTTATCCACTCCAGCAAAATGTCCAGGTCGATGTGGTTCTCTCTGACGCTGCAGAAATATTCTGTCCTCCTCTATTTTTATTAATTGAGGTGCATCAACATGTGCTATGTCAAATAAGTTGTCCAGTATGGCGATGAATTCTTGCTCACGCTGCTTATATCATTGCTCTGTTTTTCTTGCATCTTTTTGTAATGCCCTCCAAGTTTGATGTAAATTCACAAGTTTTTTTACTGAATTTGGTAACGATTTTGTAGGTATACGCGCTTTATTCCAAAAATTATTGCACTCGCGAATAGTGAGATTTGCGCTTTCAATGACAGTTAAATTAACTACGCGTATGTTATAGAACAAAACCGCAAGAACTTTTTCATTAGATGGAAGCTTCAAACCTGTTATTTGATGTTTTAGGCCTCCTATTAAATATATTTCTGTATTAGAACTCCGTAAATTCCGAGACATGGTGAATGATGAGAAACACACTTGCTATTTTAATAATATCGTACAACAATGCTTAATTGACAACTGATCCAACCAAGTAATTCAAAATAATAATGTTTTCATGCACTTGCTTGTTCTCTTTTTCTCACGCGCTCATAAATAAAAGTACCGTTACTTGAGAAGCCTTATTGCTCTTATATACATATGTAAGGAGAGGAAAAATCGCAACTTCAAATGAATTTCGGCACGGAAAGGCGTGGTCCTAGGGGCTTGATGTCGATAGCCAGCCAGCATTTGGTACGTTTTATAGAGCATGTTCTGCTAATCAGAGACTGACCCTTCATCCTGCAATTCCAAGTGAAAGCGAATTACCAACATGCCCAATGCCTGCAAGTGCTGGCTTGGAAGAAGGTATTCAGGGCGAAGTTTCAGTACAAGTTCAACTTAGTTTGGGAGAAGGATCCCCAAATCCTAAATCTGAAAGTTCTATCTACCGAAGGCTTTTAAGTCTTAAGTTTTCCCTCAAGTAGTTTCACAAAAGAATTTTTTAAAATTGACTTATGTAATAATTCTAAATATTGTCAGCTTTAGTTTTTCTGCTAGTCTGGCATTCGGCAGCATTTGGCTGGCCGTTTAAGGCAATAAAAATAAAAAATTTCAAGTATAAAACGGTGTTCCGCTAATTGGCGCCCAACGTAAAAGAAGACATCAAGAGTCTCCAACATCTACTATCTAGAAAAAAAGGACACATCAAAGGTCTCCAGCATCTACTATCTAGCAAAAAAAAAGGACACATCGAAGGTCTCCAGCATCTAGCAAAAAAAGGGCACATCAAGGATCTCCAGCATCAACTATCTAGCAAAAAAAGGGACATCTGAAATTATTTAATAACATCTGTATTTTCCGGATAAAATGGGATATTCTAAGGAGCAATTAATTTTGTAAGTAAAGTGCTCGGCAAAATATAAGCATTTGTGTTTAAAATTTATTTGGTGAAATTATTATCGAACAAACAGAACAATTAAGCGTATTCTTCTTTGAAGAATTTTGTGAAATCATTAAATTGAAAAAGAATAGCATTTGGAATTAAAATTTATTTGGTAAAATTATTATTATTCGTCATTGAAAAATATAAGCATTTGTGGTTAGAATTTATTTGGTGAAATTATTATTGAAAAAACAGAACAATTAAACGTATTCTTCTTTGAAAAATTTTGTGAAATCATTAAATTGAAAAAGAATAGCATTTGTAATTAAAATTTATTTGGTGAAATTATTATTATTCATCATTGAAAAATATAAGCATTTGTGGTTAGAATTCATTTGGTGAAATTATTATTGAAAAAACAGAACAATTATACGTATTCTTCTTTGAAAAATTTTGTGAACTGAAAAGGAATAGCATTTGTAATTAAAATTTATTTGGCGAAATTATTATTATTCGTCATTGAAAAATATAGTGTGTATAAAATTTATTTGGTGATAGTAACTGAGCGTATTCGCCATTGAAAAATTTTGCGAAACTATTAAACTGAAAGAGTGCATTATTAGAAAGGCTTTACCAGGGATAAATTAAAAATCCAAGTAGAAAAGAATTAAACTAAAATAATTTCAATAGTAAAATTGAAAATTTGAAAAATGGACGCTCAAGTGATTCAGACTATGTTAAACGCAGCTGTTAGGGTAGCCACGGACCAAGCACGTAGCATATAAAGTTTTCGAGGGATACAACGGGAGCTCTAGACATTACCAAGCAGTAGCTATCATATGCAATAAAGTTGTAGGTTCCGCAGACTCTGTGTTATCTTCCTTTAATACTGTCCTAAATTTTAGGGCAACCATTTCAAGGTTGGACTTCACGTATGCAGATAAACGTCCTGTCTATTTAATAGAACAGGAAATGTCTACATTGCGTCAAGGCAACCTAACAATTGTAGAGTTCTACGATGAAGTTGAGAAAAAACTAACTCTCATTGTTAATAAGAATATCATGACACACGGTGAGCAGGGCGACCTCATCAGTTCCTTGAATAAAAAATATAGGGAGGACGCCTTCAGAGTGTTTATTTCCGGATTGAATAGACCGCTTTGCGACATATTATTTTCAGCCAAACCTGGCGACATGCCTTCAGCTCTTGCTCTTGCGCAAGAACTAGGATCCAATAGAGCGCGATCGTACTTTGCTAACACTTTTTACAACAGAAGTGAACGACAAGGTGCAATGGGAAGCGGACAAGGAGTTTATGGTAACACTCCACAATTTCGAAGAGTTTCAATTGAACAGCAACATCAACGTCCTGTACCAATGGACGTTGACCCGTCGGTGTCGTTTCTGAGAAGAAATCGAGCAGAACAAAATCCTCAACAGGATGGGAACCGGGGTCCACAATATCGTGCCACTGGGAACTCCCCAGTTGCACCAAGGGATAACGATCCAGCTGCCAACAATAATAAAGGGTATCTTTCCAATACCAATTTGCAAAGATAAAGAGAACTTCTAATGGAAAATAGGGAGAAAGCTCAAAAACGACAATACGATAGCGATAGATGACCACCTCAAAAAATACAACGAATTAACAACTTAACACAGGCTAACGAACGCGAGGTATCGCAAGATCATACATCTGACAATTATACTGGGGCCTACGATGACTACGAGACTTATGGAAACGAAGAACCAGAGTGTGAAGACGAAATTAATTTTTTAGATGTAGGTCCCTCCTGCCTTACATCACCAGGACGTTCGCAGGACGACAATTAAAATTCTTAGTAGACACGGGTGCTGCGAAAAGTTACATAAAAAATATTGAAACTTTAGAGGGTGTCAAAAAAGCCAATAATCTGTTTTTCGTTAAATCTATTCATGGCACCGATAAAATCAAATACAAATGTGTTGTCAACATTTTCGATCAGAATACACAGTTTTTTATTCCTCCATCTTTACAAACTTTCGACGGCTTTATTGGATTTGACTTATAAAGAAAATAGGCGCATTTATTGATATGAAAGGAGGAGTTATTCACTATAATGGTAAACAAGAAGTTTTGTTATATTTATTTTGTCCTGAAGTCAACAGCCTACTGTCAAAAACAACACAAGTCGAGCCGGTTGCAAAAATAGTTAAAGAGTTTTCGGGAGTATTTGCAGCCCCTAACGAGGCACTACCGTACAACACCAATGTCGTGGCGACTATAAGAACTACTGACAACGAGCCCGTCTATTTGAAAGCTTACCCCTGTCCAATAGCAGCATCTGACTTCGTAAATAATGAGATCACCGAGCTTCTGGAGAACGGTATAATTAGACCGTCTCGATCCCCTTTAATATGAGAAATATGAGTTCTGCAGGCTCCCATTCGGACTGAAGAATGCACCAAGCATTTTTCAGAGTGCTATTGATGATATCCTTAGGGAAGAAATAGGGAAATGCTGCTACGTCTACATAGATGACGTGATCATATTCACCGAAAATAAAGATAAACATATTGATGATATAAAACGCATTCTCCGCAGGCTGTATTCCGCGAACATGAGGGTTTCACTGGAAAAGACAAAATTCATAAGGAAAGAAGTAGAATTCCTTGGATTTACTGTCTCCAAGGATGGAATTAGATCCTGCCCGGACAAGGTCAAAGACATCGTAGGTTATGAGGTTCCAAAAACCCTTCGGGCCCTGAAGTCGTTTCTAGGATTATCAGGGTATTATAGAAGGTTTATAAAGGATTATGCCTCAGTGGCCAAACCTTTAACAAGATACTTACGGGGGGAGAATGGCAGCATCAAAGCCAGCCAATCTAAGAACGTTAACATTGATTTAGATGCGAACGCGCTGAGGGCATTCAATAAAATCAAAGAAATCCTGGCATCGGAAGATGTGCTTTTGCTGTACCCAGATTATAAGAAGCCATTTGACTTGACGACTGATGCGTCTTCAAATGCTTTAGGGGCAGTACTCTCACAAGAGGGCCGCCCAATAACGATGATTTCTCGCACGCTGACCCGGACTGAAGAGAATTACGCTACCAACGAGCATGAACTATTGGCAATAGTTTGGGCATTACAAAAACTACGAAACTATTTATACGGAGTCGGACGCCTGAACATTTATACCGATCATCAACCCTTAAGCTTTGCATTCGGATTTTTATCTGATATAGGGTGGAGGGCGTTTGTGGAAGAATTTCCCCCAAAACTCTTTTATAAACCAGGAAAAGAGAATACTGTTGCAGATGCCTTATCGCGGCAGCACATCAACGCTCTGGGAAATTCTGACTCCTCTATTGCAGAACATAGTGAAGAATCTTTGACAGCCGTTATCCGTTCCGTCGAAAATCCGATTAACTGCTTTAAAAATCAGATTATCTTGGAAGAGGGAAGTGAGCAGTCGAAGGTTACCAAAATATTTTTCAGATCTCAGATTAGACACCTTATCAGGTTCAATCAGGACAGCTACTTGTTGAACATAATCAAAGAAAGTGTCAACCCCAATGTCGTAAATGAGCTGTTATGTGACCTCCCCACACTCGCAAAAATTCAGGACGGACTTCTTAAAATATTCCTTAACGTTAAGTTCCGTCACACAACCAAGTTGGTGATCGATGTCGTTAACGTAGAAGATCAAAAGGAAATAGTAGAAACGGAACATATTAGGGCTCACCGTTCAGCTCGTGAGAATCTACAGCAGATCATAAATGAATACTATTTTCCACATATGCGAAAGAAGTTAAAGAAGATAGTTTTGAACTGTAAGATTTGTCAGGAAGCTAAATATCAGCGACACCCCCCAAAACCGGCAATAGGCCCAACACCCATTCCCAAAGAACCCGGTGAGATCCTACACATTGACATTTACTCGACGGACAAAAAGCATTTTTTTACTTGTATTGACAAGTTTTCAAAATTTGCAATAGTAACCCCAATAGTTAGCAGATCAATAGTCGACATAAAGGAATCTTTATTGCAAGTTTTGAACTTCTTTAAAAACACCAAAACTTTAGTTTTTGATAACAAGAAATCGTTTAATTCCCAAACGATCAGGTCTTTACTGCGGGATCATTTCAATGTAGACACCTATACCACACCCCCTTACCATAGCACCACTAATGGGCAGATCGAGTGCTTCCACAGTACTCTCACCGAGATCGCCCGTTGTACCAAGCCCACGCAGGGAATTAATGACACTATCGACCTAATACTACTCGCCACAGCCAAATACAATAGGTCAATTCACTCCGTCACCGGCCAAAGGCCCATTGACGTAATTCAATCGAATGTTCAAGAAGGAAACAACACAGCCACGGTAATACGAGGTACTTTTCTCATAACCTTTGCAGGGAACATAACCATCAATGGTAGTACATTTGAAAACTGGAAAACAATAAGTCGTTCATACCCCGAAGCTCCACCTGCCCACCTGATAAATTTTACGGAACATACTACGCTGTTGTTATTGCCATACCTGAAGAACCTCAATATAAGGAATTTAGCACACATTTCCAATCTTACGCAACTAATTCATACTCGCCCTACACAGTTACTTGGCGCTATCGGATTATTGATACTGTTGGCATTAGCGATTATAATAAACCTAGTTATCAAATTAAAAAGGCAAAAAAACAAAGGTATGAAGGCCCTGAAAAAGGTTTCGAAAGACGCCGAGGACGACCTCTCTTTAAAGGGGGGAGTAGTCAACACCCAGCAATGAGCTACACGCGCAACTGGTCGCTAACGTAGCAGACATAGCGTCAGCACTTTCCATGAGAACGGAATTGCAGCAAGCGTACCTGTTTACTAACGTAGCAGACATAGTGTCAGCTCTTTCCATGAGAACGGAATTGCTATAAGCGCATGACAATAACTGCATTAGCGTGAGAACAAACTAACACCAAAACAGCTTATCCAAAACTGCGACGCCAGCAGCAGCTGCAGAATATCGCGCGACAACAACTGCAGCGACAGTTCGGGTATAATTAAGAATAATTCTAAATATTGTCAGCTTTAGTTTTTCTGCTCGTCTGGCATTTGGCTGGCCGTTTAAGGCAATAAAAATAAATAATTTCAAGTATAAAACGGTGTCCCGCTAATTTGTACGCCATAAAAACTCGCCTACAGTGTCAGCAAAATGTGCCGGGTTGTTGTAATTGTCCTTACTAAAAAAAAAGCTCTTAACTACTCGCCACTGCGACTCGATGTGTGGGTCCCATCAGGTGCCACAAATGGATTATCTGGGTCGCTATGGTTCACTTTCTGGCGCTCACACTCATAATTTTACTACCTGTCGTACGCTTTCCAACCATCGATTCGTATAATCGCGCCTTCCGCTACGTGTTTTTGAATTAAGGGTATGATCACCTCAGCAAACTGCACATTATCAGTGCACACCTCAAGATGAAGATCCTCGCACCCGTCTTCAATCACTCCAAGGACCAAATGACCCTCAACTCTCTTCCCTAAGAAGTAAAGGAAACTAAACATAATTAGTATTGTAATTAATTAATAAATAAGTAACAAAAATGTATATTACTTTTATTATACTACCTTTTTCCAAATTTGCTTTCATCAATTTGGACAATTTTTCCAGGCCCTCCGATTTTTCCGACCATCTCCTGCTTGTCTAAGTGGTAGCTATACCAGTAGCTATACCAATCAGTATTGTCCTGCTCGGTAGACACAGACCCTCGAAAAAGTTTTCCTGTCGAACCAGATATTGGTTCTAACACTACCGTTATTTTGTTTTTAGCTTCTCATTTATGAACCCATATTTGTTAATAAGTTCTTAGTGTTGCCACATAGAAACCCGATCTCGTGGAAAAAATTTTGCCATCCTTAGTATTTCAAAAAAAACTTACTTACTCCACAGTATTTTTGGGCAGAACCCCTTTCTGCGTAGGTGGTCTTCGGCCGTAATTTAAAAAAAAATCAAGTCGGCCCAACTTCGGCTACGCCATCCACAGTATTTTTGCATAGAACACCTTCTGCAAATTCATCTCAGAATCCTAACATAATTCCTTTCTCTTACCGAAATATTCCTAACACTATACATGCAAAAGTATTTGATGCGAAAGATATCTATTTAAATTGTGGATGATCTGGCATCGCTAGTAATGAAAAAAAGATGCACATTAAGTTGTGTACGCATAAATTAATAAAACTAAAAGTGATTAGTGCACTGTTTATATGAAAATATTGTGAAGTAAGTGAAGAAATTTAACAACAAATAACTTATAAAGTACAAATATTGGTGCGCAAAATGTTATAAATAACGGACTGTGAGCACCTCCCTTACACCCCTTTGGTACTTTGGCTAAAACAGGCAATGGCTCTGTATTGGAAAGCCGACCCCAAAGTTTAAACGTTTAATATTACACTGAAACCTAACCCTTAGGGTTAGGTTAGGTTGGAGTGGCAGCCGCCTGCAGCGGCTCACTTAGGCCAGTATTAGGCCCATTGTGTTACCACAAAGAAAAGTTTTTGTACCATCCCAAAAAGAAAATTACCCCTTACTAAACCAGTTTGCCTCATTGATAAACTTCAACAGACAATTTACCTCGGTGCTTGAAACCTTACTAAGGTCATCCAGAAACGGTGATCCCAGATATCGCATTCTGCTTTTACACAGTGCAGGGCACTTACACAGTAAATGAAAGATCGTTTCCTCCTCCTCGTCATTCTTGCAGCTCCTACAGCATCTTCGGAAGGGCACTCCCAACCTTTCAGCATGTATACCTATCAGACAGCGCCCTGTTAGAGCCCCGATCACATTCGAAATGTTTTCCCTTCTTAGAGAGAGAACGCTGCGCGACCGTTTCTGATCCCATTTGGGCCACGTCTGCCTTGAGGTTCGACAGGCCGTATTTTGCCTCCATCTATTGTCAGCTTGTTTATATGTAAAATCTCTGAGTAGCAGTTTGCAAGTGGCAAACGGCATACCAAGGCGTTCTTTATCCTGAAGAATCTGCTTGGTCGTACCTTGTCTTGCAAGTTCATCTGCCATGCAGTTTCCCTCTATGTCCCGGTGACCAGGGACCCAAATGAGGTACAGTCTGTTCTGCTTAACCATCTCCTGTAGAGATCGGCGGCAGTCCAGCGCGATATTCGAGTTAAACGTGAGAGAGCTCAGAGCTTTGGTTGCAGCCTGGCTGTCACTAAAAATGAAGATGTCTCTTCTTATAATCCCGGTCCCAATCTTCTTCACCGCTTCCATGATAGCTGAGACCTCAGCCTGGAAGACGCTGCAGTGATCTGGTAACCTAAAGGAAATTTGCAGGAGAGGGATTCATGAGAAAACGCCCCCTCCTACCTGATTATCGAGTTTCGAGCCATCTGTATAGATGACAATGCTATCAGGTGGAGTATGAAACTCAGGTTTCCACTCTTTCCTGCTTGGAATTCGTGTAATAAAGTTACTTTCCTTTACCGATGTCCAAGCACACCGGTCCGTGCTGCTCGGAATAGAGCAGAACTTGTTCAAAATACTAGAGTGCCCTTGGCTTTCAGGGTGCCACTGGTATGTCTCTCTTAGTCGCAAAGCAGTCATCGCTGCCATCTGTTGTCCGACCAAATCTAAAGGAAGGAGGTCTAAAATGGCGTTCTAAGCCTCATTTTGGCGTGGTTCTGAGCGCCCCACTTATGCAGATCATACTAGATCTTTGCACCTTGGTGAGTAGCCTGCGGTTAACCTCTTTGTCTAAAGCAGGCCACCATACGATCACCCCATATAGGAGAATTGGTCTGACGACCGCTGTGAAAATGTACCGACAGATCCGGGGATTAAGACCCCATTTCCTGCCTATGGCTCTCTTACATGTGTAGAGGGGTATGGAAGCCTTTTCATGACTCTTTCCAGTTCAACTTCCTATCTAAAACAACGCCTAGAAATTTGGCACTTGTAGAAATACTTAACCGGATACCATTTAGTACCGGTGGAGTCACCGAAGGCACTTTATACCTTCTCGTGAAGAGTACGAGTTCCACTTTACTTGAGCTGACCCTGAGCCCGCAGTGGGTGGACCACTTGGATACCTCCCGAAGCGCTCGTTGCATCAACTCGCATGATGTCTGCGGAAACTTTCCCCTGAGTGCGATCGCGACGTCATCAGCGTACGCGACAGCTTTTGCGCCACCCCATACCGTATGTCGCAGTAGCGTATTAACGGTGAGGTTCCACGGGGTTGGAAGAAATAAACGGAGGAATTCTTTCCTCCGCAGTTGTGTTCCCAGGGAAGTGGGTGTCTAGTAGCAGTTCAAGGGTTTCCTTTCCCGTTGAGGTCCAGGAACCGTCTTGCTTCTGCAAGAAAGCTATCGGGTTAGAGAATCCTGAGAGAACCTTCCTTAGCCTGGCTGTCTCGGAAACACCCTCGATGCCGCCGCAGAAGTTTCTCCACGAAGATCTCTTTGCCGCCCTTAAAGCCTTTTTATAGGTCTTGTGAGACTTTTTGTACTCTTGCATTCCAGTTCGAGATTAAGTCTTTTGGCTTTGTTGAAATTTTTCCTACAAGATTTACGTAGTGAGTCCAACCAACGGGGTTTACGTTTGCCCCATTGTTTAGAGTCAGGGCAAGCCTGATCTAGGGCATTTGAGCAGGTCATCGTAAAAACGTTCACCATGTTCTCTAGAACCCCGATGCAATTAGGTTCAATAAGAGGTTCGCTGGTTAGCCTATCCTCAAAAAACCTTTTATAAGAGCGCCAATCCATGTTTTTTAGATTTTTGCGCACTTTTGGGCTGGTAAAAGAAAAGTTCAATACGATTTCAATATAACGATGATCAGAGAAGGAGTGTTCGTGTAGAACCCGCCAACTTTCGATCAGTTCAGATAGACTAACACTACATAGAGTTATATCTAAAATTTCTTTACGATTCCTAGTAATGAAGGTGGGATCCCTACCTTTGTTGCATATAAGTAGGTTAGTAGTTAGAAGGTAGTTGAAAAGTAACTCACCTCGATCATTGATGTCCGTGCTCCCCCAGTTGACATGGTGAGCATTTGCGTCGCTGTCGACCAACATGTGTCCGCTCTCATACTTGGACACCAAGTTCCGAACCATAGAGGGAGGAGGGTACTCGGCTTTGTACGACATGTAAGCCGATGCCAGCACGATCGACATACCCCATATCTCCGCGAGAATTGCCGTGACGTCGCCATCACTGTAATTAGGTAAAAGAAGGATATTTAAATCTGCTTTAGCCAGAATACAGGCTCTAATTTTACCTTTACCGCGCTCCACGAAGAGCTTAAAATCGGTGGCACTCAACCCACATACCCTTGAGTGGCAAACCCAAGGTTCCTGAATGAGTACCACCGTAATGTCGCCTTTGCTTAGGCGACCTAGGAGAGCAGCTGAAGCTGCTTTAGAGCGATTAAGGTTTATTTGCAGCACCCTCATGCGAGACAGCCGCTTCCTCTCCTCCAGCAACGACGGTGACGTCAGCTTCACCCTCCCCGTCACTGAGAAGCAACTCGTCCTCCGCAAAGATCCTATGCATTGTTGGTGCAAGGTTTGTCTGGGAGGAGCCGCTGCCTTCAGCGTCGGAGAGTTCCGGTTCCGGCTCCGGTTTGGGTGCCTCAATGTCCACGTCCATCGCTTCACCCGACCCAGAGGCACGCTGAGCATCCCCGCGGTACACTTTGATTATGACCTCATCGAGGCCATACGAAACGCGGCCTTACCTCTTCTCTAGAAGCCCAATAGACTCCTTATTAAGGGACAATACCACTTGTCTGGAAGCGCCTTCCGCGTCCTCGACCCGGACGACCCTCCAATCACTTGTCGGAGCATATTAAGGATGCTTTCCGGTGCCGACGGTGTCACCGGAGCCCATACCCTCGCCCGTGGTCTGATTGGAATGTCCTTCCAGTCCACCACCTCTAACTTAGCCCCTGGGTAGACAGGACCTACCTTTGCAACGCCGGCCTTATACAGCGCCACCGATCTCTGGTCCTCACAGGCTACCACCTTAATATGGCCCTGGTACCAGCCAGCGTCCTTACTGGCCGGGGGGTTCCGGGGTTTTCTAGCAGAACGTCAAAGATGACGTTCGCCAGAGCTGCCTTCACTCACCTCCACTGGTCCTTTGGTAAGGACCCGAGCTCGTTGCCTCGGTCCAGGACCCCAATAAGGATCCTGTCCTTCGCAACCTCGGTAAAGCTAGGCCTGCCCACCCAGGAGTGCGGCCGGATTCTCTTCGTCGCCGGAGTTTGATCCTCCGCCGATCTCTGTCGTTTAGACGAAAGCACCCGGTTTTCCACTGAAGCCCCAGTGACCCGGAAATTAGGCAGCAGGGCTTTCGCGCTTTCCACCGCTTCCTTCGCGCTCTGAGGCACCGTTTCCAACGGGATCCCGTCGTATCTCCTTAGCGTCTTCGCGGCCTTTCGCTTGTCAGCGAATTTGAGCCGCTCCAATTCCAACTTCAGAGGGGCGTGGCTCGTAGTTTCCATCGCTGCCACGCCCTCCATGTTATCTGTGTAGCTGCCTGCCGCCTTAATCCGCTCGGGCCAGGTCGTAAGACACCTGCCTTCGCAAGATTAGGCTTAGCAGCTACGCCGGTGTTTGGCGGGCCCCTAGTGCCTACCGCTACGGAACGATCTGCCGTCTCCAGCGCAATGCCCGCAGCTTTGCTGGTGCTAGGCCCCGCCATTACACCCATAGTCACGGGCCGGCGTTCAACACCCACCTCCAGCCCGGAAGAGCCACTATCGGAGCGAAGCGGCGCATTAGGCGCATGCGCCTGCGCATTCTTACCCCGATATGGGGAAGGAGAAGTTTGTATGCTAGGCGCTCGCGCCTGCATAGTCTTACCCCGAGATGGGGAAGATAAGTTTTTTGTGTTTTTTTGTTTAGTTGTATTCATTTTGGTCGTACGACCACCTGCTCGACGAGGTAAGCGCAGTGGTCTGAAAAGTATAAGGGGGAAAAGGGGGGGTACACCACGACAGCGCCCCTTGCCGCGGTAAGGCCAAACATACTCCCTGAGGTGGCCCGGTGTCAGGGAGGCGCCGTTAGAATGCAGCCGGAATTTAGACCCCCTGGCTGCAAACCGACCAATGGGCACGGTGACGCCTAACACCCTGCCTTAGGGGGAGGATTGACTAGGGAGGAAGGAGAACTGGGAGATATTTGGAGGGATGCAGGTTATGCGGAAATGAGAGATGTTGGTGCGGTAATCTCCACATAAGAAGCCGTGCAAGTTCGAGTCCTACACTGATTCATATATGGAGCTTCCCTCTTAGTTCGTGGTGTCATGGAAATCCGCGAGGAGCAATCATGCCAACACTTAAGCCTCATCCCCACGCCAAGGAGACCAACGATGATGAGGAACCTAACCCTTACTTTTTTACACTTTTAATTACAATAATAATAACTGGAAAATATCTTATACTGATGTAAATTGGTTTCTGGAATTTCTGGTGTTCGGTTGGCCGCAAATCTGCAATGAGAAGAATATCAATGAAAATATATCTATATTTTACTTATTTCACTGCATACCTTTAAATTGGGATTAAGTCGTAACTATTCTGGAATCAGAAAAGAGGAATTTACCATTTTTAACAAATAAAATTATAAAAAAATGTACTTACAAATTTTACTTTCTTTCTACTTACATATTTTGAAAAATTACAAAATTTATAAGAAAAAGTCGATCCATTGTAACGTTATAATAATCAAAAGAAATGCAATCGAGTCACCCTTCTTCTGGTATATAACTATTAACAATTAAAAACCTTTTAAAGTCGCTTGAAAACTTTTCTAAAAACTTCGCAAAATTTCACTACCTTTTCCCTACTTACATTTTGTTATTTTTAAAAGTTGCCGGCAGCTTGAACTGTTTTTTTATATTGAATTCGCGATCTGTAATAAAAAATAAATTAATAAAAATAATACTTATAATAATAAATACAATTAGATGCATTAATATAATAGTTGATAGCCACAATACAATGTTGAATTTGCAAGTTATCGTAATATTTTAACCTCCAAATTATGTACATATGTACGAATAATACAACACAGCATTCCAGAGCATAAATTTACCAAATATATTCCCACCAGGTCCTCGGCACAGTAACAAAGGGCGAACTTTAAAAAAAAAAGATATTACAGGCCCTAGAATTTAATCCCCCTTGTTTAATTGCATTTTAATATTAAAATACACTTAGCTTTCACTTTTGCATTCGTTAACTTGTATATTCAAATGCAGTACAATTTAACAAATGGTAATAAACTGCAAAAAGCATTCTTACCTCAACTATCGGTTGCTTCCAAATTACACATTCTGTCAAAAGAAATCTATACACATACATACATAATATAATACATATTATGTACATACATATGTATATAAAAGAGAGTGATGTTAGCTACTACGCTTATAACTCAAGAACGCCAGGACCGATTTGGTTATTAGTACTAATTCGGACTGGTGTCCGGTCAAACAAGAAGAATACTCAAGAAAATTCCCGAAAAATTGCCGAAAAAAAATTATGAAGAAAATTCATTTTCCCATACATTTTGTATGAAGCGATTTTTGTTGACATACATACATGCTTGCAGATATATTAATACGTAAATT
Organism: Anomoia purmunda; assembly: GCA_951828415.1. Classification (NCBI taxonomy): domain Eukaryota; kingdom Metazoa; phylum Arthropoda; class Insecta; order Diptera; family Tephritidae; genus Anomoia; species Anomoia purmunda. The sequence continues at coordinate 34,202,367 of OX639998.1, read as the reverse complement.
AGTATGTATCCATGTTTATGTGGATACATGGTAAAGGAAGTGCCCATTGCTTTGTGTTAAAATATATCCTTGAACATATAAGTAGATGCGTATGTAAGTTATGTATGAGTACATAGTACTGCTTTCCCCTCTTGCTCATTTTCTCTCCATTACCTTTACAGTAAACTTTACTCAATATTAAGTAAGAATATTATGTTACCAAAATGAATTAAAATTATGATTGTAAACGCTAGTCTTAGAATAACCATCCAAGAGTAAACTACTATTATTACAAAACTAAAAGCCCTCTGCGTTTTTATTTATCTGGCGACGAGGATGGGATACGTGTAGTAAATTATCGTATCCAGTGATTGAATATTTTGCGAGCAATGTAAATTTCATTTCTGAATGAAAATATTTAACACTTTTCAAAATTGTTAAATGTGAAATTTTACAATGAAGAGAAAACTGCAGGAAAAACTTATATAGAAAAAAAATATATATATATGTGGGAATGGGATTGTGCATAGATGGCAACACTAAGTAGGTGAACGAAGGAACGAACGAATATAAGACGAAACGAACGTGCGAACGGAGGACAAGTGTGAGTATCCATATAGTAGATAACTACAAGCCGAAGCGCGCGCACCGAAAAGTCCTCAAACTGTCGGTAGAAGTAGGTACATTTAAGTCGTACCGTGTAAAGTTATGTTATATTAATGTTAATAAAGCAAGGTTTAATAGTATATCGCGTGTGAGAGTCTTTTCCTACAATTTGGGGGCTCGTCCGGGATGTGCGGCATTAAAAACTAAAACAAAAAAGAAGCTTGTGTGAGGGCTTGCGGGCAGAGCAAAGCCCGATAGTGATTTTTCCAAAAAGGCCGAGTAGACAAACCGGCGTGCGCGCAAACAAGCACATGTGGAAAGCGGTGGTGCAAGCAAAAACATTTTAATGTGCGCAAAGGCGAAATTAAACTATTTGAGCGGAAAAAGACACAAAGACTGTGCAAAACGTGATGTGCGAAGTGCCAAATAACCTAACAATTTGGGGTGCTCCATCGGACGTTATACCGTTTGAATAGTAAACGACAGTTTGCCTTAAATTAAGTAGCCGTAGTGTAAACGGGGGAAAAAAACAGTTATAAACTTTTAAGCGAAAGTGGAAAAACGGGAGCCGAAAGAGGGCAGCAATATAAGTGCATATTCTGAAGCGTTCGTATGTACAGCGCGTAGAGAAACGCATGGAACAGCGGTTCATTTAATCCGAAAATATGTGCGTACTCTTCATGTACTTGGGTGTACGTACATATAGCAGCAGACAAAGATCAGAGCGGCGCGACGAACAGCGTTCCTGTTAACCGAAAGAAGCAACAGGAGATTAAATTCGCATTACCCCGTGTGTATTCAGATCAACATATACCGCGCAGAGCAACACATTGAACAACGGCTCTGCAAATCGTAACGAGTAGCAACATACAAATGCACGTACATTCTCTTATGTGCTTTTATGTACATACGCATCGACATTCGGCGCAAAGCAAAGCGTCGGTCAAGTAGCGAGAGCAAGCCTGTGTCCGCTTGATAGTTTCGACAGCGGCGTGAACAGCACAGAGAAGGCAGCGACGGCAGAGTAGCAGTGCCCCAGCAGGAAATCGCAGAAGTAGCGGCGTAGAGGAGTATAAGAAATAAGATTATTAGTATTTTGATAAAAATCTTGAACGATGAGCAAAGTAACGATGAATCGACAAATTCAGTTTACGACGATGCACCGGCAGACAATTTAGGTAGGCAAAGAGCAATGTTTACGCTGCGCGATATAGAGGATACGGTTGCGTCATTTAATGCTGACGGCGCCCGTGGAGTGAATCACTGGGAGGAGGAATTCGAAGATGTGGCCGACACGGTGGGTTGGAATGACTTACAGAAGTATGTGTACGCGAAACAATTGCTTAAAGGTGCTGCTAGGTCGTTCGCTAGGGGCTTAGTAGGGTGCAAAAATTGGAATAGTTTAAAATGCGCCCTGGTAGAAGAGTTTGGTGAAAAGTTGTGCGCTTCTGAAGTTCACCGCGCGTTGAGAAACAGACGAAAGGAGGCTAAAGAAAGCCTACAGGAATATATGTACGCAATTATCGAAATAGGGAAACCAATCAATCTCGACGAAAAGAGTATCGTTGAATATTTTGTAGAGGGAGTACCGGATACGCGTGCAAGTAAGTCGGTGCTATACCAGGCGAGAAGCCTGAGGGATCTAAAGGAACAGATCCAAGTATATGAAAAGATCAGAGGGGGGTCATCGTCATCAAACAGAGTGTTCATGCCCAAATCAGTTTCAGCTAAAAGTGTTAGTGACAGAGTGCCACAAAAGAAGAGTTGCTTTCAATGCGGCAAAAAAGGTCACTTGGCTAGGGAATGTCCGGCGTCTGGGTCCAGCAACGTGATATGTTTTAAGTGTAGACAGAGAGGCCATATTGCAAAAGAGTGTAAAATGGACAAAGGTTTTAAATCGGAGCGAATAAACATGTTGGGCAAACATAAGCAGAACAAAAGGAGAAGTAGTTTAATATTTATATATGTGGAAATTTATAACTACAGTTTTAGTGCGCTTGTGGATACAGGCTGCGACTCATGCATAATTAGATACGATACTCTCATGATGCTAGGCGACGTCGAGCTCAGTAAGGAGCGGAAGCAATTATACGGCATAAGCAAGGGGCAACTCACGACATTGGGTAGCTTTAAGGCCGAGATCGAAATCGACGAAGTGGTCTTGAAAATTACATTTCACGTAGTAAGGGAACGCAATTTGTCGTATTCAGCGATAATAGGATGCGATGTTCTCAAAGATGTGGAACGTTTTTAGACAAGGAGGAGTAACGTTTTGGGAAACCGAGCAAAGGAGTCGTATTATGTAGTGGTGACCCAAATGAGAAGGCTGAAGTAGTAGAGCCAGTGTCCCAGGGTGGTAGCTCTGGAGAAGTTGGGCCAGAGCGAGGCAATGGGCGCACGGGAGTGGTGCCAGATTGTGAGGCTGCAGAGAATGCGGAAACTGCTGGGAGCAGTACAGACGCTGTGGTTGATACCGTGACGAGGGTATCGGGCCGTAGGGCAGCGGGTTTAACAGGGGTAACCCAGGGCAAGGTTTCTGAGGAACGGGTCGATTTAGAATGCGGAAATTATCTTTTGAGAGAATTTGGGGCGTTGTGCTTAGCGGAGAGAGAAGAACCAGAGATAGGGTTGAAGGGTATCGATATATCACATTTGAAAGGAAGTATTGCTAGAGAAGTAGAGCGCTTGGTTTCTACGTATGTGCCCGGAAAGCCGTCAAGCATACCGGTGCAGATGAAGCTTATTTTGGCTGACGATAAACCCGTATATCAGCGTCCACGGCGAGTGTCATATGACGACCTACTGTACATAGACAAACAGGTCCAAGCCATGCTTGAATACGGCATAATACAATGCAGCACGTCTGAGTATGCATCACCGGTGGTACTGACGAAGAAAAAAGATGGGACGAGGAGATTTTGTTGTGATTTTCGCAAAGTTAACGAGAAAATCGTCAGGTACAACTTTCCTATGGCTCTAGTCGACGAGGTGTTAGACGAGTTGCAGGGCGCGAGAGTATTTATGTACAACACTCGATTTAAGAAACGGATTTTATCACGTACCAGTTGAACCTAACTCGAGGAAGTATACGTCGTTCGTCACGAACAGTGGTCAATTTCAATTTCGTTTTGTGCCATTTGGCATAACAAACTCACCTGCAGTGTTTATTCGATTCTTCCGAGCAGTCTTTCAGGATATGCTAGAGGATGATACAATCGTAATTTACATGGACGACATCGTCATCCCCGCCATGGATGAGAACGAGTCGTTGGAAAAACTGCGTAGAGTGCTCGGAAGAGCTGGCGAGCATGGGTTACGGATAAAATGGGAGAAATGTCAGTTTATCAAAAGACAAATAAATTTCTTGGGGTTTATCCTGGAAAATGGTAAAATTTTAACGTCAGTGGAGAAAACAAAGGCCGTATGAAACTTCCCTATACCGACAAGTAAAAAGGAAATACAGAGGTTTTTAAGTTTAACATCGTTTTTTAGACGTTTCATTCGAGACTATTCAGTAATTGCGAAGCCTCTATCAGATTTGCTTAGGAGGGACGAAAGTTTTAAAATGGGAGTAGATCAGTTGTTAGCGTTAGAAAAGTTGAAGAAGGCACTGATAAATGCACCGGCATTAATACTTTTTGACCCGTCATCGGAAACGGAAATACATGCTGACGCTTCGAAACATGGTTTCGGAGCAGTGCTGTTGCAAAGAGATTCAGAAGATCGTTTGTTTCACCCAATAAAATATATGAGCCGTAAAACTACATTGGCTGAAGAAAAGTATAGCGCATTCGAGCTCGAGGTTTTGGCGGTGGTCAAGGCATTGCAGAAATGGCATATTTACCTGAAAGATAGGAAATTTAAAATAGTAAGCGATTGCAATGCATTCGCCATGACAGTAAAGAAAAGAGACGTGCCAGATAGGGTAATGCGGTGGGCTATGTATTTGCAAGAATACGACTACGTGGTCGAACATAGATCTGGATCGCGCATGAGGCACGTAGACGCTCAGAGTCGCGTTTACTGTTTACTAGCAGAAGATGCACTAGCATATAGACTGAGAGAGGTGCAAGAGCAGGATACTTGGATTAGAGCAGTGAGGAGAATTTTAGAAACGGGCGACTATGAAAACTTTTTTTTGAAGAATGGTATAATTTATTTCGACCCTATAAAAGAATTGCTGGTTGTGCCATCCGGTATAGAAACCGAAATAATAAAGCTGGCGCACGATCAGAATCATTTCGCGCGAAAAAAGACACAGGAGCTGGTAGAAAAGAGCTACTACATACCAAATTTAGCCGAAAAAGTAGAGAAAGTTGTAAAGGGATGCGTGGAATGTTTAGTTATAGATGCAAAAAGAGGCAAAAAGGAAGGGTTTTTATCTCCGATAGATAAGGCATGTGAGCCGTTAGGAACCTACCACATTGATCATGTGGGACCATTAACCGAAACTCGCAAGAAATACAACCACATCTTAGTGATAGTGGACGGGTTTTCAAAATTTACATGGTTGTATCCAACAAAGTCTACGGGGGTAGATGAAGTGATTGATAGGCTGGAAAGACAGGCTTCTATATTTGGCAGAGATGTAAAAGAATGCATTCTTTTGTGAATAATTATTCACTTGATTTATCGTAAAATGATTGCAGCCATTTTTTGAATTCTTTGACTGGGACTTCAAAAATGAAGTCACCCATTCAGACTTCATTTTGTGACTTCGAATTCTTTTTTCATTCATTTTTTGGTTATTCATGTATTGCATTCATTGAATAAAAAGTCTCACTGAACTCAATTGGAGTCATATGGAGTCATTTGAAGTCAATTTACCTGTGGCATACGAGACATGATCGCAAAGTATTTTTACTCAAACAATACTTATTAAACTGTAAAATATATTATATAAATAATTAATTATGGATCTTGTTAGTACATAACAATGTAAGTTATTATAATTTGTTACCTAGTTTATACGAACATAAAATCGAATTATGTATTTCAAAACGAATTTCTTACGACACATGATGTAAAACGCAAAGAGTTTTCAAGTCGGTTTGAAAATTCGTTTATAAATGTGTTTTGAAATAAACCGAATGAACTGAAGCGTTTTATGTATACGTATAAACTAGGTTTGTATTGTTATTATGACAGATAATTTAACACTTTCCAAGAGAAATAGGATTATTAAAAGTAAATTAAAATGTTTTATAGGTTTTGAAGAAATGCTCTGATATCTGGAACAAAATAAACAGGCCGAAGACTTCTGAGATCATTGTTTCGGTGCTAGGCTCCCAATTGCAATATCCCGTCGTAACGAGATGGAATTCCTTATATGATTCCATTAAAGGTTTAATTTCTCACAAAGAAAAATTAAGCACTTTGTGTGAAAAGCTCGAATTGACGAAGTTTCAAGAGAGCGATATTACGTATTTGGAAGAGTATTTGCAATTGCTGCAACCAATCGCAGATGCTATCCAGTTTTTGCAAAAAGACAACGGGATGGTGTATGGCTTTCTGTTACCTACGCTGGCAACAATCAGAACAAAATATAGGAGAATGCAACAAACTCAGGCCATGCATTATCTTCAGCGAGTAGCGAATCTTTTGGAAGCAGACTTGGAAAAAAGGTTCCATAAATATTTTTGTTTGGAGGAGGTTAATGATGCCATTGTTGCCTCAGCGCTATGTCCTGAGGTAAAACTGAGATGGGTTCGATCCCTAAATCCAGAATTCACAAACGAAAAAGTTGCCGAGGTCAATGAGTTGGTGAAGAGCATTGTGGTGAGCGAATTCAATTCAAAAGATACGGAGCGAGTCGATAATAGTGAAGAAAGCAATAGTCAATTTTTCGAATTTTCTTTTATAGGTAATGGCAATCTATTTTGTTATACATATGTAATTATAATTAAAATAATTGACAAAACATGTTTAATGTCTTTTTCAGATGAGTCTTCACAACAACTTGAACTATCGCAATCGTCTATTGAAGGCGAGTTTATAGCCTATATGGTTGATAAGTCTCCGAATACATCCATCTTACACCGCTATCCTACTATTAAAAGGGCGTACATTAAATACAACGCACCTCTGCCTACCTCAGCCCCCGTAGAGAGACTATTTTCGTTTGCCTCCTTACTTAATGCACCACGTCGAGGACGTCTATCAGATGAATCATTCGAAAAGCTGTTGCTTTTAAAAGTTAATAATTCACTATAAGTTCCCTTTGTTTATATTTTGTTAAAAATGCATATGGTTTTATAATAAAGTTGTTATTATGGATCATTATAAGTAGTTTGTATAAATTTTGTTGCAAATAGTTAGTGACTTCACTCAAAAAATTAAGTCAGTAAGTGACTTCTCTAAATGACTTCAAAGTCGTGACTTCAAAAAGACTTCAGACTTCATTTTTTCATTCTTTAGTCAAAAAGCAAGTCAATGAGTGCATTCGAAATTGGAGTCATTGAATTCGACTTCAACTGATTGCATTCGCAAATGAATGCACTCTTTTACAACCCTAATATTTGGCAACCCTAAACGAGTAATAACAGATAGAGGTGCAGCGTTCACTTCCAACGTATTCAGAGATTATTGCAATAGGGAAAACATTCAACAATTGCTCATTGCAACAGGGGTACCTCGCGGCAACGGGCAAGTGGAGCGCGTCCACAGAACGGTCATTCCAATTATCTCCAAAAAGTGTTAAGGCAACCCCACCCAGTGGTACAACCACTTGGCGAAGGTACAGCAGGTTTTGAACAACACTGTCCTACGTAGCACGAGAACATCACCCTTTAAAATTCTCACCGGATTAGACATGCGGGTAACCGACTACCCAGATTTGCGGCAAATTTTAAACGATTTAACGATAGAGGAGCTAGATAATGAAAGAGACTTAGTGAGACAGAGTGCTCAAGACAATATAAGAAAAATACAAAACGAAAACTGTAGAACATTTAACAAGAACAGGAAACAGGAAGTTAGCTATAACGTCGGGGATTTAGTAGCCATCAAAAAGACTCAATTCGGGACCGCCATGAAACTGAGACCAAAATTTTTGGGGACCGTATAGGGTAGCCGTTAAGCTAAACCACGGTAGATATGAGGTGAAGAAAGTTGGAAATCAAGAGGGTCCGGTCAAAACGACAACCATAGCCGAAAATATGAAGCCGTGGCACTAGTTATTCAGAGTCGAATAAATTGTCAGGACGGCCGATTGTGGGAATGGGATTGTGCATAGATGGCAACACTAAGTAGGTGAACGAAGGAACGAACGAACATAAGACGAAACGAACGTGCGAACGGAGGACAAGTGTGAGTATCCATATAGTAGATAACTACAAGCCGAAGCGCGCGCACCGAAAAGTCGTCAAACTGTCGGTTGAAGTACATTTAAGTCGTACCGTGTAAAGTTATGTTATATTAATGTTAATAAAGTAAGGTTTATATTATATCGCGTATAAAATAAGAAGTGATAGTAAACGTACGGAATGAATTCAAAGAAAATAACAGTACTATGTCTGTGAAACTTATTAACTTTATTGATACAAAATTTGATTGCATAATAGGTATAAATATCTTATGACCTCTTGGGGATATAAAAGATTTTCAAAATAATTCTCTTATAGTAAATAACAATGAAATAAAACTAATTGACATTGATTTTAATATACCTTAAGAAGAAATTAATTATTTAAGACACTTCGAATTGGATAAATTTAAAGATCTAATACCTACAGGAATAAATAAGGCAGAAAATAAACGAACGAACATAAGACGAAACGAACGTGCGAACGGAGGACAAGTGTGAGTATCCATATAGTAGATAACTACAAGCCGAAGCGCGCGCACCGAAAAGTCGTCAAACTGTCGGTAGAAGTACATTTAAGTCGTACCGTGTAAAGTTATGTTATATTAATGTTAATAAAGTAAGGTTTATATTATATCGCGTATAAAATAAGAAGTGATAGTAAACGTACCGAATGAATTCAAAGAAAATAACAGTACTATGTCTGTGAAACTTATTAACTTTATTGATAAAAAATTTGATTGCATAATAGGTATAAATATCTTGCGACCTCTTGGGGATATAAAAGATTTTCAAAATAATTCTCTTATAGTAAATAACAATGAAATAAAACTAATTGACATTGATTCTAATATACCTTAAGAAGAAATTAATTATTTAAGACACTTCGAATTGGATAAATTTAAAGATCTAATACCTGCAGGAATAAATAAGGAAGAAAATAAACTATTAGAAAATTTTTTACATAAAAATAAAAAGGCATTTTACATTAAAGTCCAAAATTTAAGTACAACCACCTGTGTAAAACAAAAAATAATAACTACCTCAAGTAAAGTAATATATTGCAAAAATTACAGACATTCACAGATCTTAGAAAATGAAATAAAAGAGCAAATAAATGAAATGTTAAAACAAAATATAATACGTCCTAGTAAATCCCCATATAATTCCCCCTTGTGGGTTGTTAAAAAGAAAACCGATAATTCAACAGAAATGGCGATTAGTTATAGACTTTAGAAAGCTAAATGAAATTACACTGGATGATAAATTTCCCCTTCCGAATATCGAGTTCTTATGTGATAAGTTGGGTTTTCAAAATTTACATGGTTGTACCCAACAAAGTCTACGGGGGTAGATGAAGTGATTGATAGGCTGGAAAGACAGGCTTCTATATTTGGCAACCCTAAACGAGTAATAACAGATAGAGGTGCAGCGTTCACTTCCAACGTATTCAGAGATTATTGCAATAGGGAAAACATTCAACAATTGCTCATTGCAACAGGGGTACCTCGCGGCAACGGGCAAGTGGAGCGCGTCCACAGAACGGTCATTCCAATTATCTCCAAAAAGTGTTAAGGCAACCCCACCCAGTGGTACAACCACTTGGCGAAGGTACAGCAGGTTTTGAACAACACTGTCCTACGTAGCACGAGAACATCACCCTTTAAAATTCTCACCGGATTAGACATGCGGGTAACCGACTACCCAGATTTGCGGCAAATTTTAAACGATTTAACGATAGAGGAGCTAGATAATGAAAGAGACTTAGTGAGACAGAGTGCTCAAGACAATATAAGAAAAATACAAAACGAAAACTGTAGAACATTTAACAAGAACAGGAAACAGGAAGTTAGCTATAACGTCGGGGATTTAGTAGCCATCAAAAAGACTCAATTCGGGACCGCCATGAAACTGAGACCAAAATTTTTGGGGACCGTATAGGGTAGCCGTTAAGCTAAACCACGGTAGATATGAGGTGAAGAAAGTTGGAAATCAAGAGGGTCCGGTCAAAACGACAACCATAGCCGAAAATATGAAGCCGTGGCACTAGTTATTCAGAGTCGAATAAATTGTCAGGACGGCCGATTGTGGGAATGGGATTGTGCATAGATGGCAACACTAAGTAGGTGAACGAAGGAACGAACGAACATAAGACGAAACGAACGTGCGAACGGAGGACAAGTGTGAGTATCCATATAGTAGATAACTACAAGCCGAAGCGCGCGCACCGAAAAGTCGTCAAACTGTCGGTTGAAGTACATTTAAGTCGTACCGTGTAAAGTTATGTTATATTAATGTTAATAAAGTAAGGTTTATATTATATCGCGTATAAAATAAGAAGTGATAGTAAACGTACGGAATGAATTCAAAGAAAATAACAGTACTATGTCTGTGAAACTTATTAACTTTATTGATACAAAATTTGATTGCATAATAGGTATAAATATCTTATGACCTCTTGGGGATATAAAAGATTTTCAAAATAATTCTCTTATAGTAAATAACAATGAAATAAAACTAATTGACATTGATTTTAATATACCTTAAGAAGAAATTAATTATTTAAGACACTTCGAATTGGATAAATTTAAAGATCTAATACCTACAGGAATAAATAAGGCAGAAAATAAACGAACGAACATAAGACGAAACGAACGTGCGAACGGAGGACAAGTGTGAGTATCCATATAGTAGATAACTACAAGCCGAAGCGCGCGCACCGAAAAGTCGTCAAACTGTCGGTAGAAGTACATTTAAGTCGTACCGTGTAAAGTTATGTTATATTAATGTTAATAAAGTAAGGTTTATATTATATCGCGTATAAAATAAGAAGTGATAGTAAACGTACCGAATGAATTCAAAGAAAATAACAGTACTATGTCTGTGAAACTTATTAACTTTATTGATAAAAAATTTGATTGCATAATAGGTATAAATATCTTGCGACCTCTTGGGGATATAAAAGATTTTCAAAATAATTCTCTTATAGTAAATAACAATGAAATAAAACTAATTGACATTGATTCTAATATACCTTAAGAAGAAATTAATTATTTAAGACACTTCGAATTGGATAAATTTAAAGATCTAATACCTGCAGGAATAAATAAGGAAGAAAATAAACTATTAGAAAATTTTTTACATAAAAATAAAAAGGCATTTTACATTAAAGTCCAAAATTTAAGTACAACCACCTGTGTAAAACAAAAAATAATAACTACCTCAAGTAAAGTAATATATTGCAAAAATTACAGACATTCACAGATCTTAGAAAATGAAATAAAAGAGCAAATAAATGAAATGTTAAAACAAAATATAATACGTCCTAGTAAATCCCCATATAATTCCCCCTTGTGGGTTGTTAAAAAGAAAACCGATAATTCAACAGAAATGGCGATTAGTTATAGACTTTAGAAAGCTAAATGAAATTACACTGGATGATAAATTTCCCCTTCCGAATATCGAGTTCTTATGTGATAAGTTGGGTTTTCAAAATTTACATGGTTGTACCCAACAAAGTCTACGGGGGTAGATGAAGTGATTGATAGGCTGGAAAGACAGGCTTCTATATTTGGCAACCCTAAACGAGTAATAACAGATAGAGGTGCAGCGTTCACTTCCAACGTATTCAGAGATTATTGCAATATGGAAAACATTCAACAATTGCTCATTGCAACAGGGGTACCTCGCGGCAACGGGCAAGTGGAGCGCGTCTACAGAACGGTCATTCCAATTATCTCCAAAAAGTGTTAAGGCAACCCCACCCAGTGGTACAACCACTTGGCGAAGGTACAGCAGGTTTTGAACAACACTGTCCTACGTAGCACGAGAACATCACCCTTTAAAATTCTCACCGGATTAGACATGCGGGTAACCGACTACCCAGATTTGCGGCAAATTTTAAACGATTTAACGATAGAGGAGCTAGATAATGAAAGAGACTTAGTGAGACAGAGTGCTCAAGACAATATAAGAAAAATACAAAACGAAAACTGTAGAACATTTAACAAGAACAGGAAACAGGAAGTTAGCTATAACGTCGGGGATTTAGTAGCCATCAAAAAGACTCAATTCGGGACCGCCATGAAACTGAGACCAAAATTTTTGGGGACCGTATAGGGTAGCCGTTAAGCTAAACCACGGTAGATATGAGGTGAAGAAAGTTGGAAATCAAGAGGGTCCGGTCAAAACGACAACCATAGCCGAAAATATGAAGCCGTGGCACTAGTTATTCAGAGTCGAATAAATTGTCAGGACGGCCGATTGTGGGAATGGGATTGTGCATAGATGGCAACACTAAGTAGGTGAACGAAGGAACGAACGAACATAAGACGAAACGAACGTGCGAACGGAGGACAAGTGTGAGTATCCATATAGTAGATAACTACAAGCCGAAGCGCGCGCACCGAAAAGTCGTCAAACTGTCGGTTGAAGTACATTTAAGTCGTACCGTGTAAAGTTATGTTATATTAATGTTAATAAAGTAAGGTTTATATTATATCGCGTATAAAATAAGAAGTGATAGTAAACGTACGGAATGAATTCAAAGAAAATAACAGTACTATGTCTGTGAAACTTATTAACTTTATTGATACAAAATTTGATTGCATAATAGGTATAAATATCTTATGACCTCTTGGGGATATAAAAGATTTTCAAAATAATTCTCTTATAGTAAATAACAATGAAATAAAACTAATTGACATTGATTTTAATATACCTTAAGAAGAAATTAATTATTTAAGACACTTCGAATTGGATAAATTTAAAGATCTAATACCTACAGGAATAAATAAGGCAGAAAATAAACGAACGAACATAAGACGAAACGAACGTGCGAACGGAGGACAAGTGTGAGTATCCATATAGTAGATAACTACAAGCCGAAGCGCGCGCACCGAAAAGTCGTCAAACTGTCGGTAGAAGTACATTTAAGTCGTACCGTGTAAAGTTATGTTATATTAATGTTAATAAAGTAAGGTTTATATTATATCGCGTATAAAATAAGAAGTGATAGTAAACGTACCGAATGAATTCAAAGAAAATAACAGTACTATGTCTGTGAAACTTATTAACTTTATTGATAAAAAATTTGATTGCATAATAGGTATAAATATCTTACGACCTCTTGGGGATATAAAAGATTTTCAAAATAATTCTCTTATAGTAAATAACAATGAAATAAAACTAATTGACATTGATTCTAATATACCTTAAGAAGAAATTAATTATTTAAGACACTTCGAATTGGATAAATTTAAAGATCTAATACCTGCAGGAATAAATAAGGAAGAAAATAAACTATTAGAAAATTTTTTACATAAAAATAAAAAGGCATTTTACATTAAAGTCCAAAATTTAAGTACAACCACCTGTGTAAAACAAAAAATAATAACTACCTCAAGTAAAGTAATATATTGCAAAAATTACAGACATTCACAGATCTTAGAAAATGAAATAAAAGAGCAAATAAATGAAATGTTAAAACAAAATATAATACGTCCTAGTAAATCCCCATATAATTCCCCCTTGTGGGTTGTTAAAAAGAAAACTGATAATTCAACAGAAATGGCGATTAGTTATAGACTTTAGAAAGCTAAATGAAATTACACTGGATGATAAATTTCCCCTTCCGAATATCGAGTTCTTATGTGATAAGTTGGGTTTTCAAAATTTACATGGTTGTACCCAACAAAGTCTACGGGGGTAGATGAAGTGATTGATAGGCTGGAAAGACAGGCTTCTATATTTGGCAACCCTAAACGAGTAATAACAGATAGAGGTGCAGCGTTCACTTCCAACGTATTCAGAGATTATTGCAATAGGGAAAACATTCAACAATTGCTCATTGCAACAGGGGTACCTCGCGGCAACGGGCAAGTGGAGCGCGTCCGCAGAACGGTCATTCCAATTATCTCCAAAAAGTGTTAAGGCAACCCCACCCAGTGGTACAACCACTTGGCGAAGGTACAGCAGGTTTTGAACAACACTGTGCTACGTAGCACGAGAACATCACCCTTTAAAATTCTCACCGGATTAGACATGCGGGTAACCGACTACCCAGATTTGCGGCAAATTTTAAACGATTTAACGATAGAGGAGCTAGATAATGAAAGAGACTTAGTGAGACAGAGTGCTCAAGACAATATAAGAAAAATACAAAACGAAAACTGTAGAACATTTAACAAGAACAGGAAACAGGAAGTTAGCTATTACGTCGGGGATTTAGTAGCCATCAAAAAGACTCAATTCGGGACCGCCATGAAACTGAGACCAAAATTTTTGGGGACCGTATAGGGTAGCCGTTAAGCTAAACCACGGTAGATATGAGGTGAAGAAAGTTGGAAATCAAGAGGGTCCGGTCAAAACGACAACCATAGCCGAAAATATGAAGCCGTGGCACTAGTTATTCAGAGTCGAATAAATTGTCAGGACGGCCGATTGTGGGAATGGGATTGTGCATAGATGGCAACACTAAGTAGGTGAACGAAGGAACGAACGAACATAAGACGAAACGAACGTGCGAACGGAGGACAAGTGTGAGTATCCATATAGTAGATAACTACAAGCCGAAGCGCGCGCACCGAAAAGTCGTCAAACTGTCGGTAGAAGTACATTTAAGTCGTACCGTGTAAAGTTATGTTATATTAATGTTAATAAAGTAAGGTTTATATTATATCGCGTATAAAATAAGAAGTGATAGTAAACGTACCGAATGAATTCAAAGAAAATAACAGTACTATGTCTGTGAAATTTATTAACTTTATTGATACAAAATTTGATTGCATAATAGGTATAAATATCTTATGACCTCTTGGGGATATAAAAGATTTTCAAAATAATTCTCTTATAGTAAATAACAATGAAATAAAACTAATTGACATTGATTTTAATATACCTTAAGAAGAAATTAATTATTTAAGACACTTCGAATTGGATAAATTTAAAGATCTAATACCTACAGGAATAAATAAGGCAGAAAATAAACGAACGAACATAAGACGAAACGAACGTGCGAACGGAGGACAAATGTGAGTATCCATATAGTAGATAACTACAAGCCGAAGCGCGCGCACCGAAAAGTCGTCAAACTGTCGGTAGAAGTACATTTAAGTCGTACCGTGTAAAGTTATGTTATATTAATGTTAATAAAGTAAGGTTTATATTATATCGCGTATAAAATAAGAAGTGATAGTAAACGTACCGAATGAATTCAAAGAAAATAACAGTACTATGTCTGTGAAACTTATTAACTTTATTGATACAAAATTTGATTGCATAATAGGTATAAATATCTTATGACCTCTTGGGGATATAAAAGATTTTCAAAATAATTCTCTTATAGTAAATAACAATGAAATAAAACTAATTGACATTGATTTTAATATACCTTAAGAAGAAATTAATTATTTAAGACACTTCGAATTGGATAAATTTAAAGATCTAATACCTACAGGAATAAATAAGGCAGAAAATAAACGAACGAACATAAGACGAAACGAACGTGCGAACGGAGGACAAGTGTGAGTATCCATATAGTAGATAACTACAAGCCGAAGCGCGCGCACCGAAAAGTCGTCAAACTGTCGGTAGAAGTACATTTAAGTCGTACCGTGTAAAGTTATGTTATATTAATGTTAATAAAGTAAGGTTTATATTATATCGCGTATAAAATAAGAAGTGATAGTAAACGTACCGAATGAATTCAAAGAAAATAACAGTACTATGTCTGTGAAACTTATTAACTTTATTGATAAAAAATTTGATTGCATAATAGGTATAAATATCTTACGACCTCTTGGGGATATAAAAGATTTTCAAAATAATTCTCTTATAGTAAATAACAATGAAATAAAACTAATTGACATTGATTTTAATATACTTTAAGAAGAAATTAATTATTTAAGACACTTCGAATTGGATAAATTTAAAGATCTAATACCTGCAGGAATAAATAAGGAAGAAAATAAACTATTAGAAAATTTTTTACATAAAAATAAAAAGGCATTTTACATTAAAGTCCAAAATTTAAGTACAACCACCTGTGTAAAACAAAAAATAGTAACCACCTCAAGTAAAGTAATATATTGCAAAAATTACAGACATTCACAGATCTTAGAAAATGAAATAAAAGAGCAAATAAATGAAATGTTAAAACAAAATATAATACGTCCTAGTAAATCCCCATATAATTCCCCCTTGTGGGTTGTTAAAAAGAAAACCGATAATTCAACAGAAATGGCGATTAGTTATAGACTTTAGAAAGCTAAATGAAATTACACTGGATGATAAATTTCCCCTTCCGAATATCGAGTTCTTATGTGATAAGTTGTGTAAAGCGCAATATTTCTCGTCGTTGGACCTTGCGAAAGGCTTCCATCAAGTTTTAATGGAAGATTGCGACATTGAGAAAACGGCCTTTTCAACACCAAGGGGACATTTCGAGTTCATTCGAATGCCCTTCGGCCTCAAAAACGCGCCTGCCACATTTCAGCGAATGCTGAATTACATTTTTTCCGAATATATTAATAAAATTTGTATTATTTATATGGACGATGTATTAGTCTTTTCAACTTCTCTAACCGAACATTTAGAGAGTTTACAGAAAATATTTAATAAACTTAATGAATACAACTTAAAGGTGCAAATTGATAAGTGTAGATTCTTATCGAAGGAAACTAATTTTCTTGGTCACATTATAACAAAACCAGGGATAAAACCAGATCCAGAAAAAATTAGTACTATACAAAATTTGCAGCTACCAAGGACAGTAAAAGAGATTAAATCTTAACCGGATATTACCGGAAATTCATTAGGAACTATTCATTGGTGGGTAGTCCAATAATAAAATATTTAAAAAAAAAATTGTATAATTAACATTAAAGATAAATCGTACTTTGACGCTTTCGAAAAGTTAAAGAGAATTCTAACAAATCCTCCATTATTATGCTACCCAGATTTTAATAAGAAATTTGTATTAACCACTGACTGGCCAGCAATGTGGCCATTAGCGCTGTGTTAAGTCAGCAGGGTAAACCGATAAGTTGTGCAAGTAGGACTTTGAATGGGCACGAGAAAAATTACTCAACCTTAGAAAAGGAGTTATTAGCCATAATGTAGTCAATAAAATATTATCGCCCGTATCTTTATGGTCGAAAATTTTTAGTCCAAACTGATCATCAGCCTTTGAAATGGCTTTATTCGCTTAAGGAACCAAATTCTAGAATTATCAGATGGAAAATTTTATTAGACGAATTTGATTTCGATA
Organism: Anomoia purmunda; assembly: GCA_951828415.1. NCBI lineage: Eukaryota > Metazoa > Arthropoda > Insecta > Diptera > Tephritidae > Anomoia > Anomoia purmunda. The sequence goes on along the minus strand of OX639998.1, from coordinate 34,185,211 downwards.
TTGAATATATTTAGGGGAAGGAGAATAAGGTTGCAGATTTTTTGAGCAGAGTTCAAGTGAATCATGGCACGGAAGAAAATTTAAACAGTCATTTTTTCGTTATAAATAAAATTGTTAATAAATAGTTAAAAACAAAAATAAAGAAACTGAATCTCTTTTTAAATAATACAAAATATTATACGTGTCTGAGAATGATTTAAATATTACACATTATTTGAATGATTTATTTAGGCGAGAGTTAAAAAAATTGGAATTATACTCGGAAATTGATGATAATAAATAAAATATAATAAAAACAAAACTAATTGAATTATTTTCAAATAATAATAAAATACATTTTATTAAATGTACTAAAATTGCAAGTGATATTGAATCCGAGGAATTCTTATTGAATATTATAAACGATATTCATATTAAAGGTTTTTTAACAACAATAGGTAAATTTACGAAATTAGGGACCGCACATAAACTTAATGATAAAAATATGGTTACAATTAAAACGAAAATTGAAGAGCGAATCGCATTTTTAGGAAAACCTGATAAACTAATTATGGATATGGAATTTAATAATACGCTTATAAAACTATTCCGTCAAGAAAATAATATAGAAACTCATTGTACTACACCGAATTCTCACACCAGGAATTCAGATGAAGAAAGGATGCATTCGACTCTTTTAGAGCACATTAGAATATTAAAGAACAGTGAAAAGATTAATGACTCTGAGGAATTGGTACTCAAAGCAATTAATTATTATAATAACACAATTCATAGCACAATTAAATTAAAGCCAATTGATTTTATAAATAAGTTGGACATAAATTTAAAAGAGGTCAAAAAAAGAATCTGAAATAAATAAAAAGAAAGCAATTGATAGAGAAAATATTAAAAGAGAAAGCATTGCACTTAATTTACAAAAATGTAATTTATATATTAAAAACCCTACTGCAATTAGGCAAAAAACTGCTAAAAAGTTTAACAGATACATTATAGTAATCCAAATAAAATAGATATTGCTCAATTTCGACGGTCATTCAAGTCCATAAATTAACAAAAAAAAAAAAAAACATGGAAAACTATTTTGATATATATGTACTAGGAAGATAAGAAATATTTGTTTAAAAGTAGCAACTTAAGTGTTTGAACTGAATATTTATAACTCTATAAGAATACTTTTAAGATTTGAAACAAAATGTTTTTTTAATTTTATTCGTTGTAATTTAAGTACTCATCAGTATAGGTAAATTATAAAATCTAATTTCAGTATATTTGTAAAAGATTCGAAGGGACTCGAATATTATAATTGTAAACGCTAGTCTTAGAATAACCATCCAAAAGTAAACTACTATTGTTACAAATCTAAAAGCCCTCTGTGTTTTTATTTATCTTGTAGGTATGTTTGTATATGTGTATACACGAAGGAAGAAATGTGCATTGGGCTTGTACGCGGCGTCTGGGTTTTACCGCTCATTGGTGTCGTATCGTATTCATGCCTCATTATATTTGAAAATTGATAATTTACAGTTATGCTTATAAAGGGTCTTGCAATAGGGACGCTACAAAAGTAGAAAGATTGTGGCAGCAAACGACGCCATATTTTCCCCCGCTCTTTTGATATTTCTCTTCAGTAAAGTTTGCCATTGCATCCCGAAAAAATTACGGTTTGGTGCGGGTTATGGGCCAGCGGCGTCATTGAGCCGTACTTCTTGAGGGCTCCATTGCAGAATCAATTTGTGCAAAGTATAGAGACGACGCGTTAAGGGTATTTATTTCAGGGCTGAAATGACCTCTATGCGACATTCATTTCGCGTCTCGGCCGGTCGATTTGCCAAGCGCTCTAGCCTTAGCGCAAGAAGTTGAATCGAATAGAGAGCGATATGTGTTCGCTACAAGCTTCGCAGCTTCTAATGAAGACCTAAACAGGTTTAGAAAAATTTGTAATAACTCGGACCAAAGAAATGGTACCGAAAACGATCGGCAGGAGCAATCGGCACCAATGGATGTGGATCCTTCGGAATGACTTCTGCGCCAAAATACGAACTGACGTCAATCGCAAAGGACAAGTCAGGGCCAACAACAATATCGGAACTATTTCAAACAGGGTCCTAGTTTTAACCAACAACAACAAGTTAACAAACGGCAAGCAGAATCAGGTAGAAATACTGGACCAAAAATGCAGAGGGTAAACAATTTGAATCAGGACAACGAAGAGGCAGAATATATATATATATTAGTTGACACGGGTTCATCGAAGAACTATATTAAACCTTTGTCTGAATTTAAAAATATTATCCCAGCATCCACACCCTTTTTAGTTAAGTTCCTACATGGCAATAGCCATGTGAATCAGAAATATAGAATTAAGCTATATGGTGTATGGGCGGACTTTTTTATTTTACCCAATATAAACGCTCAAATAGATTTGAGTAGTGGAGTAATACGACACGATTTCGGAAACGAAAAGCTGTTGTTCCACGAATGTAAAAATGTAAATTTCATTGATATAAGAAGTGAAGAAATTCCTTCCTGTGTCCGAAATCAATTTTGCAAAATAGTACAGAGTAAAAAAAAGGCGTTTGCAGACCCAAACGAGTCTCTGCCCTTCAATACCAATATAATTGCGACCATTAGAAAAAAAGGGAGGAGCCAGTGTACTCTAGGCTCTATCCATATCCTATGAGCGTAGCTGACTTCGTTAACAAAGAAGTAGCTGACCTTTCAGCAAATGGCATTATTCGACCTTCCAGGTCTCCTTACAATAACCCAATCTGGGTTGTCGATAAAAAGGGTGTAGACCAAGCAGGAAATAGGAAAAAACGATTAGTGATCGATTTCAGGAAACTGAACGAGGTCACAATCGAAGACAAGTACCCAATGCCGAATGCAATGGTAATATTGTCAAATTTAAAGGGTGCGCAATATTTCACCACCCTCCCTCGACCTTAAATCTGGCTTCCACCAGATCGAATTAGCAGAGAGAGATAGGCAGAAAACCGCATTTTCTGTAAACAATGGCAAACATGAATTCTGCCGCTTACCTTTTGGGCTAAAAACGCCCCGAGCATCTTTCAGAGAGCAATAGACGATGTTCTCAGGGAGCAAATCGGCAAAACCTGCCACGTTTATGTTGACGACGTAATAGTCTATTCAAAAACGGCAGAAGACCATTTAAAAGATATCGAATGGGTGTTGCGGAGCCTCTATGAAGCAAATATGAGAATATCCGCCGAAAAATCCAAATTTTTCAAGACCGAAGTAGAGTACATAGGATTCATTGTATCAAGGGCGGGTGTGAAAACAAACCCCGATAAAGTCAATGGAATTAAATATTATGGTCAGCCTTCCACTCTTCGAGGACTCCGTTCCTTTCTTGGTTTAGCAAGCTACTATAGGTCCTTCATCAAGGATTTTGCCAGTATTGCAAACCCCCTGACTGATATGTTGAAAGGGGAAAATGGTAAAGTAAGTGCTGCCCAATCAAAAAAAAAATAAAAATTCAATTAAGTCCAGAAGCTTTAGAAATATTTAACACACTCCGAGAGATCCTTGCGTCAGAGGATGTCACATTAACTTAACCGGACTTCACCAAGCCATTTAACTTGACGACTGATGTATCCTCACGAGGTATCGGCGCCGTGCTTTCGCACAAAAAAAAAGCCGATCACCATGATATCGAGGACTCTCAGGCATAGGGAAGAACACATGGCAACAAACGAGAGGGAGCTACTCGCAATTGTGTGGGTCCTTAATACCTTGAGAAATTATTTATACGGTGTCAACAATCTGAACATTTATACTAATCACCAACCTTGGACCTATGCGGTTTCTGATAAAAATCCAAACGCAAAAATCAAACGTTGGAAAAGTCTTATAGAGAGCTTTAACGCAAAAATTTACTATAAGCCCGGGAAGGATAATCATGTTGCTGACGCGTTGTCGAGACGGTACATGAACATGATGGCAGCCGACATGGACGCAGGTTCAGATTGCGCAACAATGCATAGTGAAGAGCCTTTTTCTTATACTATTGAGTCAGTTGATAAACCCGTAAATTGCTTTCGAAACCAAATAATACTTCAAGAAAGTGAAAGTGTATCAAAGCAAACGTTTATTATATTTGGCACAAAATCCAGGCACATTATTTCATTTAATAATATAGAGTCGCTCTTAGAGACAATACAAGAAGTCATTAATGATGGGGTGGTTAGTGTCATACATTGCACTCTACCAGTTTTGGCGAAGATCCAGCACCACCTAGTAGAGCTTTATCCGAATGTAAAATTCCGTCACACTGAGAAAATGTTTACGGATATATTTGACGCAAATGACCAGCAGGAAATTATAGTTGCCGAGCTTAACCGTGCTCGCAGGGCGGCGCAGGAAAATGTTAAACAGAACCCAGGAGATACGTGCGCACAAGTGATACTGGCAATGAGAAAAAAGACGGTGTCTTACAATACTTATCTTCGTTTTTGCGAATCATCTGGAAGGAACGACATGTTTTCTGCCACTTCGATTTCGCCCGGTAGCGATAGTTTTCGCGCAAACTATGTATACACAAATATGTATATGTTTGGATAATAAATAAATCATATTAATTTACCTGGTTTTTAAGCGAATCACTGGTATTTGCCCAGGCTTGATCAATAGCATATTTATTGCTATGCAAATTATCAGTTATGTCCGAAATCCGCGCCCAGCTTTTCACCTCAGATAGGATCGCTGGTTCTCTTCTGTAGAAATTGTGCACTTTCTGTTTTTCTTTATTTTTGTCTAAAAGCAATCCATATATTGTACAACAGCCTCTGTCAAAATTTCTTGCAGAAATAATGAAGCGCGCATTTATTTCTTGTCGAAACCCTGGTTTTGATATTTTTGCAAACACTTTAGAAAAATTTAGTAGCAAAAGGATTTTTTTCTTGAAAGCTGTCTACTGACTTAAGGAAATTTGTCACATGAAATTCAATTGACCATTTCTTTAGCGTTTTTATATATGGAGTTTTTACTTTTCTTGAGTGCTGTGGACGAAGCTTAAGAAATAAACACTGTCAATACAAGTTATTCTCATATGTTGAACATGTACTTATGTATGTACATACAACGGAACAGTGCATGTGATGAAAAAGCGCAAAATGCAGCTTCAATCTGTTCGGAAACGTTTCACCACAAAATGTTTTCACTAAATAGACTAACTTTTTATTTATTTCATATATGTATTCTTATAAAAAATTGCTCAATGTTTATGCTTCTTTTTGATATTCGGTTTTTCCGACAGGGTGAAAAGATGGTGTCTATTGCAACGATTTTCCGTCATCCCTTGTCAAGTTTGGTTTGGAGACAAACAGAAAATCGTTCCATATACATTAGCTTTTTTATAATAAAAATTTGCAAATTCACAGTTCATTTCCAAAATTGATAGTTAGTTTAATCAATACAAACTCCAAAAATAAACTTTACTTTTCGCTGTACGGATTTGTATGACTTTTTCTAACTTGCAATCAAATAAAATGGAGTTTTTGGAAAAAGCATTTTGGTATTCAGAGGCCAGTGAAGGTAGAAAAGTCCCCAACGTACAACACTTGCCCTTATTGGATCATGATAATTGCAATCGAATTCGGCTAAAAATCAATTGAATCAATGTTCACTTGTTGACTCACGAAGGAAAGATGTATTTTATGTCACTCACTCCGTTTCATAACTGTTTGTCAACTTTCGATCGGTTGCATGTGTGTTGCGAAATTGATGATTTTAATTTCTCTTAAATTTTTAAAACCCTGCACGTGAGCAGAAAAATAAAACATTTATTGAGGATCTAATGGACCACCCACCCACTAGTGTGGAAACAGAGTGATAAATGTAAGGAAAGAAATGGGAATTGGATATCGTGGCAAATTGTGTTAGAAAAATAAAAAGAAATTGACAAAAATTCATAAATAAATTCTATACATAACAATTTTTCGACCTGCCATGTTTACTCAGCAGCGAACAACGTAATACTGAAATCGTTAACAAATCCTCACGTGTTTAGGGAAATTGAATTTCACCGATCGTTTTAGTTTGTTGTCCGTTTTTAGCCTGCTACAAACAAGTAAGAGAACACAACCGATGTTTTCACGCTTCGCTTGAACCAATGAAATCGTTTTGTTACGCTTGATTTTTATTGACATTCGGGAGCATTAAAAATAAAATCAAATAAAACCAGTTCACATCACTTAAATTAAGATCTCCAAGGACACATAACGTATTATCTCCAGTGGCACTGTGCAGAGCAATCACAATTTCGACGTGAGCTTTGTAGATTTCATCCTTAGTGAGCGGTGGTATATAAGAAGCAAATAGATACAGAAAGCCATGTGTACCACACAAATATACAGACAGTTGATCGAAGAGCGAATCGCCATAGCCTTCCCTAGACTGGCTAGTGTGGTATTAATATCCGGAATATAATAAGCATCGGACATGGCAACCGCGTTCAAACGTTTAAAATCCACAACCATTATATACTGATTTCACCGGAAGGTTTAGTTTTCTTCGAACTAATCAAATGGGAGAATTGTATGGACTTTTAGATGGTCTTATGATTCCTTCATTACGCAATACGGTAATTTGTTTCAGCACTGCTTCCCTCATGTTTGCGGGGTAGGCGTAACTCTTTGTGTATATGGGCTCATCCGTCGTGGTTTTTATCTCGGCTCGAAGTGAGTTTTTGATACCGTTTATATTCAGTGGTTCGAATAAATGAGAGTATCTTTCTACAAGCTAGGCAGTGCCATCTCAAGGATGCCTGGTGCTTCAGAAAAAATTTATGCTGCTACACGTAAAAAGTTGTTTTGGTGTCGTTTCGTACATTGCGAAAGAAGTTCCTGCAAATTTTCCTATTTATAACAATTGGTCCTGCCGCTGTTTCTACCGAGAAAGGCTGCGTTTTACGAAGTTTTTGTTTGTTCTTGTATCTATTAAGAATCTTAAAGCAATATTACTGTTAGTCAAACACGTTAGATAAGGTATGCTTGAAAATGACGAACCACTTTTCATATGAAATAGGCTGGCTGCCAGTCCATAAAAAAATGTACTTGATCCGTTCACTCTACCTTCACACTCATTTAATGAGTCATGTCTTTCCTCAGAGCTATTGGTTTCTATATTTTACAGTTTTTAGTGCTTTGAAAAGGCCCCTCTTGACGATGTAGGTCCTCTTTTAAAGTCGTTTGTGCTTGAGGGTCGGTACATATAATTCACCTGCCTATTGGGCACTACCGTCAATTTCAATTTTTCCGCTGGTTTGGAGCCAGTAGGTCAGCATGGAGGCGAGGAACTCGCACCTTGCCTGAACTGGGGCCTATCGTAGGGAGTTCTTTGGTATCCAGAAGTTGAATTCCTGTTGACCCAGTTATAATTCGTGCGTGCACGTGTCCCCACGTTGGCCCCTGCAGCTCTTGCGTTAAATTAGTTGTCAGAGCTCGTATGAGCTATCGTGTTCCACAACGTCAAGTTTGGAACGTTCAAGCATGCTGAGTAGGCTTCCGGTAATGTTTTAAGTTTTTGCACAATAATGCGAGATAACTCTGGACTTAAACCAGGAAGGAACACATCTAGAGCATTTCTAGAGAGGCTTCGCGGTTGCGTACCCATGTTTACCTATTCCACACTACTAAACCGCCCATCAATACTATTCAGACTTTGATCTAGATTCCTGCTACTAGATTCTATCCTACTTAACCTGGACTCTACAGCTCCTTCGTTGTTCTCAATACCACTTAGGCGAACTTCTAGCCCCCTGATCTGTTCAAGGAGAGCATTTATACCCGCATTAAGCTCGTTTACTTTTGTGGTCAAGGATTTCATTTCAATATAAATTTTAGTTATTTATTTATTTATTTATTTATTTAAAAATATTTAGTTATAATTTTTTCTTTTACTTAATAATATTCTTTGAAAAATCAAGGCGCCGGATACGCACTAATATTTTTATAGTTGATTAAAGGTACAGTACAGTGCTTGAACAGGAAACAGTAAAAGGACAAGATAGGAACCGTAAATAGGTTAGTGAAACATAATCCGTGTTCTTATGTGTACGGCGACAAGTACCCTGTTGGCGTTTCACGGCACATTAGTCTTTAAATAAGGGTTTTGGTCAGGGGCTGTGTTATCCGTTTCAGTTGCCAACAACCATATTCATAGCAACCAACTAAGACACAACTTCCTTCACAACGTTTGGACCTATCGCCATTTCCAGCAAGAAGCACCGGAATAGGGCGTACGAAAATTGAGGGCTATTGCAGTACCTCAAACTACATTAATCAATTGGTTTTTTTGGAGAATGAACACTGGCTTAGGAGTATAGGGACACGGTTTCACCAAGTCAATATGATTGCGTAAGGTTATGAAGCTTTGTGATTGTGGAGGCGACAAGGTTTTCACTTTCATATACAATTTGTTATAATTTTTTTTACATGGGTTTCTCTTTTTTCGCTTTTGTTGTTGTTGTTTTTTTATAGGCGCTTCACTTTTATTATGATTAATTTGTTTTATTCGTCTGCCAGAGGTTCTTCGGGGTCACAGGGCTACTTATAATATTGTTATTCCTGTATCAGTCGCCAAGGAGCCATGCCTCTGAAATGAATTGAACATATTATTATCGGCGAATCTTTGACCTTCCCATACTAACTCAAAATGTTCAGCGGTGAAAATTATTAAAATTAGTAGCAAAACTTAATTTTTTGAGTTTTCGAGAAATTTATGTAGACCTATGGACTCAATACCGTCTACATCACAAGCTGCTACAGCATCAACAAGTATCGAAAGTGACAGTAGTTTGAAGCATTTGCTTAAACACGATGTTGGTTATTTTGGTATGCCTTGTGAATTGAGTGATTTTAATCTACTAACGAAACAAAATATTTTAAGATATTATTTTTACTTGGCCGATGGTGTTAAAAACCAAAGTAAAATGTTTTCACACAAAACATTTACTGCCAATGTGACGGACAAATTGGTTGAAATAAACTTGATAGTGGAATTACACTTAAACACAATATTGTTAAAAAATTAAATTATTTGATGGCAAATATAAAACCGAAGTTAGAAATATAAAAAATAAGGCAGCATTCGAAACGTATGTACAATCCACAAAAGAATTATTTTATATTGAAAAATGCAAATGCTACTTGAAAGCAGTTCTATGCACATGTGGATTGATTCCAAAAAGCCTGAAAGAGTTCATGAAAGATCTACATAATGAAAGAAAATCTACAATACCGGAATATACGACAGAAATTGTTGAGCAAATACCAAGGTCTACAATAACACAAACAGCTACCGATAGCCGGGATGAAACATACGATCCAGAAGGTGTTATGGATTTGGATGAAGGACCATCAGTACATGCCCAAGATCTTTCTCCAACCAAACAAGGGCCGTATACTGCTAGATACGATGCTTTCAATTTTGCAATGAGATGTGCCATATTTGGTGTGAGTGATAGAGTGGCTTCAGCATTGGCGACATCACTAGTGAAAGATATGGGAGTTAAAGATGATCAAGGCAACCTTATCATTATGGATAAATCCAAAGTTCGTAGAGAAAAAGGCAATCGTATACAAGAAGTTCTTCGTCGAAAATATGATACGTCCAGTTTAATTCCATTTTCATTCGACGGCAGAAAAAACGATTCACTTACAATGGAAAAAATCGATCAAAAACTTCAACCACGTATGATGAAAGAACCTCATATGGTTGTTTTGAAGGAATTAAGCTCACAAGTGTTAGACTACACAGAACTGGAGCATGAAGATGCTGAAAGTAAAGTCGTCCGTTTGAATCCATTTTTCGCCAATAATGAAGAATCTCTGGATTCTTTGATTGGCATATGCTGTGATGGTGAGGCAGCAAATTTTGGCATAAGAAATGGAATTTTGCGATGATACGAAAAGCATTTAAAGAGACCACTGCATTGGTTTGTGTGTTCTCCATTTCAGTGAACTTCCATTTCGGCATTTGTTTGACAAATTGGAAAAATCATCGACAACTGGACCACGAACAACTAGCGGATGTTGAGCAAACAAATTGAAACTTGTGAAAATCTTCCGGTGTGTAATTGTTATAACTTATTTATTACCCATTTTAAATGTATCTCCGCTATTATGTTTCAATAATAAATGGTAAGAAGATGGAGCCGCGTGTTAAAGTCCACGCAAGGGGGGAAAGTCTCCAATCGCCATTCACCTGGGGTGGCCAGAACGATTCTTTTGAATGCGGTTCAAGCAGCTCACAACTTCCAGGTGATTTCACCTAAGTGTCCTCTGGATAGCTCCCGAACATCCGTTTGAGAGTGAGCTAAAGTGAGAAGGCGAACCTGATAGGGCCATTCCGACGTTTTCGCTTGGAGCAAGCGGCTCGCTATATAAATGTGTCCAAAATTAAAATGCCCCATAATCTGGTTGGAACCCATCAAGTAAAAATAGCTTGGAAAATTGCAACAAAGAGAATGAGTCCCCCCTATTTTAATGAAGACAACGGCAAACTTTTAAAGGTCTATGATTTACGGTCATGTACCTGTTATGTCCGGGCCCTTAATTAGGAAGGTGGCTCTGCCGGGCTGGTGAAAAATTTCTTAAAAAGTGGTAGATTTTCGACTCCTAAACTTATTATTTTGCTACTTGTGGTGCATTTCTGATAAGACGCACCCACTGCCATAAACGCGAGCAAAATTAAGACGCCATATTGACATACATACGTACATATGTACATATATGCGATTTTCATATGTATGCAAGTAGGTGTAGCGGGTAGCCCGACCTATGCGTTCGGTGGCGCCGATTTGGAATAATATTAACGCTTTAAATGACATATGTACATACATATGTATGTATGTATATTGCAGGATTTCATGGGGAAGTCGTAAGTAAACATAATACATTAATAATAAATGAATTTCTTTTTAAAAGGTTTTATGGGTACAAACGTGCCAGATGGGGCAAAATAAAAAACTGCGCGCCCATCTCTACTTGCGAGCATTTGAACCAAAATTACTTAAGTCTTCAATTTAAGCTCTTAGAATTTTTGTGTTTGTCTCGAAAAATATTGTTGAGGGGGTATTTTCGTGTGCGGGGAGATGAAATGTTCGCGTTTATGAATGAACGGAAATTTGTTTTCAATAATATGCGCGTGCGCTTAGGAATGAACGGTTGTGCTGCGCTTGAAAACAGGTTTTTGGTGGGGACGAGCCAAGCTGGGGGAGGGTTGAAATAAATGCTGGTCAATATTTATTTTGATTTTATGCACATGCATATAGTATGTATGTATGTACAAATTTATTAATGTACTAATCATACAATAACTTATTTAAATCATTGAACTTTTTTCTATATAAAACATAAAGCTCATAAATTTGATGTTTCGGTTGATTTATAATTTACTTATTTCTTAAATTTGTTAGATGTTTATTCCCCACTGAATACCAGGGAAACTTATGAACTTTACCCTTAAAAGTTAGAAGACATTTACTACGTAACTCGAACAGTGAACTTTTAAACAAAATAAATCAAGTTACAACTTCTTTATTTCTGAAGGAAAAATCCCGGTCAATGTCACTTAATGCCTTGCCACGCTCATTGAAATTACAGCAGTTGAAATGAAATGAAGGCTTAGTAATCGAAAGAGAAGTATTAAATGTGGTGTCGGAATGTGGGGTAAGCTAGTTGGCGATAAAGAAGTTTCACCTTCTGGCAGAACAAAGTTCAAGTCACAGCTTATAAAGATCAAATCGAGAAAACGACGTAAATTAATTTGGGTTAAGCCCTCACTCAAAAAATTTTTAATAACGTATGACGCGTTTGTACTTATAATATTCGTATATTCGTAGGTGTCAAGAAAACACTATTATCTAGATAATTCAAATTTACATTGCTCAAATTTAAATCACCGAGAACACATTATTGATTACTGCCAATGACACGCTGAAGAGACAGAACGCTGTCAACATGCGATTTATAGACACAGCCACCAGTTAGTGGAGGTATGTAAGAAACGCGTACGTAGAGATATCCTAGAAAACCACTCATCCCCACCCATAGTTGATCGAGTAGAGAGTAACTATCATTCAGTTAACAAAACGAAGCCGTAAATTGCAGCGATCTACAATCAAAACACCGCCTCCTCTGCTACAGACAGTTTTAATGGGATCTCTATTATTCTAAAAGAGAACTTAACATGCACACATTGTTGGCCTTACTTCTGAGTCCAGAAGTATTTTGGTAATAAATTTGTATGCGTTTGTTAGCAATGCAACGATCAATCAATTCGGTGGTGGTTGCTTCTCTTACAGTCTGTCTAGTAGAAGCGTGATCGGCAAAATTTGCACATAGAGTGCCGTTATCAAAATAATTTGAATGCACCTTGGTAGCGACATCATTTTTGTAGTACGCATTGCAAAAACTGTCAGTTTCGTGAAACTATTACAATGTGCACGTTGTTTTAAAAAATGAAAAAAAACGGAGCACTTTTGATGTTATCACCTTTGACTGCGAGAACAGATAACACAGCAGAACCCCACGAATTAGCAGACATAGTAGACGATGAAGAATTCACCAAAATGTCTGTAGATACTTTGGTAGGTTGTGTGTTAGCACAACTAACAGCTGGAGCAAAGCTGACAGCAGAGAGTAAGCAGCCGGAGTTTAGAAGCTTTTTTTTGAGGCCTTTGACCTCTGCAACAAGATCAGCAACAAGAAAGTGAAAGTAAGTGTTTAAACAATGTTCACAGTTGAACACTAAATTGGCATAACTTTTAACGAAATCAGCATTGTTTTCTGCTCCGAAAACAAGTCCGCACAGTTCAGTCCGCGTTTTAATAATCGCTGCTACGCAAAGGCCGATGCTTCGCAAAGGCCCCCATATGAGGATCATATGGTGGTATGAATTGCCAGGAGAGACCATAAGCGGTTTACTTTTCAGCAATATTTGAGGCGGCTTTCTTGAGAAAAACGGAAAGTTCTCGATGGATTGGCCTTGGGGCGTATACGAACATGATGTTGTGAGAGGGAGCACATCGGCCAACTAATCAGACCAAGCAGCCTTGAAGGCTTATGTTGTCAGGTCTCATCATAGTTCGAAATGTAAGTTAACAAGGGGCCAACACACTTGCTAGTGTGAAAATGTTGACACCGCACTTCCCACAAACACGCGCAGAGCCAGTGCAGGTAATTAACCTGCGGCATAAGCAATACGAATTGGGTTTACGCAATCAATATGCAATCCGTGGGAGGCGCAGCGTCAGCAACTAATAAATTAATTCAGACCGTTTAGACACTAAGTGATAGCGTTAAGAAATAACTTGTATTCATTCGAATTGGGAACGTCAACGGTAATACACTTGTTCACTGCATATAATTGTGTTTTATTTCATCCTTAGGAGAAGCCGGCGGGGCGGCCCCCAACTTTAATCTTTTTGAGCACGCTTCTGCGTGTTCGTTAACTGGCGCCCGAGCAGGGACCCACTGAAATGAGGGGCCTTGGGAGAACCTGCTTAACTGCGGGGCTCCTTCGGAAAGGATCTTCTTAACTATGGGAGTCCTTTTCCAATGATTGCCGAAAGTGATGGAAGGTGTTAGTGATGAAGTGGTAGTGACAAAGTGTAGTGAAAAACAAAGATTAAAGATAAAGAATTAAAATCAAAGCATAAAATTTGGCTTGTACATCCACATAAAACAAATACTTGCAAACCGCGGTCACCAGGACCATACGGTTTATAATATTAGCTTAGCTCTGCGATCCGCTCGGGGCGCTCCAGAGTAAAAAAAGCTCCTTTTCCTAGAAGAGGTCAAACAATTCAAACAATAAAAAAAATAATAATATAAAAAATTGCTTTTACATCCGCATAAAAAATATTTCTAAACCGGGGTCAACAGGATCCTCTGGTTTATAATATAAGGTTAGATCTGCGATCCCCATGGGGCACTCCAGAGTAAAAAAGCTCCTCTTCCCAGAAGAGGTCAACAATTTAAATAAAAAAAGAAAAAGATGTTAAATAAAAGGCTAATAAAGTGAATAAATTAATTGAATAAAACAATTTTGTGAATAATAAAATAGTTTAGAACCTCTCCTGTCAGCCCTAGCAGGCTGGTACAGGAATAACAAAATATTATTGAATCAAAAAGAATAGTGAAGTGAAAACCTTTGTCGCCTCCACTGTCACGACACTCGATATCCTTGTGCAATCGTATTGGCTAGGCGAATCCGTGTTCCCTATACTTCTAGGCCGGAGTTCGCCATCGCAAAGGCCAATTGGTTAACGTATTTTGTGATCCTGCAATAGCTCTCAGTCCTTGTCTTGGTACGCCCTGTTTGGGTGCAAGCTATCGTTCAAATATGAACACGAGAGCCACTCCTTGACGCGATGACATCTTCAGCGTACACATTAGAACACACTGGAGATTGTCACAGGTACTTCGACGGCACTTCCAGCGTACACATTAGAACACACTGGAGATTGCGATAGGTCCAAAATTATGTTGTGATGCAAGTTGTGCCTTAGTAGGTTGCCTTCAATCTGATTGTTGGCGATTAAAAAGGATAACACAGCCCTTCCTCGACCAGAACAAACATATTTAATGACTAATGTACTGTGAATTGCCAACCGGGTACATGTCGCCGTCTCCATCAGAACAAGGTAATAGTTTCACAAAACCTATTTACGTTTCTTTTCTTGTTCTTTTGCAGGAAACTGTCAAAGTGTAAGAAAAGACCGGTAATATCAATCAAGCAACTAAAAAAGAAGCAAAATTATACCAAAGCAACAAACCAAAGCTTGAAGAGCCACTGAGTGCCACACGAAAATATTAAAAATCTTAACGTCCTGTGCTATAAATATTTACTGCGAATCCCGTGCCTTGGTTCTGTTACAAAAGTTTAAAAGTGAAGTAAAGAAATTTTTTTTTCCCATAAATTGTAAATTTTTTTTAGAAATGGACGCTTTAACCACCAAAGTAAATGAACTCAATGGGGGTATCAATGCTCTTCTCGAGCAGATTGGAAGACTCGAATCGCGACTTAGCGGCATTGAGAGTAATGGTGGAGCTGTTGAATCTAGACTAGCTAGAATAGAATCATATAGCATAATTCTAGATAGGCGGTTGAGTAGCGTTGAACAACCTAGCACGAGGATGCAGCCGCAAGGGTTGTCGGCAGTGGAGCGAACACCTCTACCGGAGCAGGACCTACGGGACATTGGCAGACTCCCTGATTGCGTCAAGGAGCTGCAAGTTTTTGAGGGTAGTCCCTCCCAATATATCTCGTGGATCCACAACGTCGAGGGCGTTTTATCTCACTACGAAGTGGTCAGAGAAAAACCTTTATATCGCGCCATCCTCCAGCATATAAGACAAAAAATTCGGGGCGTACAACGTTTTTGAAAGCGATTGGACGGAAATTAAAAGAGTCCTGTCCCTTCACTACGCTGACAAGAGGGATATTCGAACGCTAGAGCATCAGTTGAACCAGCTTAATCAAAGGTCAGCAAAGCTGGATGAGTATTATGCGACTGTCAACCATCAACTGTCGCTAATAGTCAACAAAATTAAATGTGACGACTACTCACAAGAAACGGTTTCTGTTCTTATAGAAACATATCGGAACAGGGCCTTAGATGTGTTCATTCGCGGTTTGAGTCCTGAGTTGTCCCGCATGCTCATCGTGCAAAAACCTAAGACGCTACCAGAGGCCTACTCAGCTTGCCTTGAAATTCAGAATCTCACGTTGCGGCATACTATAGTACATACGAACTTGGCAAATAGGGTAATAGTTCTAACTAACGACTTAATGCAAGGACAGCAGAGACCACCTCTACCGTCACGTGCCCGCTCGAATCAGAACTGGTCAAACAGGAATTCAACTTCGGGATATCAAAGGGCGCAGATGACGAAGCACAGCAGGTAAATTTTTGACGACCGGACCACCAGCTTATTTTATATGAGGAATAGTGCTTCATATTCCAGCATACCTTTTTTAACATGCCTGACCGACTGTAATACTTTTTTAACATTTCTCATTGACACGGGTGCAAACAAATATTTCATAAAACCTACTTTAGCTAGTCACGCGATACCGGTTGACCCGCCTTTCTCTGCGCAAACAGTGGCGGGACCCATTTTAATAAACAGGAAAATTTCCGGAAAATTTTTCCATAAGGTAGGGAATGACTCTAAAACAACTTTCTATTCATTACCAGGACTTCAATCTTTTGACGGCATTATAGGAAAAATCATGTCCTTACGATCGAGCCGAATATTAAAATTCCATTAAGAAATAAAAAAGTTGGAACCATTAATTTTGCGTCTGAAATCCCTAACGCTGTGTATCCTATTTTAAAGTCTCTGGTAGAAAAATATTCTCTTTTGTTTGGACCCCTAAATATAAAAACAAATATCAAAACCTCAGTTCGGGCTGAAATAAAAACCACAACAGACGGGCCCATATACACAAAAAGCTATCCATATCCTGCAAATATGAGGGAAGAGGTAGATCGGCAAATTACCGAATTGGCAAATTACCGAGAAGGCCATCTAAAAGCCTGTATAATTCTCCTATTTGGGTAGTTCCGAAAAAACCCAAGCCGTCTGGTGAAAAGCAGTATAGAATGGTTGTTGATTTCAAACGTTTAAATGCGATTACCGTGGCAGACGCTTATCCTATTCCGGATATTAATGCAACGTTAGCCAGTCTAGGAAACGCCAAGTACTTTACAACCATTGATCTTACCTCAGGCTTTCATCAGATTGCAATGAAGGACGCAGATATACCCAAAACAGCGTTTTCAATTATGAATGGAAAATACGAATTCCTGAGATTACCATTTGGCTTGAAAAACGCGCCGGCTATATTCCAACGCATGATTGACGATGTGCTTAAGGAATATATTGGGAGGATATGCTATGCGTATATTGATGATATTATTGTTTTTGGAAAAGACATAGACGAACATTTGGAAAATATGGAAATAGCGTTTGAAAGGCTTGCGGATGCGAATTTGAGGGTGAATTTGGAAAAAACAAAGTTTATGAAAACGAATGTTGAATTTCTAGGGTATGTTATCACGTCTGATGGGATGAAACCAGATCCTTCGAAGGTACAGGCTATTGAGAATCTTTTACCTCCTGAAACGCTCAAGGAACTGAAAAGTTTTTTGGGAATGACATCATATTATCGAAAGTTCATTCGAGATTACGCGAAAGTTGCAAAACCATTAACCAATCTCACGCGTGGTGAAAATGTGCAAGTGAAGGCCAACCAGTCGAAAAGGATACGAATTGACCTGAATTCCGAAGCTCTTGAAGCTTTCGATCATTTGAAAAAACTACTCGTTTCCTCAGATATTCTTGCATTTCCAGATTTCCGAAAACCACGGTGGTGTGCTATCTCAAGGAGAACCAGGAAATGATCGGCCTATCGCATACATTTCAATATCTTTAACCAGAACGGAGGAGAACTAAGCCACGAATGAAAAGGAGATGTTGGCAATAGTTTGGGCTCTGGATAACTTAATATATTACCTCTATGGAGCAAAAAAAATTAGGATTTTCACTGACCACCAGCCTCTCACGTTTGCGTTGGGAAGTAGGAACTTCAACGCAAAGTTGAAGAGGTGGAAAGCCAGAATAGAGGAGTATAACCACGAATTGATTTACACTCCTGGTAAATCAAATGTTGTGGCAGATGCTCTCTCCAGAATCCCATTCCAAGCAAACCATTTGACTGCGCCTGTGGAACCCAACGGTTTATCAGCAGAAGAGAAGACAGTTCACAGTGCAGACCAGGATGCTTCTGACCTTATTCCACATGTGGAAAGTCCTTTAAACGTTTTTCGAAACCAGATAATTTTTACGGAAGGGAATGCAATGGTTTGTGTTGAAAATCCACATCCAGGTTTCACCCGTTACTACGTAAGTTTAACAACCATTGAAAAATCTAGCTTGGTCGAAGCTTTAAAGGAACGTCTAAATCCATCCCTTATAAATGGAATTAAAATTTCAGAGAGTCATTTACTCAGGATAATACAGAGGGTAATCGAAGATGTTGCTAACGAGGATAGAATTTGTCGAATAATAGAAGATGAACATAGAAGAGCTCACAGAAATGCAAGGGAAAACAAGGAACAAATTTTGGAAAAATACTACTTTCCCAAAATGGCGAGCCGGATAAGACAATTCACTTCCATTTGTGAAACATGCCTCGCAAACAAATATGATCGGCATCCTGCAGTACCGCCGATGAAAGATACCCCAATACCAAAGTATCCATGCGAAATAGTACATGTGGACATCTTCGAAATCCAAGGAGAAAAATTTGTATCCTGCGTGGATAAGTTTTCCAAATTTGCAAAACTTTTCCACATCAAAAACCGAGCATCCGTCACTCTTCGCGCTAAGCTGGCAAAACTTATCCATTACTTTACAACTCCTAAAACAATAGTAACCGACAACGATAAGGGGTTCATGACTCCTTTGGTATGTAACTATATGAGAGGCCTAGGAATCGAACTATATCAAACTCCGGTTCAAAGAAGCGAGGTAAATGGTAAGGTTGAGAAATTCCATTCAACTATCACCAAATCTATCGATGCCTTCGGAAAGAGGTCAATAACGTTAAGCCAAGGAATTAGTCTACATCGCAGTCGATCGTTACTACACAACAATACACTCTGTAACGAAAAGGAAACCTAGCGACATATTTTTTAATAGAATTGACAGAATTAACTACCAAGGATTGACCAACTTCAAAAGCAGGGTTCACAAAGAAATCAGGGAACAAATCAAGAGAAATCAGGAGCTGAGAAATCTCCGATTGAATAGGAAACGGAAAAGACCTAAAAAGTTTAAACCAGGAGATGAAGATTACGTTAGGGATAAGCAGATAAAAGCTAAACAGAAGGCACTGTACAAAAAAGAGATTGTAGGTAGGGATAACATAGTGACTCTACTGACAGACACTGGCAGAAAGGTTCATAAAGCGCACATTAAAACTGCTTCCAAATAACAAAAAAAAAAAAACAGAATTAAATCAAAGACACTAAGGGAAACGCAAAACAAAAATAAAATAAAATTTAAAAATATATATTACTTTCCGAATGTCGGTCAACAAAAGAATAAACAATACTATAGCACAGACGTCCCAACAATAACTTTCCGAGTACCGGAAAACAAAAGAACAAATGCGGGCATAGCACAGGCAAAACATAAAATTATATAAAATCGGCCACTAACTGCTGAATTAAAGAGGCAAAAACTGCCCATGACAAAACACTAAAAGCAGATAAAGTAATGCTTACAAAAAGAGGCCAATATTGCCCACCACCAACTTTTTTGAAGAGGCAGAATTAGCCCAACTGGCAAAAAAATCTTTTTTTAAATAATTTAAATAATAATTGAACAAAAAAAGAAAAAAAATATATAAAAACAAAAGAAAGCTTTAAAATGTTTTGTTTTGGTTTTTCTTTTTTTTGACACCAAATTCTTCACCGCAAGAGTTTAAGTTAAGCCACAGGACCCCAAGGAAGTAACTAATACTCGTCTTGTCAATGCAAAAGTATTAAAAACTAGCGAGCCCCTGCACACTTTGTAGTGCAAAAAAGAAAATAAAAAAATCAATTCAAGTTCATTTAAATCAGTGATAAATTGCTTTTATTGTAATGTTCTGTGGTAAACAACATTAGTTGTTTTTCCATTTTCGGTGTTAATATACAAAACCGTTTGTGTCCATGTGAGAAAACTGGATACTCTAAATTCACTCCACAAATTCCTGAGAATTGGCCTTGCGCCTGATTAATGGTAACCGCAAACGCAAGGCGAACAGGAAACTGAAGTCGTTTAAATTCAAATGACATATCAGACGGAATCATTGGAATGCGTGGAATGAATACATCTTCGCCTTTGAATTTTCCTGTCAAAATAGTAGCTTCAATTACATAAGCCATCAACCTTTTTATAGCAAGTCTTGTACCATTACACAAACGGGGTTGATTGATATTGCGAAGCATAATAATAGTGGCTCCAACTTTCAATTGGAGATTATGCGGAGGCAATCCTGGTAAGTCCAACGAATTCAAAAATTCTGTTGGATAATTCACAACATCTTCTTCATTCGTAACAGTATCCACAGACTTGTATGACACCAATTCGCCAGGAATCTTTGATTGTATAGCCATGTTTAATTCAGTAGCATCTTTGTTCTTTGCCGCTAAAATTGCTCTGTCACTCAACCATGCATGGCATGTATATTGTTGTGCTATGTTAGTGAAAACACATTCAATCAATTCCTCTTTTGACTGTACGAAACGGCAAAAATCATTTGGCAATGTTATTAATCCAGTGTCATCAACTTTCATTGTACCATTTCCAATTTTCAGCAATTACTTAGAGAACTTATCAGCAGATGGATCATTCTGCAACTGAACACGAACGTTGGTAGTGAGTTTCAATATTTTAACAAATCTCCATAAATATGAAGACTTTAAGCAAGCGTTAATTTCATCGGCCGCGGTCGATCTAGGAATGACGGGCAATGTTTGCCTAAAATCGCCTGACAATAAAATCAATGCGCCACCAAACAACTCTGAATTATCTCGGAGATCTTTCATTGTTCTTTCCAAAGCTTCAACAGATTTCTTATTCGCCATAGTGCATTTATCCCAAATAATGATACCGCAACGTTTCAATAATTTTGCCGTCCCAGATGTTTTTGAAACGTTACATGTGGGAGTTTCATTTACTTGGTAATTCAATGGCAATTTCAAAACAGAATGTGCTGTCCAACCACCATCTAACAAAGTGGTTGCAATGCCAGAAGACGCCAATGTCAATGCAATTTTATTCTGGGAACGTATCGTTGCCAATAATAATGAAATTAGAAACGATTTTCCGGTGCCTCCTGGTGCATCCAGGAAATAAAATCCACCGGCTTCACTATTGACAGCTTGCATAATATTATCGTACGCCTTTTTTGCTCCGCATTCAATGTCGAAAGATTTGCGTGGACAAAAGCATTTAATTCGTTGCGATCGTATTGTTGTTCACGTTGCAGTTCTAGCTCAAAAATGCCATGCATTGCACGATTAGGTGATGGCATTCCCAATTGTGGTTATGCCTTATTAGCAATCTGCAAACAGAAATCTTCAATACAAATCAATGCTTCATTGCAAATTTCTGGCGTGAAATCCATTGCAGGATTACGATTTTCTTGACGTACTCGAAACAGAATATCTTCCGATAGACAGTCTTGGAATTTTGTCCACAATTCAGATGGATTCGATGGAAAACAGGTAGACAAAATAATTGCAAACAATGCTCGAATTTGATAAGGATGAGCGACAACTGCTGCATCTGCAAGTGTTTGCTCCCAATGAATATCATTTTCCAACAAATTGAGCTGTTGACACGCTTGTCGATATGTCGTATGCAAAACTCCATTGATTGTTCTTAACTGTCGAAATGATGTTGGCCCACGAACGTTTATTAACAGCAAACGTAAATAAAAGCACTCAGCATTATTTGGGTGAACAGTATATATACGTCCCAAAGCATCACTTGAATATAAATTTTGATGTCCATCAACACGTTTTCCTTGCTTGCGCCGTTGGAACTCCTTTTTTGATGCACTCCACGTAAAATAAGTTGACACTTCTGCATACAATAACGTTCTGGCAAAAGCATCAACTTCACACAATTTAAAAAATGCAGTTAGAGTTGTATGAGGTGGTGATAGAGCTCTCTGTGCAGCATTTTCGGTAGTGAAATACACACGCTGGCCATTTTCAAGATGAACAGCTAAGTGAACAACAGCTGGATATCTCTCGTGAAATTGAAATGAAAAAATACGCCAAATCGCTTCATTACTGCTAATGTAACGCCCCATTTGATACTTATGTATTTCGTCGTTTCTATTTGGATCAGTAGCTCCATATACGGCCATATCACTACCTTTATTTACATATTTGCAAATGTATTTAATGGACTTGACAGAATTGCGGTATTCGACATTAATATGCCCTTTGAATACTTTCGACAATAAAGGTGAATACGGCACAATCCAACGATTATCGACTTCAACGTTTTGATTTTGTACTCTTATGGTAACTGATCTACCATTATTTTGAGTTGATCGACGACGATATAATGGGTAACCATCATTTCCAGTGATTGTTTCTGAAACCAAAGTTCTTGGATAACGTTTACTACATTTGCCATCAACTATACATGGGGAGTTAATGTTGAATGCTCCACATGGACCGTGTATCATATTTTGCACAACAACATCATATAATTCAGGATCACTTATTTGATTAGGAATTTCAGCACATATCACATTGTCAACTTCATGCGGTGTGATTTTATTCACCAACCATATTAAAATGTGAGCGTGTGGCAAACCACGCTTTTGCCACTCCACAGAGTACATCCAGCATTTGACTTCCCCAAACACTTTAGATTTCACTATAAAATGCATAAGCGCTATCAATTTTTGCTTAAAAACACGGGCAGTGATATCATGGCGGTCGGTTGGACTTTGGCCAGCGAATAAATTATCTTTAATGTCACTCCATTGCGGATTACACGTAAATGTTATAAATATGTAAATCCGGTCGACCGTAATGACGCCCATAAGTCATTGCATCCTGCTCATACTCATGCATATGACGTGGGCTGCCTGTGTACGTTGAAGGCAAAATCGTAATTTTCCCAAGATCATTAACATTACCATCATTATTTATTGCATCACTCAAATGGATGTACACCTCCGAACGTAATTTCTTCTGATTAAATCGTATGAAATTTAGTCGTTCACTTTCAATTTTGGCGTACACCTAAATCGATTAAAACTCTTAAGGGTTTTTACTTTGTGTTTTATTTATTGTTGTAAAACTGTTACTTATTTATAAAACATTTATAAAACATATTGGTATACAACATTTTTGGTTTTTCCACCTGGCGCGTAAATGAATAAGCACCTTGGTGTTCCCACTCTCGAGCATGCGACGAACAATTGGCCGTGGGAGAAGCACGGTTCTTCCAAATTGACGCCGCACACTTGAAACGTTTGCCCTTGCGAATTGTTGATGGTCATCGCAAAGGCAAGACGTACTGGGAACTGCAAGCGCTTAAATTCAAACGGCATGTCATGGGAATGCGTAGTAAGAGTATAACTTCACCTGCTGCCTTGCCATTTAGTATTGTTGCGTACCGTGCTGCAATTTCACTTAAATCAAACAAAGCTACGGCTTGACGAGTTGCAAATAACAAAATCACGAAGAACACGTTCTGTTGACTGGATTGGTTCTGCATGGAAGTGGATCGCCGGGTCTCCAGATGCAACAGATTGGGATTATATCCTTCGAAGCATGAACAATGTTGTAGTAAATAACAACCACCAATACCGCGTCATCGAAAAGCTCTTCAATGTTACCCGTGAGGCGATCGAGAAAGCAAATCAAATGATGCTACACATCAACGCTATAAGCAAAGACATTAACGAAGAAAATTTGGAGCTTCTGGACTTGGGATAGGTGCTAATTCTGAAGGAACAGGTATCGGAAATCGTGCAGGCTTGCCAAATGGCAAAATCAGGAATCATAAATACAAATCTACTTGACCGAGACGAAATCCAAAGGCTTATAATAGAGTAAGATTCGCTGCCATACCAAAACACCATCGTAGCTATAGAATATGGTTCGACTTCCGTGTATTCAAACGGTAGTATCATTTTGTACGTACTCTCAATGCCAAAAGTGAAACCAGAGGGCTACCGACTTTTAATAACACGCGCCGCTGTTTTAAGGGGACAACACGTTGACCTTAACTACAATAAGATGCTGGTAAACGAGGAAGAAACGTTCGGACTGAACGAAGATTGCCCTTCCATTAGCAATACTACAATCTGCTCACCTGCGTCACTGACGAAACTCCCTGAGGACGGATGCCTAGCTAGATTAATAAAAGGCGGCGATGCCAAGTGCCACTTTGAACCGGACAATAACAGAATCATCGAGATGATCGCCAATGCAACAATATTTGCTACAAATTTTCAAGGACCATTGCTAGCGAGAAATTACTCCACGTGGCTCAACGGAACACACCTTATTTTATTAAATAACGAAACAGTCACTGTGGGAAACCAAACATTCACCAGCAAATCAGTACGCACCGTACAGGCCTTGCCACCCGCTTTGGTAAACGTTACAAGTGAAGGATTGAAACTAAACCCGGACTACATCAACGGCCTCAGCGTAGAAAACATTCACCGTCTACAGAAACTTGGCGATAATTTTCACGTCTCCTTAATTTTTGATGCTATTTACCTAACAATCCTGGCAGCTGTGTGTTACATCATCTGGAAGAAACCTACGACTTCTATCAACTTTCCGAGACTAAACCAAACAACAAATCAGGATCAGCCAACGACCCACACCAATGATGCTCCACAAAATTTTACTCGTCTGCGGGACGCAGATGTTTAAAGGGGGGGTAGTTAATAAGGGGCCAACACACTTACTAGTGTGAAAATGTTGACACCGCACTTCCCACAAACACGCGCAGAGCCAGTGCAGGTTATTAACCTGCGGTATAAGCAATACGAATTGGGTTTACGCAATCAATATGCAATCCATGGGAAGCGCAGCATCAGCAACTAATAAATTAATTCAGACCGTTTAGACACTAAGTGATAGCGTTAAGAAATAACTTGTATTCATTCGAATTGGGAACGTCAATGGTAATACACTTGTTCACTGCATATAATTGTGTTTTATTTCATCTTTAGGAGAAGCATTTGGGGCCGCGGGGCGGTCCCCAACTTTAATTTTTTGAGCACGCTTCTGCGTGTTCGTTAACTTGTATGACTTTGGATGAAAAGCATACAAACACGCATACGTGCTTTTGTATGTGAGGCGCGGGACAATACAGATCGCACCATTACCTGCGGTCGTATTTTTTGCTTGTGCATTATGACCACTTTACAGTGGAATATGGATTTTATAACTTTCTGCTTAAGTCGTGGGACGTACTATTCTTGCTGAACCATCCGGATCAGGAGCAGTTTCCCTGTGTTGATGTGGGATGCGTAAGTGGAAGGGTAAGCAGTTTTCGGCTGCCAGGTTTTCTAAAAAGCTTTTCTTTATGTGTAGTGCACCAAGTTTGACGACTTCATCCCATCCAGTGTCTTCCATCCAGAGTTGTTGGAGTAACATTTTTGTCGAGATCATCATTAGCGGAGTTGAGTCGATGTTATGACCTACATCTACATAGATTTCGTTATATACAATTTCAGAGACCTTTGAATAGTTTTCATTCGAGTCTTTGACTAATTGGCGCAGAGTTCTTATTGCCAAGTATAGTGCGTAGGTGACACCAAGAGTCATTGTTATTAAAGTTTTTTAAAGGACCTCGAAGTGTTCTGCGGAATAGGATTCTTTGGAAATCATGATGATCTTGGTGAATATACATATATCTGGTGGTATATTTTCTGCATATCACCATTAAAAACGTATTTGTAGAAGCGCTATTTGAGGATAACGTTAATGCTCGTTTTGGAGTGTGGTGTGAAGAACTTCGTTTAGAGAAATGCAAAAATGAATGGCTTTAAAACTGCGTGGTGTGCTAGGTAATAGGAAAAATATTTGGACTGACGAATTATTTCTCGGGGTGATGTCCACTCCTTGTGATCTAATGTGAGGTATTCTTCAATCTTTGAGTATGTGCTTGCAGCCCAGGCTTTTTTGTGATATGTCGCTCGATGCTGATGTATTGTTGTTGAGCTGCAGGTCTGGAATGAGCGAGAGCTATAGAATCCACCAAAGTTGGTTTGAATGGAAGATTGACTATGCACCGACCGTCGTCTCTGCGAATCATTGGCCTTTGGTAGATTTCTTCACAAACAGCGTCATCTGTGCGAGTTAGGATAGGTAGAACTTCCTCCTGGTCCCAAAACCACTAGAGGAGATCATCGAGAGTCGGCCGGATTTTATATTACTTTAGTTGGGAAGGATGACACGTGTTCTGTTATCGGGCGCTCAAAATCAAATACGGTGTTTTGGGCTTATAAGCTTCCGCCGGCATTGCTTCTTAAACCTGAAAGTAAAATTTGGGATAGGGCATCGCTTCCTAGTACCATGTATATTCGGGGTCTGCTCGAAAGAGAGATGAGTATTATATCAGTTCAATATATGTAACTTTGAACATTTTTATTAAATCCGTAGAACAAATGCTAATGGTGCAAGTTTTGTTAGAGTTTCAGCTCTGCGTCCACCTATTCCAACAAGCTTGTAGTTTGTGTAATGTTTGTTGCGAGACGAAGGAGTTTCAGTATTCGAGAGGAAACAAAGGTTTAATGCGATCTTTGATCAAACAGCGCTCTAAGTGTTATTATTGCACCATTATTGTTCATATTCAGATATAGGTTAGTATTGGATCCCAATTTTCTCTGGATACGCCATTTGGCCTAAAAGTTGAGAGGCAAATTTTGATTGTAGTTTGAATTGCCTAAATCTTTTCCCCATTTTCACTTTGAATCGGTTGGTATTAAAGGGGTTTTGAATTGGTTGCCGCTTTACTTCTGGCATAGTTTTAAATAGTAAAGTTTTTGGGTTGAGGAAGTTTTTTGCTGCTTCGAATACGCTCTTCAAGGGTGGCCAATCTTCATATCCGCCTTAAAAGAAATAAGTGTCGCGAGCAGGTACTTTTAAGCAGTTTTGTGGTAAAGAGGATACTGCGGGTGATGCAATGGTGGCGTTGTCGCGTTGATCCGCGTCTTTGTATTCTGGTTTATATCGATAGCTGTATCGTTTGCCTTGATGTATGCTTTGTCGCTGAAACTCATGGGAATGAACTCGTATGTATGTATGTTCCACCCCTCATAAGTGTCTGGTGAGTTCCTCCAAATAAAGCTTGAGGCCGACTTTCGAGAGATCTGTTTCGCTGAATTTCCATCATATTGTACAGCTTATTTTCCATCACATTGTATAGTATTTTTCAACCTTTGTAGTTTCAAAGACGACTTTTTTTGGATTTGGATCAATTCCTCGTCTTCACTTTGAATCGTGTCTTTGGTTCCTGATTAGTGAGTTTTCTTGTTTCCTTCAGTCAGGAGTTCTTGTCATTTTCCAATATATTTTTCCTTATACTGGCCTTGAGCTCACAAATTAATATGATCGTTTAATATAAAATAGGCCGAAAAATAATATACATATGAATGTTTTTTGTTTTGTTTTTTTGAAGAGACATCAGTTGGTTAAAATTTTTTATTATTTTTTATATAAAGCTTTATTTTAGTTTGTGGGTCAAATTATTATATTCGAATTATATTATCTAACACTGTACTCTATTTGTTCCTTATTAAACCATTAGAACTTTGTCTAAAAATTGTTATCGTACTAGTTACTTTACTTTAAAATAAAATTGTATTGAACTTAAATATGTACTAAACTTGAACTATCTACTTATACTAAACAATTGTTTCGTTATATTTAAACCAAAAAATACAACCGTGCCTAAAATGTAAACGCCTTTGAATCTGACCGAAGCGTGGGTTAGAAATCAGTTCGTTGGAAGAAATCAGACGCGTACGAGGCACGATATCAAAATTATTTCTCTATTTTCATTTAACTTTGAATTAATCCTGAAATTTATAATTAAATATTATTAAAATGGAAAAAATAATTTCGCCACAACAACTACTATAATAAATAAAAAACATTAAAAATAACTCGGTTAAAGTATCGTTATTTATGCTTTCGGAAGCCTCATATATTTGAGCACATGTTGCTTTTTCCTGCAACATCTTTTTATCTATTTTCTCAACGTATATATCATTGCTGGAATAATTGCGTTTATATATCTTTTCGCAAATTCGTAAATATCGTTAATGAAATCTTCGATCGCGACCACGTAAAATTTGCCGGAGAAACTCCTCGCCATAACCTTCGCAATCGAAAACACGTACCGAACATTCTCGAAGCGAAAATGCCCGACAATAATAGTGGGCAAAGACAATGATTCAGCAAGACAAGGTGATTGAAGAGTTACGCGAGCAAATAAATGGTTTGCAAACGGCGCTAGCCTCATCGGAGAAGGGTCTACCACATAGATGGCCTAAATCTATAAGCAGGTAACAACGTCATCAGTGCCGACTTACCCAGCATCGAAGCTATTTCTGCCAGCTTCAAAACATATTTACCCGTGCCCGATGTATCCTATCCTTCGAATATACTTCCGACAAGATCCAGAAACTTTACAACAGCCAACGCTTTCCCAACAAGTGGTAATCCTGCCGGTACTAATTCTGCCAGTACCACCTATGCCAGCACTACATCTGCATGTGTTAGCACCAACTATGCTAAGGCTATCACTCCCAGCGTTAATTCCGCCAACAGTTTCGTCATAAGCCGTTGCCTGTGGGACCTATATGAGTTCTGCCACATGCCGGTCAGAAATATTGCAGCCACACAAACAATCCTTATTGTGTTAATTTTACGCCAGCATGCTATATTCTTGATACGACGAATGTAGAGTATAACAAGGAGAGTATGCCACAGCTCACCAACTGAAACGCACAATCAATACCCAGCATAAGCCAGGTACACTCGCCGTGGAGTTTAGAACGCTAGCCGTTTACACGTAAGATTTTAGATATGCCAGAGGTCCATGGCTCTCCCGAAGAGTAGCCTATGTTTTCTGGGGCTTTTAGAGAAACCACGGAAATGAATTCGTACTCCCAATTGGATAATCAATTACGTCTCCAGAAAGCCCTTAAAGGAAAAGCCAAGGTGGAATCACTGCTGAATCAGTGCTGACTCACCCATCTAGTGCAGATGAGGCTATGAAAACACTGGAATCTTACTATGGCCTCCCAGAGTCACTTATTAGAAGCCAAATAGCGAAAGCACGAGCCTTTCCACATGTCACCAGAGGGCGAATCGCCGATATCCTCAATTTTGGGTCAATGGTGTCAAACTTAGTTGCCTTTTTAGGAAATTCAAGTGCAACACCACACTTGAATAATCCAATATTACTCGACGAGTTAATCAGCAAACTACCGCTGAAAGACAGAAGCTATATCCCACAGTGCATGCATTTTGCGATTGGTTGCAGAACACTGGTATGTATGTGTCTATAGCAGTAGATGTTATGCCAACAAAGTATATGCCCAACGATCCTGTGTACCAGAAATTTAAAATGCCATCTAAGCCCATAATGACTGTAGCAAAAGAAGGGAAAAAATGTTTAATGTTTGATCAAAACCATTATTTAAATCAATGCTCAAATTTAAAGATGCCGATAATTCTAACCGCTAGAATTTCATCAAGAATAAGTTCTTGTGCTTTTGTTGTTTGCAGCCAGGTCGCAGTATACAAAATTGTCGCAAGCGACGAGTGTGTGGTATATCGTCATGTAATAAAGTACACAATCGGCTTCTTCATAATTCCAGTCACAACAATAAAAGCATTATTTCATCAGCTGATACAACCGTGGAAACTGTTCAAACAGTGTATTAAAATCTACAACATTCACTCGCTCGATCGAATTCACCCCGGCGTAAACAAACTCTCCTCAAATATCTGCCTGTCAAGCTGAAAAGTTCAAAAGAGGAAATCAATGCAGAACAATTGCCGGCTGTTCGTTTAGAAGCTAATATTCGGGCAGAACAATTATTACATCAGACGACAAAGTTTTTAAATGGTAGATACGAAACAGGCTTGCTCTGGCAAGTAAAATTTTCCGAAAGTTTAAGTATGGCCATGAAACGCTTAGAGCAGATAGAAGTGAAAATGGCACGATGTAAAGTATATGAAGAATGGAAAAACGAAAAAATTAACAAATATATTGAAAAGGGATATGCAAAACGTCTTTCGCCTGATCAAATCAATGTAAATCCTGATCATACGTGGTATTTATTACATTTCGCCACATGTAATGTCAATAAAGGAAATAAGCGTAGACTTGTTTTCGATGCCTCCGCGAAAATCTATAACATGTCCCTGAATTGTGCACTTATGAAAGTCCCAGAGGAGTACCAACCAAAATCTCTGTTAGCAATATTGCGCTAGTTTAGATAAGGCAAAATTACTGTATGGGGTTGGCATAGGTTGGCATGATATTTATATAAAATGGCTGCAGTGGAGTAGAACGCTGAACATCATCGAAAATTTTAAAATGCCAAGGTGTTATGGCATACATTTTTTGAAAGCGAATGCCAATATAAAACTACTACATATTTTTGTAGATGCGAGTGAAAATTTGCTGTCGTCGTCTTTTGGCGAATTCACTACACCAATAATACAGAAGTCGTATTCATTGCTGGTCAATCTCGGTGCAGTCCACTAAAATCATTATCTATTCCAAGACTTGAGCCACAATCAGTAAAGTTCCTTTAGTTGGCAAGAAACTTTAGATAGCTCTAGTAAGCCAGGTTATTCAAATATAGTATTAAGTTTCGTTCCGGAGTTTATTTCTTCAAGTCAGTTATTACACCTAATGTAATATGGTGTATGGTAGCCAATGGCTCCCATGTAATGAACGAGCCCAGTGAGTTTTACACGTTTGACGGGCCTAATGGCGTGAGTGATATTGACGTGACGTTTACGAATGAGGCAGCAACCAGAGCGTTTAGTTTTAGGTGGGCGGTCAGGGGGGGTTGGGGAATCAGTGATCACAATTTGATTCAAATTGCGGTTGCTCCCCATGCTCCTCCTGCAGTGAGTGTGTGTCCATTGAGGCGATGGCGTACCTCTGGTACTGACTGGAACCAATATGGACAGTGTGTTAGAGAAGCGATGTGTAATACACCGCTTGGCGTGTTTAGTGATTTGGTTGTGGACGAGCAAATTGCTTGTCTGAATGAATGTGTGTGGGGTGTAAACGATAGCATGTTGAAGAAGAGTGAGCAATTCAGAGCGAGGAAAGTGAAATGGTGGACGCGTGAGTTGAGCTTGAAGAGGAGATCCGTTCGGCGGTTGAGACGTTTGTTTCAGCGCGCCCGGCGGGTCAACTCTGAGAGCTTATCCCAGCTCAGACGTCAACTTAGCTGTGAAATGAATGAGTACAAGCAAATGCTTGTCAGGGTAAAAGAAGAGGAATGGAGAAGGTTTGTTGGGATGAATGAGAATGACCCCTGGGGTCAGGTCTACCGGATCTGCAGGGGTCGTCGGAGTGAGGTGGTCACCTCCCTTCGCGTCGGTGACTCCCTGTTATCGTCGTGGAGAGAGTGTGCGAATGTTCTCTTAGGAGCGTTCTTTCCTAGGGCGGAGGAGGAGGTTCCCCATGCACAGGCGGTGCCTGTTCCTCCAATAGAGATTGAAGAGCTGGACAATGCATTTGGCCTGGTGAGGTCTAGAAGGTCTCCAGGTTTTGACGGTTTGAACGCTTGTGGAAGTTCATTCCGGAATACTTGGAGGCCATCTATGATAAGTGCATATGGGAGGGTTACTTTCCACTCGAGTGGAAAAAGGCTAGGGTCGTACCTCTCCTGAAGTCGCCCGATAAGATCAGGAGTGATCCTCGGTCTTATCGTGGCATCAGCCTGCTTCCGGTCCTTGGAAAAGTACTGGAGCGGGTCATGGTGGAACGACTTCGGGAGCTAACGCGGGGTAGTTTGTCGGATAGGCAGTATGGATTTACGAAAGGACGTAGTACGGAGGATGCGTGGATGTATGTTCAGAATGTGGTTAGGGAGAATGTCACCAAATATGTCCTTGGCATATTTGTTGACTTCAAGGGGGCATTTGATTATCTGCGCTGGGATCGTGTGGTGCAACGCTTGGAAGAGCTCGGCTGTCCGGAGGTGACCCTTTGGAGGAGTTACTTTTCGGGCAGAAGGGCCTCCATCGTTGGCGTAAATGGGAGCGTGGATGTGGACGTGGCTCGTGGATGTCCGCAGGGGGCCATCGGTGGTCCATTCATTTGGAACATGATGATGGATCCTTTGCTCTGGCAGCTCGAGCCACTGTGTAAGTGCAGTGCGTATGCGGACGACCTTCTGCTTTTAGTGGAGGGCCAGTCCAGAGCGAATTTGGAACGAGCGAGTGCGCAGCTCCTTGGAGTTGTGCACGCTTGGGGTGTAAGGGTAGGTGTGGATGTATCGGTGGACAAAACGGTGACCATGCTGCTGAAAGGCAGTCTGTCATCGTCGCGCCCACCGGTTGTCCATATGAATGGGGTCAGCATTAGGTACGTGACGGAAGTCAGGTATCTGGGGCTGACCATGAGTGAAAGAATGGGTTTCACTCCACACTTGGTGCGAGTGAAGGAGCGGCTGCAGGCGGTGGTTGGTACCTTGCGGCGTGTTTTGCGGCACGAATGGGGCCTTGGTCGGCGAGCCGTTCGTACTATTTATCGTGGACTTTTCGTGGCTTGTGCCACGTATGGGGCCGCGGTGTGGTACGAGACGGCTGCGACGGTCGTAGGTCGCAGACGACTGGTCTCGTGTCAGCGGATCATGTTGCTGGCCTGCCTGCCTGTATGCCGCACTGTTTCGACTGATGCGTTGCAGGTGTTGATGGGTGTGCCCCCTCTTGATCTGGTGGTTATACAGCTTGCTGTTGCCTTCCGGTTGAGAAGGGGGATGAGGTTACCGTTGCTGCGTGATGAGTGGATTTCTGACGCTGATGTGCAGGGCGGGTATCTAGAGAGCCGTAGGCTCCTAGCCGAGTGTGTTGTGCGGAAGTGGCAGGACCGTTGGGACAATTGTCCTCATGGTCGGGTGACATACGAGTACATCCGGGATGTTTCGTTTGTGACCCAGAATCCTGACTTTTGATTTTCCCTCAGCCTGGGCTTTCTCTTGACCGGTCACGGTCCTCTTAATGCATTTTTGCATGATAGGCACCTGGCCGCGTCGGAGGAATGTTCATGTGGGGCCCAAAGTGAGGACTGGGTCCACATCATAGCGGATTGCCCGATGTACTCAGACATTAGGGATCTGGGGGTAATGGGCATCAGTCGGACGAACGGAAGATTGAATGTTAGTGGTGTGTTGCACACTCGTCAGACTGCTGATATGTTGGGTGCATATGCGAGGGAAGTATTCAAGCGGCGAAGACGATTATTGGAGTAGTTGGAGAAGGGTATGTGTATGAGTGTGTGTGTGAATGAATATGGTCTTGAAATTGGTGATAGGCTGAGTGAATTGGTACGAGGTGTATGGGGTTCAGCCCCAGGCCACCAGTCCGGAGCTGTATGGGAGCTCAACTGGTAGTGGCCTCGGCCACGAAGTCTGACCGGAGACTTAAATCTGGTACCACGGGGAACAGGAGCCCCCAGAGTTCGCTCTGGCCTGTTCGTTGGATACGGCCCCTAGGGGAGTATCGTGGTGGCTGTGGTTCAATACCCAAATGCGGGTAGAGCTTGACCTTGTGTCAAAGTTCAATGTGGAGTTGCATCGCAACCGGGTGCCGGACCCATAGTACGGCAGAGGTGTTAGATAGGCCTCGAACCCTACCAAGGTGGTTAGTGTGTCCATTCCACACTGCCAATTGGTTCCGAGAATGCTTGCGCATCTTGGGGCGCTGATCAACGCATTAACTTGATCCGTTGTGCTTTTGAGCGCCGTGGAGTTGGGCCGTCGTCGGCAGGTACCCACGTAAAACACTCCGGACGATTACACCTCGGTTTATATACTTAGATTTAATCAAAATCTTCTGTGATATTTTCATATTTTTTAACTTCAAACTTATGTTTTTTTTTGTATAATTCACATGTTTTTCGACCGGTTATACATCCACATGGTCGAGGAGCCATTTTACGACTGCCGAATGTCAACTAAGCGACCAATAATATTGCCAACTCTTCATTCTATATCGCGCCTCATAGCTAACCGTTACCACGAACTTTTCCATCACCAAAATTTTTTAGCAGCCAACTGCGCTCTACGACGGAAGTTTTGGATTCCAAGTGCGCGCCGAATATTAGGTTGAATTAAAGCTAAATGTCAAATATGCAAAAACTTATCCGCTGTTCCCGAAACAACACTTATCAAAAACCATAGTCATCGACTAGCCTTCGTTGCGTACGGTCATTCGTTCTCTCACTTGTGCGGCCGCTAATCTATAAAAAACTTTCCGCGCTCAATTGCGTAAGCCCCACGTGTGCAATTATCTTTAACCCTTCGGAGGTGTGGTGGGGTATGTCATACCCCAGCACATGTATTTCCTTAAATATATATATGTTTTTGTTTAAGGAATACGTTATCGCTCCCAATAGCTTTCATTAACATTCAAATACAGGAGATCTGCCACGTTTTACATACCCCAGATATTTCTGTTCCATGGGACAGCCTTTCAAAGTGGGCTGGGGTATCATATTCGATCGCCATAACTTTTTATGTAATTAATGCATTACAGTGAATTTTCTTTCCTTTAAATAAATGTTATTTTTACTTTTGAAATGTAAAAACAGTTTTGAAATTGTTTAAATACAAAAAAAATTATGTTTCAGAAAACTGGAACCTCACTTTTTGGAATAATTTATATTGTCTTTTTTTTATGGCTATAATATTGAATACGAAGGAAAAATTGTTATGTTTTCAAATTAACACTTTTTAAAAATTAGTTAAAGAATAATAAATCACCACAAAATATTGCTATTATTGGAATTTGGTATTTATTTGAAATTGATAGGCATGGGGTATGTCATACCCCACCACACCACTCAAGGAACTTTTAGTCACCACACCAACGAAGGGTTAACATACAGTTCAATACCTTTTGCTTCTGGGTAAGTTATCCCACCTACCTAATTTAGTGAAAAGGGCTGTGTTAAACATCATGCGCTCCCGGGGCAACCAATTTAGGGGGGAGTAGGTTTGCCCTACTTTCCCCCAGTCCGCAGCAAAAGCGGAAAAAACCAAACTATTTCGAAAAATTCCCCGAACTACCAGCTATTAAATTCACTAATAATGATGACCCACAATTTATAGTGTTGAAGTCGACCGATAAAGAAAAACCTCTGACCAAATTTTCGTGTTTCGGCGTAAACAACGCCATTCAAGCCATCAGTAAAGACATTTTAAAGATCACAGAACTACGCGACGGCAGTCGGTTGGTTCTCACAAAAAATAGATGTGTAGCGCGAAAATTTCTCAACACCAAATCACTACCAGGCATTTGTCAAATTACAGCCTCATACCAGACCAACCTTAACTGTGTTAAAGGCACAATATTTGCGCCATTCCTTATCAACTTTAGTGAAAGCGAAATAATTGAAGGTCTGCAGGAATATGGTGTGACAGCATATAAATTTCAAAAAAAAATTAATAATGCATTAACCCCAACTGGCGCTCTTCTTTTGACTTTTGACACCTACGCCCTCCCCGAAAATATCAATGTTGCTTGGCGAAAAATTTCAGTTTGGCCCTACTACCCAAACCCGATGCGCTGCAAGACATGCCAAATACTTGGCCATACATTGAAATATTGCAAAAACGCTCCGGCTTGCGTAAACTGCAACCTACCACCACACAATGATTCCGAATGCACCAGAACGATGTGCGCAAATTACTCAGATGACCACGCTTCTTCCTCTAGCAACTGCCCAAAATACGTACAAGCAAAAGAAATCCTCAAAAAAACGATAAACAAATGCAGCATGTGTGAATCAACGAATAAGTACAAAGCACAAACGTCAAACGTCATGCAGCCCACCTTTTCAATCATATTCTCAAGTTGCTAACCCTTCTTCTCAATCACCTCCAATCAACATAACAACACTGCGGAGAACCCAAGCATCTCAACAACAAAGAAAAATGTAACTTCTCTTGACGCTTTAAATAGCAAGCACAAATCTACATTTAACCTCTCGGCACTAACCAATAACAAATACAACTTAGTTAAAACTCTCTCTTCTAGCATTTCAAATGCTAGGTACCCATCATCAACTAATTTCAACCCAACCAAAGGCACAAACTACAACAATATCACATCCATTCATCTCAATTCCATCAGTGATGACGAGATGTCATGCGAGTTAGCTATTGCTAAGACAAATGACATATCGCACCACTTGATCTCTAAAAACAAAGCTCTGCATGACTACAGCACCTCTGATATTTAGAGCGTAGGCTACGAGTCAACTAAAGCAACAGCTGATTCTCTCATATCCCATTCTCTTACTTCATTTCTTATGGCAACAATAATACAATCGAACATAAATGAATACGTCAATAACTACCACGAATTACAAATACTGATCAAAGATCACTCACCTCTCATAATTATTTTAAACGAAACTCACCTAGCATACAATACAAATGATTTCATACCATCACAATATGTTGGCATTTTCCACAATCTGCCACATATAACTTCCAATAAACAAGGCATCGCACTATTAATTAAAAAAAAGACTGCAAATATAAAAAAATCAACATGCAATCTGATTTGTCAGCACTTGCAGTAGAATTAGATCTCAGCCAAAAAATCAGCATAATAGTTGCATATATGTGGGATTGGGGTTAAAGACTAGAAGCGGTCGGGAATACTAAGTTACACATTTTACATGCACAAGCCCTAAGCTTATCAACACTATCAATTACTAATAATTAAATACAACATTGCAAATTGCATCATCTTGACAAAAGTCAACCCTACCGAAGTGCCAATTTTAAAAAGAAACCGAAAGTCAGTTCAGTTGATGAATAGACGCCAAACATTTCAGTTGCATTGCCGCCTGTGTTGTGAATATAAAAAAAAGAACTGTATCCAACATATGTATACACCTGTATACACGCATATATCCAATTTTCAATTAAATAAACATTATATCTTATTATTACTATATTAAATAAACTGTTTTTGTGGAGAATCACCACAAAATTGGAGGCTCAACCGGGATTGAGTGGCGTTAAAAGCATTCCCAATCTAGCCAGCTGAACGTGCAAAAGAAAGCAGTGTCGCAAAAAGCCAAGCAGTGTCGTTAAACGCTCGCCTGGAATTAGTTTCACATATTCTACAAACAATTTGTGCAGTATAAAGCAATACGGAGTGGTCAAGCAAAAGAAATCATCATTTAACGCCACTTGAAATTGTACAAATTCTACGTACACAAGAAGTAAGCAAAATTTTCGCAGTCAGCGCATACAAAGCAAAGTCTGCGCAGACGACAAGGCAAGCAGAGAAGCTCAGTGGCGCCTCAACTCAAATGTAACGATCGTAATTTGGAAGAATTTAACACTTCGGAGAAGAATTAGAGTTCAAAGTAAAGAATCTAATTGGTGAAGAAGAAGCACCGCAAGAGGTTGTGAAGTTAGCATTCGACAAGCGGTCGTTGGCATAATAAGAACAGAAGCGAAGTAAAGAGCGAAACAAAGCAGAAGCAGAAGAATAGCCAAAGGTGGCTGGTGTGAACAGAATTGAAATAAACGTAGCAGAAGCGAAAGATTCAAAAGTGGCTGACATAGGAACAGAATCGAAGTATAGAACAAAGCGTAGCAGAAATTTGTATGTGAAAAGACAGTAGCTGAGTCAAGGCGAAAAACAACAAATAAAAAGAACGAAGTAAGAGGAAAGAAATCAATTGAACAAGAGGAAAAAACAGCGAACACTTAGAATCAAAACAAACGAGAGCAAAGCAGTAAGGAGGCAGATAAGTTGGCCTACGTATATTTGTATGTATTTTGTAAAAGTAGTTTGTTTAGAAAATGCAATAAATATACACGTATATTTAATTATCTTATGCTAATCAAAATTACCCTACATAAATTCCTGTAAGAATACACAAGTGAGTGTATACAATTAAAAGCTTAAATTTTGGCTGTAAGTTTGCAAGAGCTGACAGTGCAAAATGGATAGGCAGTCGATATTAAGCCTTAACGTAAAACAATTGCAAAGTGCTCTTCGTGAATTAAACCTGTCGCAGCAAGTTTGATTTCTTACTTTATTCGAGGGGAAACAAAATCGTGCTATATCAAGCGAAATCGATAAGCGAGCTCAAGGAGCAAATAAAAATTTATGAAAAGGTTTATGGGAAAGCGAGTACTCAGGTTCCAAAAGGTGTTAATCAGCAAAATGTAAGTAGCTCCAACGGCTCCCAAAAAACAACTAAGTCATGTTTTAGATGTGGAAGTACAAGCCATATTATCCGTGATTGCAACGTAAAGCAGGTAAACTTTTTCAAGTGTCAAGGTGTAGGACACAAATCCTTTGAGTGTACGAATAAAGATAATGCGAAAATTAAAAAAGAAGGTGACAAAGCTAACGTAGTTGACGGACAAAACAAAGTTTTAAATTTAGCTTTAAAAAAAATAGTCGTGGGGGGGTTGGAAATGAATGCGCTGATCGATACTGGATGTTGCTTGTGCTTGATTAGGCACGATATTAAATTTCAGCGGGGAAGTGAGCAAGGAACGGCGTATATTGTACGGCGTATGCAAAAAAGAATTCTCAACTCATGGTAGCTTTGTCACTGATATCGTAGCGGATGGTTTAAAGTTTCCACAGACATTCCACATTACGAGCGAGGATGCAATCGAGTTTCCAGTGTTTATTGGTACATCAGTTCTAGAGCAAGTAAATATTAGTGTGACACCAGGAGGAGTAGCGTTTACGAAGAGAGAAGATAGCTAGCTGGTTTCGCATGCACCTGAACACGAAGGTAAATTAGAGTTGTTGGACCAGTTTCGAAGTTAATGTATGAACGTGGAAGAGCTTAGTGGTAATAGTGTAGTGCGGGAACTTATAAATAATTACGAGGCAAAGAAGATCGAAGAGTGTCCATTGGAAATGAAAATTATCCTGCAAGATGAAGTGGCGGTTTTTCAACGCCCGCGTAGGTTATCCAAAGAAGATAAAACTTTAGATAAACAGGTTGAAGAGTGGCTAGAAGCAGGCATTATTCAACCCAGTTGTTCTAACTACGCGTCTCCTATAGTGATTGCCAATAAAAAAGATGGGTCTAAACGGTTGTGTTGCGATTATCGACTACTGAACAAGAAAATTATACGCGACAACTTTCCCATGGCACGAATCGATGATGTGCTGGACAGATGGATTTTTCCATGTGCCAGTAGATGCGGAATCGAGAAAGTTTACATCATTCGTAACTCCAGATGGACAGTACGAGTTCAAGTACGCTCCTTTTGGAATATGTAATTCTCCAGCCGTATTCTGTCGTTTTATAAATTTTGTGTTTAGGGACCTTATTAGGGATGAGACAATCGCGGTGTACATGGATGATATAATCGTACCGTCGGATGAAAATATGGCTAAACTAAAGCGCGTCTTAGATATCGGGTCGAGGTACGGACTGCGTTTTAAATGGAAAAAATTTCAGCTTTTGGAAAGGAAAATTAGTTTCCTAGGTTACGAGATGGAAAATGGCACAATTCGACCATCAACAGAAAAGATTGAAGCCATTAAAAACTATCCCTTACCTCACGATAAGGAAGGCCTAGAGCGATTCTTGGGATTAACGTCGTACTTCAGGAAATTCTTTATCAGTTATGCTTTAATTGCAAAGCCACTTTCTGACTTATTGAAAAAAGAAAGCGAGTTCAAAATTGGCTCAGAACAATTAAAAGCGCTGAATGATTTGCAAACAGCTCTCACTACCTCACCGCTATTACGATTATATAATATTAACGCGGAAACGGAAATCCATACAGACGCATCCAAATATGGATACGGAGCGATTTTAATGCAAAAGGGGGGCGAAGATCAAAAGTTCCACCCAGTACAATTTTTAAGCCGA
The DNA here is from genome assembly GCA_951828415.1 of Anomoia purmunda. Lineage (NCBI taxonomy): Eukaryota > Metazoa > Arthropoda > Insecta > Diptera > Tephritidae > Anomoia > Anomoia purmunda. Next base: position 34,145,495 of record OX639998.1, on the reverse strand, counting down.
AAGACAACGAAAGCAGAAAAAAACTATACTTCGTACGAACTGGAAGTTCTCGCAATTATTGCAGCCTTAAAGAAGTGCCGCATATATTTGAAAGGAATAAAGTTTAGTATCATAACAGATTGCAACGCTTTCGCGTGTACAATGAAAAAAGACGATATACCCCCTAGAGTAGCCAGATGAGCACTATTATTACAAGAGTTCGACTACCAGATTCAACATAGATCAGGGACGTAGATGCGGCACGTTGACGCGCTAAGCAGGATTAATTGTTTCCAAATAGACGATTCTGTGCGTCATAGGTTAATGAAAGCACAATTAGAAGACGAATGGACCAAGGCAGTGCGATCAATTCTAGAGAAAGGTCCATACGAAGATTATTATTTAGTTCACGGGATTTTATGTAAAGACCCTTCCAAGGAACTTCTGGTTGTTCCAATGCAAATGGAAGAAGATATAATTAAGTACGTTCACAAGCACGGCCATTTTGCAGCGCGTAAGACACAAGTGTCGAGAAAGCATACTTCATACCACATGTTAGTCAGAAGGTTGTTAGGGTAGTAAACGGCTGTGTGGCATGCATAATCGCTAACGCTAAAGCAGGAAAAACGGAGGGTTTCCTTAACCCAATACCAAAAGACGAGCAACCTTTAACTACGTATCACTTAGATCACTTAGGGACATTGACAGCAACATCAAAGCAATACAACTACATTTTAGCAGTAGTGAATGGGTTTTTAAAATTATTTTGGCTGTATCCAACGAAGGATACAAGCGCTGCTGCCGTTATTGATAGGTTGGAGAGACAAGCGACAACTTTTGGAAACCCTAAGCGAGTATTTACTGACAGGGGTGCTGCTTTCACCTCACAGGCTTTGAGTAATTACTGCAGTGATCGAGGTGTACAACATCTGTTAATAGCGACAGGTGTGCCAAGGGGCAGCGGTCAAGTGGAGCGAATCCACCGAATTGTTGTGCCCATGTTAGCTAAACTATCTTTAGATAATCCCGAAAAATGGTATCAACATGTAGCGGCAGTACAGCAGTTTCTGAACAACTCGCCAAGTAGAAGTACAAAATCTGCTCCTTTGAATCTTCTAACAGGGTTAAATATGCGACTCAACAACAACGTAGATCTTAGTGAAGTAATCGAAAATGATACGGTAAAAGAGCTAGAAAGGGAACGCGAGGAAGTCAGGGAAACAGCTAGGGAAAACATTAAAGTACTTCAGGAGGAGAATCGGAAAAATTATAACGCGAAGAGGAAAGCAGAACAGGTATATGAAAAAAACGACATGGTAGCAATTAAGCGTACCCAATTTGGTCCCACTCTCAAACTAAAAGGAAAATATCTCGGTCCATACAAGATTGTCCGCGTTTTAAATCATGGGCGCTACGAGGTGGAAAAGATAGGTGAACACGAGGGTCCAAACCGAACAACAACGGTCGCGGAGTTCATGAAAAAATGGAGCCCGTCGTTCAGGGATGAACGAATGTCAGGACGGCCGATTGTGGGATTGGGGTTAAAGACTAGAAGCGGTCGGGAATACTAAGTTACACATTTTACATGCACAAGCCCTAAGCTTATCAACACTATCAATTACTAATAATTAAATACAACATTGCAAAGTGCATCATCTTGATAAAAGTCAACCCTACCGAAATGCCAACTTTAAAAAGAAACCGAAAGTCAATTCAGTTGATGAATAGACGCCAACCATTTCAGCTGCATTGCCGCCTGTGTTGTGAATATAAAAAAAAGAACTGTATCCAACATATACCCCTGTATACACGCATATATCCAATTTTCAATTAAATAAACATTATATCTAATTATTACTATATTAAATAAACTGTTTTTGTGGAGAATCACCACATATATTCACCCAAATAAAAATTTCAGAACACCCGATATAATGCATATATTAAACCAAACCAAATTACCAACGATTTTTGCAGGTGAATGCAATGCATGGAGCCCCATCTGGGGTTCACGAACAACAAATGCTAGAGGAAAATGCATTGAAGATGCCATCTTCTCATCTAGTTTAATTTGCTTAAACAATGGTCAAGCAACACATTTTTCCACACACCGTACCTTCTCCCATATCGACATCACCCTATGCACTGATTCCGTCGCGTCTAAATACGAGTGGACCTTACTCGACGATCTTCATGACAGTGACCATGACCCTATAATTTTAAAAATAAATCTCGATGTCAAACCCAAAACCTTTTCCGATCATACGTAACATACCACTCGACCTCAAACTCCGCTTGCTTGACCTTTATAACAAAATTTACGATACTGGCGTCCACCCGCAATTTTGGAAGACATCTTGCTTACTTCCTATTCTAAAACAGGGAAAAAACATCAGAACTAACAAGCTACAGACCCATTTCGCTACTACCGTGCATTGGGAAAATTTTTGGAAAAATTATAGCGAATCGGCTAATGTGGTACACAAATTTTTTTTATTTTTTTTGTTTGTTTTATTTTGCAATCTGTCAGTAATCAGCAAAAGATATAATATATAAAAAAACTTAACTTAGCTCAATAACTTCCAATGAAGCTTGTGAGTACTATACAATACTAAATAAAAGCAAGGGATAACGGAAGTTAGTTATTCAAATGTTTACATCACAATAATTAAATAACAGAAAGTATTATGTTTTAAAAGGGCAAGTCTAATACATGTTTTCTCTTTAACCTAAATATTTCACTACTTTCGTCTAGTAGCGTTATGGCTAGTACGTTTACATGATTTGAAAGCCTATTTACATAGTTAGTGCTAATTTTTTAAATTTCTTCTTTAATTGTGGGCACACCAAGATCTGCATGAATGCATTTGTTTGTAACAAACCATGGAGCGTTTGTCATTCTAAGACACTTTGTTTTGAAAGCGTTGTAAGATCTCTAAATTTGAGTTGCTTGTTGTACCCCAAAGTTGCACTCCATACGTCCAGACTGGTTTTATTATGGTTTTATATAGTAATAACTTATTTTCTAGCCTAAGTTCTGGCTGAGTTTCTAGTAGCCAGTACATTCTCTTAACCTTCATGTAAACTAGTTTTCTTTTAGCTTTGACATGATCCTTCCATGTCAATCGTTTATCCATATGCATTCCTAGATAATTTACGCAATTTCGTTCAAATGTTTTGGAGAATGTTGACAATAAGCTAATGGGCCTGTATGACGTTACTACATTTTCTGGTTTACCTTGTTTATAGATTACGATGAGTTCAGCACATTTCCATTGAGTTGGGAAATGGTTGAGTCTCAGTATGGCGTTATAAATCAGTGTTAGATGAAGTATTGCATTTGTAGATAGGACTTCAACCATTTTACCATCTATTCCATCATATCCAGGGCTTTTATTATTATTCAGTTTTTGGATTTCTTCATATACTTCCGTAGAACTAATTTTTTTAATTGGCAGATCTAATTGACATTGAATGTCAAGAAATCCACTTATTTCTGCATCATCTACATTGTTTCCATTGTCTGAAGTGAATGTTTTTTCTATATGGCGTGCAAATGAATCTGCTATTTGTTCTTCCGATCTATACCACTCACCGTTTTCATTTTTAATAATAGTCTTAAGTTTAGCTGGACGTTTTAGATATTTAGTAGCACTCCAAATTTTAAAATCTTAATTTTTTGTCGTATTCAAACTCCTCAGACAGTAAGCAGTACACTCATTTTTATAATTTTTTATTAACAATTTTAGTTTTGCAGTCGCTTTGTTAAGTAACATTCTAAGGTCTTTTGTTCTATTATTTTGCCATTGCTTTCGAATTTTTCGTTTTTCTTTAATTAGTGCTCTGATTTCAAAGGAAGTATGAATCTCTTTATGCTTGATATTGTTAGTATTTTGTGGTGTTAACATAAACGCAGCTTCGTTTAGTATTAAATTAAAATCTTCAACGGCAGTGTCTAGCTCATATTCAGTTTTTAGAGGCGTATTCCAGCTGATTTTATTGTGCAAAGCCTGAATTCCAAGCAAGCTCGAATACCGGCTGCTTGTATTTGAGGAGTTCGAATAGAATTTAATATTTGATATTTTAAACTAGATTTAACTAGAATGGCTGAACCTGCATGAGCTTTATTGGATGGATGTTTAGACAATATCAAATCGTAGTATTTTATTTTAAAATATGTTTTGTCAGTAAAATGCGTTTCAGAGAGAAGTAGTATATCAATATAATATAATTTCAAAAATATTTCTACTTCATATAGATGGTATGATAAACCATTGGCATATCAAATAACAAGTCTAGTATCTATTTGCATAATTTGTTTAATAACATTGTTATCATATTCATCATGTTGTTCATTAATTCTGCTTGCTTAGCGAACAATGCCTCAATTTTGGCTAGTGAACTTTTTTCAATATCTTGTCGTACATTTGATTTTAATACATTTGCATAAGTGTTGCTATCATCAATGAATGGATTAATTGTTGCTTCTGATTCTTTTTTTTGTAATAGTTCACGTTTTTGCGCAAAAAATTTTTAATAATTTGTCTTTGACTTTGAGGTATTTTTTTCTGCACCAATTCTTGGTAGATTTGCAACCTTTATAATTTGCCGTATGATTTTGCAGGCAGTGTGCGCATTTTGGAGGTGACTCCAGTGAGTGTGTGCACTTACTAGTAGGATGATTTAAAGCACATATGAATAACACAAACAAATGCTTTTCTACAAAAATTTTTGATATGCCCATATTGCTGACAGCGATGGCATTGTACAGTCATTGTTCTTGCGTGTTGGCTCTACATGTACTATAGCATTGTTAATATGTTTTACGTCGTATATTTCTTTATTGTTACCTGCTGGCTCTAAATCTATGAAAAACATTAAAAGTGGTTTTTTTGTTATTATACTTCTTACATTAGTTATATCTCTAGTTACATGACCTAATTTGAAAAGTTCAGTTTTTATATCGTCTTTGGGTGTTGTGTGGTGCAGTCCTTTGAACACAGTTCTATAGGCCCTCTGCTGCTTTAGTTGGTACGTGTGAAATTGTATATTTCGTGTTTCGAAGAATTTAATTGTCTTCCTGTATGAATCAACTGTTTGAATCATCAACCTTATTTGTTCGTTATTTAAAGACTTATATTGTATTTCCTTTTCTGGAATAATTGCTTTCAGATCCCCTAACATGAGGGAGATATTTTCCACATAGGGAATATGAATTGGTGGAGGTTTAGGTATGGCATTATTGGTTTCTTGTTGCTGCGCAACATTGCTGTCTTCATTATTTAAAGTTGAAAACCTATTTTGCGAGTCGTTGCCAACAATGCAAACCTTTTATCGATTACTGGGTGAGGATGAAGATGAAGATGAAGCTGCACGTTTTTTATTAGAGGTTGGAACCTTTTGCCACCTGTTTTTATTAGCATCGTCATCATTGTCATTTTCACCCGATTCACTTGCACTGTTGTAGTTCATTGTGCTGTTTTTTTTTTTTTTCAATTAGAAAATCACTATTGTTCATACAAGAACACAGCCGCTCTTGCTGACAACACTGACGGCAACTAACAAAAAAAACCAGTTTAATTTACTGTTTTGTTATTGCAATTTATGTATATTATATTAGAACAACATTTGTTTTTTTATTGTATTTGTATCTGTAATATGATTGAGAATTAGTAAACGCACGTCCGCTCTTGGCCGCTACCTTATTGAGACTATATAAATTATAGCGAATCGGCTAATGTGGTACACAAATAAAAACAATCTCATATCCCCAAATCAAGTAGCCTATAGAAGAGGGCATGGTCCTATAGATGCCCTTTTGCAAGTCGACTACTTCGTAACTAACGCTCTGTCCAGCCGAAATCACGCCTCAATTATTTCTTTAGATTTTCAAAAAGCATTTGACAAAATAGGACCACACATAGTGGGCAGGCAACTAGTAAAGTGGCGAATCGGCCCAAAAATGATAAAGTTTGTAAAAAATTTTCTAACGAACAGAAAAATCAAAGTATGCATCAACGGCTTTGTCTCCTCAACAAAGCCATTGTGCAATGGTACGCCCCAAGGCTCACCCCTTTCCGCGTTCCTGTTCATAATTGCTTTCGACGAACTTAGCCGCTTGTTAGCTAAACACAAAGGAATTGAACACCAAATGTATGCAGACGATGTTGTAATTTACTCAAAAATCTCTAACATCAACACAGTGCAAAACACCTTTACTAATATCCTGAGAGATATTACAACATGGTTGCAAACCTCAGGCACATCGCTGTCTCTTGAGAAAACAAAACTCCTACACATATGCAGAAAAAGAAACTGCAGCAATATTAATATTAACTATAACAATACTAACATCGATTGTAAAACCAACCATAAGATTTTAGGGTTAATAATAGATTCTAAGTATGATTTTAAACAGCACTGTGAACACGTTAGGAACTGCCTAGTTATCAGGCTGAACATTGTGAAGTTTCTCTCATCTAAACACTCTTTTATTCACCCAAATATACTCACTCGTATCGTCAGAGCCATAATCCTTTCAAATGACCTGAAGATCTACTCTATGATTACATGTTCTTCAGACTCTATCAATCTACAGGCTGATCTTAATGCTGTTGTTACTTGGTGTTCCAATAATAGATTAAAATTAAACATAAATAAGTGTTTTCATATATCGTACTCTAAATCTCGTACAATTACGCCGACCTCTTATCTCATTGGTGACTCGCAACTTTCCACCAAGGGTGAAGTCTCTGACTTGGGAGTCATTTTTGATTCCAGATTTCTTTTTCTCAGCCACTTAAACTATAATATTGCAAAGTCATATTCAATGCTCGCATTTATCTGCCGTTTCAGCTCCGATTTCACAGAACCATATACCTTAAAGTTACTATTTAATTCTTTTGTTCGTTCTAAGCTCGAATACGCTGTTTTCATATGGCGACCGTATTATGAATGCCATATAAACAGGATTGAACAAATCCAAAAATCTTTCATACGGTATGCTCTTCGCTCGCTTCAAATTGCTGAACCACTTCCATCATACACTGCTAGGTGTATGCTCATAAACCTTAAATCGCTGCATAATCGGAGGAAATTTCTTTCTCTTACTTTCGTGTTTGATATTATACGGGGTGCGATTGACTCTCCGTTCTTACTCGAACGTATCACATATAATATCCCACCGAGAAGCCTTAGGAATCATGACATATTTTCTCTGGAAACTGTCAGAAATAACTATGCTAATAATGCACCTATTCGTAGAGCTTTAAACGAATTTAATTTGCTTTCAAACACTTCTGCTATTGATTTTTCTTTGACTAAATTTCATTTTAATTTACTTTTAAATACACTGTTGAATTAGGTTTAAACTATACCATAATCTGTGCTAAGTATATAGTCTGTATGAAATGTTAATATTTCTAGACTAAATAAATAAATAAATAAATTCTCTTACCTACCAAAAAAAATTGATTATGCACTGCCAATATACGGTCACTGCGCTAAAAAAAAACATAAAGTTAATACAAAGTCCATATCACTGCGCAGTAAGACGAAGCCTAAGAGCCTTCCCAACATCACCCATCAATAACATCCTGGCGGAGTCCGGTTTGCCATCAATTCAAGATAGAATACATGATTCCACACATCAGTTACTTTCCAAAGCGCTTAAAAAATCGAACCGGTCAATTACAAACACTTTCAAAAACTCAATGAAAAGGATAAGACAACCCAGAATTCCATCAACAATCCTCAGATGCATAAATTTTGCCAGAGCAAACAACATCACGCATAATCTAAGGCAAGATAAGCGCTTGAATAACCCGCCATGGACAATTAACAAAGTCTTTCGACAATCAACTTTTTGAGATGTCTAAGCAAAACACGGCTGGCATCGTGTTTCGAAACTGCTTTGATGAAAAACAAGACTCAATCAAATCAAACGGCTGGAAATGTATCTTTACAGACGGATCCAAATCTGCTGTGTCCACTTCATTTGCAGTGGTCAACAACGAAGGAGAAACAATACACAACGCATTACTTTCTACAATGTGCTCAGTTTACGCAGCTGAAGCGTCAGCAATATTTCATGCCGTTGAGTACGCCAAAAAAACAAAAGGTGTCAGCCTTAAGTTCACCGCTTGACATGAATCCCATCATCGCAACAATCAGAGATACCTTAATAAATTCTCGGCAAAAAATAAAAATTATGTGGGTTCCAGGCCATGTCGGCATCAAGGGAAATCAAAAAGCTTACCCCGCTGCTAAAAATGTTAACAAACTGCCTGTTCATACATGTGGTTTCTTTACCTAAAAAGGCCTCTACAAGCTCATTAAAAACCAAAGGCAGCATGCAAATGCAACAGAATGGCAGACATATTATCACCACTGCAGCAATATAAACCCTAATCGAGCTAAAGCAATTTACCCGCCGACAATGGAGTCCTACCTATTAAGACCTTACACACGTCTGAGAATAGGCCACACCATCTCAACACACTCACACCTCCTAACAAGCAAAAATCCCTCCAGCTGCCCACTTTTTTGTGACACTGCCTCTTTGGATCACCTTCTTTGTCAATGCGCTCTGATTCGAACAACCTCGGATTCCAACATCAATATAATGATCGAAGCACTGAGGGAACCTTCCGCCGAAAACATCAATCTTATATATGAAATACTTAACCCTAGAACACACACCCGGGTACAAATGTATCCACTTTCAACTTTGAAGTGTTGTAACTTTTGAACCGCTATACCTATATACCGCTAACTTATTTAGTTTTGAGTTCAAATTCAAAATTTGAACCAGATCGGACCATTGGTTCAGGAGCTACAGCCTTCCAAACACATTATATACGTAAACACACACCCGGGATACGTTTGTACCCCAATAGTAAAAATCCTCATAATAATCAAAAAAAAAACATTTTTTATATTATTTTTTTATTTGAAAAATTAAAAATATTCATTTCACACATTATATTATTGACTTTTTTATACATTTTTTATATTATTTTTTTATTTGAAAAATTAAAAATATTCATTTCACACATTATATTATTGACTTTTATTATAAAAATTATAAATATACATCTTATATCTAAGGAAAATCATGGCAAACAGAGCAATTTGTTGATGTGACTGAATGTTCAAGACACATTGGCTTCTTACATTTGGCGCACAGCCTTCTGGTTTTTCTACGGCGATTTTCCTCTTGTGCGTAACATAAATAGCAAGATCCGGACACAGGTTTTGGCGTGCGCGCTGCGGCAGATGTTGATGCTGCTGTTGACACCATTGATTCCACCGGTCGGTTGAAATATGCTTCAATAGCAATTTTAGTCGAAAAATTTCGCGTCACTTGACGATTTATGGCTCTGGCTTCAATAATGGGCATACACAATGCTTCAGCCAAGCTGCGCAGGATCTGCTTACGCTTGTTGTTTGTTCTCCAAGGCAACATAGGGTTATTCAAATCGTAGACAATGTAGGCTGCAAGAGCTGTAATGTCCAACATGTTGAAGAACATCGCTAGTGGCCATCGTTTTGTTTGTCTTTGTGTTGGATATTCCGCAAACATTTGGTGTATTCGATCAACACCACCTTTGGTACGATTATAATATTCATTTATTTCAGGTTTCCCACTGTCAGCTATTTCAGCATCATTATGCATGGTCGAAAGCAAAATTACTGCTTTATTTTTGGGAACATAAGAGCACATTGTCACATTATTTTTGAAGCCAAATGTCGTTGAACCAATTGTCCTGTTTTTGTTCTGCTTCATTTCTTGAGGAATATATGATTTGTTTTTGCGCAAAGTTCCAACGATCGTGAGTTTCCAGGTGAGAAGCAGTTCTGCAACTGGCAAGGTCGTAAACAAATTGTCCATTGTAATGTTTGGCAGACAAATCCTTCACCACTCGTTCGCCTTGGTTCGTTTCCCTACCAGTTTCTGCTTGGCCAGTATATATTTGTCCATGCAGTGGATATGCATTTGTGGCATCGCAAATCCACCAAACCTTGACACCATATTTAGCAGGTTTTGACGGTATGTACTGCGTAAACCGTGTGCGTCCACGGTAAGGAAATAATTGTTCATCAATCGTCAAGCATGAGCTGGGCTTGTAATGTGCAGCAAGATTATTGTTCATCATCGTCCACAACTCACTGATCGGTGCTGCTTTATCAGTTAGTAAGCGTGTTGCACGAGTGTTTTTATCGTCAAATCTTAGGAACCGCAATATCGAACAGAAACGGTTGACTCCCATTGTGGCGCGATATAAAGGATAGTTTTTGACGCTCCATAAATCTCGAACATGTTCTCCATTGCTATGGTTCGCACCAGTCATAATAAGTATGCCAAAAAATGCATACAGCTCTGTTATTGACACAGGCGTCCATGACTTAGGAGTTGTGTTTGGATGCGCATTGTTGTAAGCATTATAAGTTTCTTTTGCTAACTTATTTGTGTGGCGCATAATTATATCAGCCATTTCAACGTTCTTGAAACATTTGAATGTTTGCTCTATTGACAACATTTCAGTGCATCTAGCTGGCCCAGAACGTTCTCTTATAATATTTTGTCTGAGTACCTTACGACTTACATTCGGTTCTTTCATCCACTCAGTACCATCACGTGCAACAAATTTTTCGGCACTAGCAGGTAATTCATTATTTTCTTCTACTTCTTCTTCTTCATCATCCTCATAGTCCGCATAATCAGGTAATACTTCTGCGGCACTTTGCGAAACTTCAGCATCGTCATCAGCAATTTCAATGTCATTGATTTGAATTTCTTCTTCATCTTCTGAGTCAAAGTCATAGGGAGCGTCATCGTCACAAATTTCATCAAATAAAGATTGTATATATGATTCTCGCTGTTCCTCAGTTAGCCTGCATAATAAAAAAAATTAGTATATGTTTACATTGTTGCTTATTTTACATTTTTTACCTTCTATATGCTGCACTTGATAAATATTCGTTTCTTCTTGAAGTCATTTCGTATCCAGTTATTTATAGTTTCAGTTATATTTATTTTCACTTATATTTTCACTTCTTACACTTTTGAGCACCAAAACAATAATGAAAATATCAACAGGCAGCATTTATAACAACACCTCGTGTGAAAACAACCCTTGCAGCTGCATATAAAATACAAAAACCAGTTATACCAGTGTATTTGCTACCTACATACGTACCCATACCTTGCGCGACCTTTTTGCACATATCTTTTGAACCAGGTTCGTTAGGAGAATTCAGACTCGTACGAGGTACAAAAATATATAAAAACTACTTCTCTATTTTACTTTAACTAAATTCGCTACAACAAATATTATAATAAATAAAAAACATTAAAGTTAACTCGGTTAAAGTATCGTTATTTATATTTTCGGAAGCCTCGTATATTTGAGGTCATGTTGCTTCTGTTTGCAACACTATTGATGTGAAAACTTGCAATAGTTACTGTATTCGCTCGGCGCGTCTGAGCACAATAGCATGTACTGAGAACGTAAGTATATTTGACAGAGAAGTTTTAAGTTAGGATGACGGCGTGAATTGTCAAAACTCATCAATATATCTCATCCGACTCACCACTCCAATGCCCATCTGGGGAAATTGTGAGGGTGCCGAGTTAACAAAGCTGAGCGAAGACAAAATTTGTTGAACATAATATGATTTCTGATAAATGTTAATTGTTTTGGCTCGAATTTTAGATTATGCTAATTATTAACAAATTGTTATAAACATCTAAATATTTTATTTGCCGTGAAATTTGGCTTTACTTAAATATGTGCATGGTAAGAGTGCGCCAATTTTGGTTATATGCATGCAAACATATGTACATATGTCAATATATGGATCTATGTACTTACTTTATAAGCGTATCAATCGTTATCATACTTAAGTATACACATGTACATACATACATATGTATATAAACATCCAAATATATATATATACTTACATATGTACATACACATGTATATAAGTATGTACATTTGTACTAAAAAATGTCAACGAGTACACATGCAAGTTAACACGCGCAAAATTAAATTAGACACTAGTTAAGCAATTCTTATTCCTGTTAATCGCCAATTGAGCAAATAAATATTAAATTTCATTATGTTGGATCGGAAATGCAAGCTAAGCATTTCGCCGATTCAATAAGCTAAGTTTAAACAAATGGTATAATGATATATCAGTCTTAAGGTTGCAGTCAATAAACATGCACCATGTCAGCGCCAATATTTTGAAAAATTAAATAAACTCCTTTAATTGAAAGGGACGACGCAGGGACCAGCGCGTCGCGGTGTATCGTGTGTGTGCTAAATTAAAATCACCTCAACCCGGACGAGAGATTGGCAACTCTCCAGCACAAGACTCATAACTAAACACCGGAATACTCCTGCAGCCGCAGCCGTGATTGCAACTGGTTCCGAAGGAAGAAATAAGCCTCTGTAAGATCAGTTCGCAGAGCGCCACGTAACCAACCAGGTCAATGTACTGAGACAGGAACCGCGGTAGGCTTAGTAAGCCAAAGAGGACCAATTCCGATGTGGGACGTAGAGGAATCAAGCTACTATTAGTATTGTAAGTTTTATTAAATTTTATATAAGAAAATAAAAAAAAATTAAATGAAACAATTTTAAATTTTAAGTGAGAAAATTGAAAAGTTTAATTTAAAGAAAATTGAGAGTTTTAAGCGAAAGAAAATTCATATTCTTCATGAAAATAATAAGGAATTAAAAACCAAATTGTGGATTTTAAATTATACTCATAACTGATGCTCGTACAGCCATTAACAAAAAAAGGAGCCTATATCTATACTCAACTCTGCGAATCCAACAGGACCCTCCAGAATAAAAGAGTCCCCTTGCCTAAAAGAGGCTAAAAAAATATTATAAAAATTTTGTTTTATGAGAACTGTACAATTAGGGAAACAAATTTCAAGAGGAAAATAATTGCGAAAAATCTAACGTTTTATTTATCAGAAAGAAATTAAAATAAAACATACCCGTTTAATCCATATCGCAAATTAAAATAATGAGTAACCCGAATATGTTAATCAGACCAGCTCTCCTAAACGCCCTTAATCCCCCTGTTCCACCACCACAACCTCCTCTGAATTATGACAATAGGGACATATTCAGGCAAGTGTCAGAATTAGTCAATAGAATATTAAATGAAAGACTAGCTGCTAAAAATATCGTCGTTTACAAATTTAAGAGCCCATACGAGGCTCACACAAATATTTTGGCATTGTGAGTGTCGTAAGGAATAAAAATTTGGGCAAGCGGACATTGTGTTAAAATCGCATAAAACACCACTTAATTGGCCTGCAATATCACGTTGCCTCACCTCGCACTATGGTGATTAACGTGACCCGGGTACCTTAGAGTATCAAATGTCCGCCTTTATTCAAGAAAATTGGACTATCCAGGAATTCTACCGACAGGTATACTCAAATCTCTCCCTGATTTTAAATAAGATATCTTGCTTAGAGGCTGGAGCAGAATCTCGAAAACCCTTGGTAGACATGTATATGAACAAAGCCCTCGATACTTTCATAAGAGGCTTAAGTGGTGATCTTTCAAGACTCCTTGGAATAAGAGAGCCAGCGGATCTTCCAAACTTGTCGAGCAAATGTTGCAGTAGGCAATAACAGCCACAGGAAGCCTATATCTCCTCGGAAGAATTTCCACGCCAATCCATCAATGCGCATGGCTCAGCCCATCCATTAGCAACTCTCACCGCATGCACATGCTAGGTAAAGCCCCATCTTTCCTACTATCCACCCATGCCACAGAGAAATTGGCAACAAAATTTTGTGTCTCAGCCACAACCTTTTAATCAATAATATTATCAAGCCCCACCTAGACCTTTCGCTCCAAAAGTCACACCTAGGCCTGAACCAATGGATGTTGATCCAAGCATCCAGACAAAAAGAGTAAATTACATGAATCGACTACCACCTAACAATTTTGCAGGAAAACGTCCCATAAGCCCATCTCAACATTGACTCCTCAACGTGTTGAAATTACACACCATATCCAATTTAATGATATCGAATAATCTTTTGAATTCGAAATATGTTATTATATTTAATTAATATTCTGAAAACGGACGAAAATTTATGTGAATCTATACTAATTAAGGAATTGAAAAAGAAAATATATAAAATACAATACGAAAAAATATTGATATGCACAAATCAGATTTTCGGCACAACAAAGAATTGTAAAGGATATAATGAAATAAAAGTTTGTACAAAGAAAAATACTATAGACATTAGTAACTCCTCCAAAGCCATCAGCATACCTGCACCACGATAAATAACCAACACATCCCTACAGTTGGAGAAATCCTCCCAGGAATAATACTGCATAACCAATACAAAGGCACCATCCAAATCGACCAGGAAGAAATCAACCTAATAGGGTAATTTGCCTTAGAGTACCATAATTCTACAGTCACCATAGATAGCCAGACTTACTATTCCAAGAAAGCTATCGACAGCCAGCCCTTTCCTGCAATTCTACAAACCTATGCTACAAAAACAGCTGAATAACAAGTTTGTAAATGATGAAAGAGTAACATTTAGAGAAATTAAAAATCAGCGTGCTAGCAGCGGTAATAACAAATTTCGGAATCTCAACCACCTCGTTGACTCTAATAGTAATCGTGGCTCTAAAATTTAATCAGCTTGAAACCCAAAACTATTCAAAAAATATGCGCCTAATCTCGTCAACGCCCACTGCAGGAATTAACAATTGAATTGAAAACAACCACAGCCGCCTCCAAGTCTAGATCAAGCAACCCCCCATTTCCCTTCTCAAACAAACGAGGGCGTTCGTTTTTAATGACGGAGGAGTTAACACGCGCAAAATGAAGCTTACTTTATTTATCTTTTTAATAACTTTGGAAATTGCTAATCAGGCTAACAAATAAGTAGACACTAGTTAAGCAATTCTTATTCTTGTTCATCTCCAATCGGGCAAATAAATATTAAATTTCATTATGTTGGGCCGGAAATGCAAGCTAAACATTTCGCCGATACAATAAGTTTAGTTCAAACAAATGGTATTATGATAAGTCAGTCTTCAGTTTGGAGTCAATAGACACGGAGCATTCAGCTCCAATAGTTTTTAAAAAATAAATAAAGTCTTTTAAATGAAAACTTGCATCCATATGTATTTATATTACTTACTTACTTAATTGGCGCTACACTCGTATAACCGCGTAAGCGATTTTGGCCGAACTTCTCCTACAAATTGTAGTGTGTGTCTTGATGTTGTAACAAAATTGATTTATATATATGGATGTATATTTTTTTAATGTACATATGTATGTACATATGTTTGTATATACAACATTTATTCTCTACCCCCGCCGGCGTGTCTGTTTTCAGCCGCGGCGCAACCGCAGTACATATAAAAAAATTCATTCATAAACGGACGCGCATATTATTTTATAAAGAAACTCATTTATTATTTATCTATTATATTTGCTTATCATTATAAACGCCTTTTGTACACGAAATCCTGCTCTATATATCATTTAAAGCCCTAATTATTCTAAATTGGCGCCACCAAACGCGTAGGTCGGGCTAACCGCTACGCCTACTTGCATACATACATATGTATGTACATACATCACATATGCATACCTACATACATATGTATATATATGTCGTCTAAATTGTGGTCGCATTTATGTCAGTATTTACATATGTACGTCTACTTACATAATTATTTATATTTTATGTACTTAAATACATACATATGTATTGTATGCGCCCCTTTGCATGGATGTAATTTGATTAAATATGCATTATTAAATAGATGCATGCATTTGCATACATATGAGAAACAATAAATCCAATTTCCTTAGTGATTTTAGAAGATTTGTGAAACTATTTCAAATATTTATTAAAAGTTATACATACATATGTATGTATATGGAAAATATTACTAAAATAAAATAAATCACTAAAATGGAAAGTATAGAAAAATAAATATTTGTATTATTTTTTAAATATTAGTTAGAAATAGAATTGAGAAAATTCCTTATCAAAACAAAGGAAAATGTTCTCCAAAAAACATCTGCAACCACACAATGTAGCTTATAACAGAAAACGTATTAAGTATGTACATTAATTTTCTCTAGAATTGTATTTTTGGCTCAACCGATGTAAAATTTTGTCCCTTGTACTTTGTATGTACTATGTATGTACATATATACATTCTTTCAAGCCAAGTCATCATTTTGATGCTTATAATTTACTTAGCGCTGATAACTTATTGTTGTCATCACAAATTCCTCACTACTAAAAATCAAACTACTCATTGATGTCATCATTAACAAATTACAAAAACAAATTTATTTTGGAAATGCGCTTGTATTAGAGATTAATAAATAATTTTAAGTGTGTTAGAATTTCTGTCTAAACTGCTCCGTAAGATGAATCGTCCCCGATTCAATGTTATTGTCTGTAAAATTATGAATTTTATCCATCAAAATTATTCCCAAAATTACAAGTATGTAGATTAGACTGACCAAAAAAAATTAAAGTTCTTCTTTTTTTATGAGGCTCATGACTTTTTTGCTTCCATTATGAATAAAAACCATCCCCTGAAAATTTGATGCAAAAATTTTAACATTTAGAGGTCTCGCGTGGACGTTTTGTGCCTCCACCTCAAGTACTTAAAATTACTCGTCCTTCAATCCATGCGCACGCGAAATCCATTAAGAAATTTAAGTTTTTTAATATCTTATAATATGGTTTTAAGGTCGGTGAACACTCTGGGTAAGTTAATTTTCCGATCTGACCCTAACATTTTGATATATTGGGACAAAATCGTAAAAAAACGATAAGAAATTCGGAAATTACAGTTTAAAAGTTGATTATTAAAAAAAAAAAAAAGTTTTCATTATCTTATCATTACTGCTATTTATAACCACATCTTTTACAAAGAAAATGAGCTATCATAGAAAGCTTTACGTTCATTACTTCTCGAGATATCTATAACAAAACTGTGCTTCCAACAATAAATTATGCTCTCACATTGTGCGTTTTGAATTTAATCAAAATATAAACAACAAAAAAAAAACAAATCTGCTTGGTATCGTATAGTTTTGAAACACACCTTACGTGAAAGTGATAAAAATGAGTTCTGAACAGTGCAATAAGTGGCTACTAGATTCGTCTCCAACATATTTATCCGTGTATGCCGAGCCAACAAATAAAGCCGTTCTGCTGAGTTTAGTGCACCGCCACATCGATTTAGATGAAACAATTTCAAAAAGTGCTAATTATGTAGCAGATGAAGTATTACGGACGTGGGATGTTGCTTCGGGGTTGCCAATGGAAAAAAAAATATTGTGAGGAAACTCTGAGCTCTGTACGACGAGAATAAAGTAATAAAGGCTGACCGTGATCGAAACTATAAAGGAACCTTGGAAAAAAGAAGAATTTTTATAGATAAACTATATCTGTTTTTCACCTTGAGACTGACCCCAAAACAGACTCAGAAAAAGAATATTGTTGCAAATCCACGAGACAGTTTCGAATCAGTATCGGAATCAAATTATGATTCTGATATTCCGCCGGAAGAAGACAATGACGATGCCGCTTATAGTCCTCCCGAAAAGAAAGCTCGCACGTTCACGCATAGTCATTTCGTTAATGAGATGGTCGCAAGTACACTCAATCGCTGCGAAATATCAACAAGAAAAGCAGCTTATTTGATTTCAGTTCTGGCATCTGAATTTAACATTGATCTTAATGGTGTACCTTGCTCACGGGAAAGCATAAGATTAATGCGAAAAAGAGTGCAAACCAGTATATTTAATAATATGAAGGACTCTTTTGATTCATCAAATTTTTGTATAGTGTATTGGGATGGTAAAATTATGAAGAGCTTAGATTCCAGCGAGAAGTGTGATAGATTGGCGGTAATCGTCACCGGGACTGAAAAGAACGAGCAGCTTCTTGGGGTTCCAAGCATACAAACGGGGTCAGGCGAAGATCAAGCTGAGGTGATATTTTCATTATTAGTTTTTTGGGAATTAGATGACGGGAGGAAAGGGATCACGGGCGTATGCGCTGATACAACAGCTTCAAACACCGATATACACAAAGGGGCTGTGAGGTTACTGGAAATAATGCTGAATCGTCATATTCTTTATTACGCGTGTAGGCATCATATGCTCGAATGTATAATTTCTTCAGTTTTCGATTCGTTGTTCGAGCCATCCAGGCCCAAATATTGCAATGCTGGAAAAATTTAAGCGAGTTTGGAAAGACATAAAAAATAAACCATTTACGAGTGCATCCTGCGATCCAACTATCTGGTATTTGTTAAAGCCCGTTGTGCATCAAAAAGCGAATTTTATAAATGAACAACTGGAGAAAAATTACTCTCGCAATGATTATGTAGAATCATTAGAACTAGCGCTGTTATTTATTGGAAACCCCAAAAATAATAACATTACAATTCGCCAACCGGGTGCAGTTCATCGAGCTCGCTGGATGGCTAAGATCATTTACTGCTTTAAAATTTATATTTTTCGCGAACATTTTCCCTTGACAAAAGACCAGTTGAGTGCACTTCGAATTTTCAATGTGTGTGTAATTAACGTTTATTTAAAATATTGGTTCACTTGTAAAATATCAACGCAAGCCCCTATGAATGATTTGAATCTTTTAAAACAAATACGTCAATATGACCAGGTTAACCCATTTATTTCGGAGACCGCATTGCGAACATTTCGTGGCCACACTTGGTACCTCAACGAAATTCTAGTGGGCTGGGCATTTTTTGATTCCAACATCAGCCCACGATATAAGAAGTTAATGGTTCAGGATCTGCACAAACCAAAGAGTATTTCTAAAAATCGACGCCCAGATGTACCAGCGAAAGATATACGAAAATTGAAAATATATGATTTTGTCACACAAGAAACCAGGCTTTTTTTTGAGATCCATAAAATCAACTGCGATTTCTTGGCTTAAAATCCCTCGGAATGGATGGAAGACCCATCTTATAAAGATGGACTAATAAAAATTCAAAGCATAAAAGTGACAAATGACATTGCTGAAAGAATGGTATCTTTAGCTGAAACGTTCAATGGGAAAATAACAAAAGAGGAAGACCAGTATCAAAATTTGCTGCAATGTGTAAATAAATGTCGCAAAGTCTTTCCCGAATGTACCAAGGAAAAAATTACTCAAGCAATCGAGCGATTGAGGCTTACTGTTAATAAATAGATACAGAATATAATTAATTGTAGTCAGAATTAAATATAATTATTTTACATGTTAAATAGAATTATTTTTCTTATTAATAGGTTTAAGCCCCTTATTCAGATGCAGGTACAGTAATTTATAGATATCTCGAGAAGTAATGAACCTAAAGCTCTCTATGATAGCTCATTTTCTTTGTAAAAAATGTGGTTATAAATAGCATTAATGATAAGATAATGAAAACTTTTTTTTTTTTAATAATCAACTTTTAAACTGTAATTTTCGAATTTCTTATCGTTTTTTTTACGATTTTGTCCCAATATATCAAAATGTTAGGGTCAGATCGGAAAATTAACTTACCCAGAGTGTTCACCGACCTTAACACCATATTATAAGATATTAAAAAACTTAAATTTCTTAATGGATTTCGCGTGCGCATGGATTGAAGGACGAGTAAATTTAAGTAGTTGAGGTGGAGGCACAAAACGTCCACGCGAGACCTCTAAATGTTAAAATTTTTGCACCAAATTTTCAGGGGATGGTTTTTATTCATAATTGAAGCAAAAAAGTCATGAGCCTCAAACAAAAGAAGCACTTTCATTTTTTTTGGTCAGTCTAAATTAGATACATACATATGTACATATATGCCGAAGAAATTAATGATTTCTGATGTCTTTATTCCCTTCATCTAAAATATTTATATTTTCTGACTTCAATAGTTCGTTACTTGTATCTACATATGTACATATGTATGTATGTATATATTCCAAGTTCCAAGGTTTCAAAACTGTTTATATAATAATTTTGTGAATAATTCCAAATTTTAGCTTCGGTATTTATGTAGGAAAAGACTCTTTTGACACTCAAATTACAGTCACATTTATTTCAAAGTTTAAGTTATACATAAAAGGATTATACCTTATTCTAACGTTTCGCAAAGTTTGACGACTCTTGTGCGCGCTTCAACGTATTATATTCAACTAACTTGATGGATACCTTTTCCTTATTCCTACGTACGTCTCCTGTCCGTTCGTTCCTTCTCATTCGTTTCTTTGTCCGATCGTTCCTGGTTCGCCTACTTAGTGTTGCCACCTACCCGATATCCTATTCCCACAATCGGCCGTCCTGACACGTTATTCGACTCTGAATAACTAGCTCCACGGCTTCATGTTTTCGGCTATAGTTATCGTTTTAACCGGACCTTCTTGGTTGCCCACTTTGCTCACCCCGTATCTACCGTGGTTTAACTTGGCGGTTACCCTATACGGCCCCAAGTATTTTGGCCTCAGTTTCATAGCGGTCCCGAATTGAGTCTTTTTGATGGCTACTAACTGACCCACGTCATAACTAACTTCCCTTTTCCTGTTCCGGTTGAACGTTCGACAGTTTTCGTTTTGTATTTTCCTTATATGGTCTTGAGCACTTTGTCTAACTAAGTCTCGCTCCGTATCTAGCTCCTCTAGTGTTAAATCGTTTAAAATTTGTCGCAAATCTGGGTGGTCGTTTACCCGCATGTCTAACCCGGTGAGAATTTTAAAGGGTGATGTTCTAGTGCTGCGCGGTATAGTGTTATTTAGAACCTGTTGTACTTTGGCCACATGGTTGTACCACTGGGTGGGGTTGCTATGGCACTTCTTCGAAATAATTGGAATGACCGTTTTGTGGACGCGCTCCACTTGCCCGTTCCCGCGCGGTACTCCTGTTGCAATTAGAAGATGTTGGATGTTTTCCCTATTACAATAGTCCCTGAAGGTGTTCGACGTGAACGCTGCGCCTCTATCTGTTATAACCCGTTTAGGGTTGCCGAATATCGAAGCCTGTCTTTCTAGCCTGTCAATCACCTCATCCACTCCAGTAGACTTTGTTGGGTATAACCATGTAAACTTCGAAAACCCGTCCACTA
The DNA here is from genome assembly GCA_951828415.1 of Anomoia purmunda. Taxonomy (NCBI): domain Eukaryota; kingdom Metazoa; phylum Arthropoda; class Insecta; order Diptera; family Tephritidae; genus Anomoia; species Anomoia purmunda. The sequence continues at coordinate 34,124,364 of OX639998.1, read as the reverse complement.
TCACCAGAATGTGATTATATTTCTTATGCGTTTCGGTTAGTGGTCCGACATGATCAATGTGGTAGGTCCCTAACGGTTCGCATGCCTTATCAATTGGAGACAGAAACCCTTCCTTTTTGCCCCTTTTCGCGTCTATAATTATGCATTCCACGCATCCCTTCACAACGTTCGCTACCTTTTCGGCCAAGTTCGGTATGTAGTAGTTTTTTTCTACAAGTTCCTGGGTCTTTTTACGAGCAAAATGATTCTGATCGTGCGCTAGTTTTATGATCTCGGTCTCCATGCTGGATGGTACTACAAGCAATTCTTTTACAGGATCAGAATAAACTACCCCGTTCTTCAAGAAGAAGTCCTCATAATTGTCTGTTTCCAAAATCTTCTTTACTGCCCTAATCCACGTATCTTGCGCTTGCGCCTCACTCAGTCTAACTGTTAGGGAATCTTCGGCTAGTAGACAATAGACGCGACTCAGAGCGTCCACGTGCCTCATGCGGGATCCTGATCTGTGCTCGACAACATAGTCGTATTCTTGTAGGTACATGGTAACAAAACAGAATTCGAATTGACCACTGTGGGTAACAAACGACGTATACTTTCGCGAATTCGGTTCGATTGGTACGTGATAAAACCCGTTTTTCAAGTCGAGGGTTGTAAAAACTCTCGCGCCCTGCAACTTGTCTAACACTTCATCGACTAGGGTCATTGGAAAGTTGTCCCTAACGATTTTTTCATTAAGTTTTCGAAAATCGCAACAAAATCTTTTCGTCCCGTCTTTTTTCTTCGTCAGAACCACCGGTGATATCATCAGACAAGATAAGCTTCATCTGCACCGGTACGCTTGACGGCTTTCCGGGCACGTAGCCGGTAACCAGACGCTCTACCTCTCTAGCAATGTTTCCTTTTAAATGTGATAGGTTGATGCCTTTCAACTCTCTCTCTGGCTCCTCATTTTTGGCCAAACACAACGCTTTAAACTCCCTACAAAGATCATTGCTACCTTCTAAGCCGGCACGTTCGTCGGTCACTTCGGCTTGGGTTAATCCTGTCAACCCTACTACCCTACGATTCGATTCCTTCATTTCGGTATCGACCCCTGCGCCCCTGCTGCTTCTAGCTGTGTCCGTATTCTCTGAAACCTGACACTCTCCCGTGCCTCCGTTGCCTCGCTCTGAACCAACCTTTTCAGAGCTACCGCTCAGGGTCCCTGGCTCTACCTCTCTACGGTTCCCAAAGGTGTCATCACCACTCAATCCAGCTCGCGTGCTCGGTTTCCTAAAGGTTACTTTCCCCTGGCTAAAAACTAACTCCACGTCTTTGAGGACATCGCTTCCTATTATCGCCGCGTATGGTATGTCGCGTTCTCTTACAACGTGAAAAGTGATTTTTAACACCACGTCGTCGATTTCGATTTCGGCATCTACGCTACCCAATGTCGTGAGTCGCCCCTTGCCTATTCCGTACAATTGCCGCTTCTCCTTACTCAGCTCGACGTCGCCTAACATTAGGAGGGTATCGTATCTCATTATGCATGAGTCGCAACCGGTATCTACTAACGCACTAAAAGTAATATGATTAATTGTTATATCGATAAATATTAGACTACTTTTCCTTTTGCTCTCCTTGTGTTGGCCCAGTGTGTTTACTCGCTCACTTTTTAACCCTTTATCCATTTTACAATCCTTGGCTATATGGCCTCGTTGCCTACATTTAAAACATATTACCTTACTGGACGCTGACGCCGGACATTCCCTGGCCAAATGACCTTCCCTGTCGCATTTGAAACATTTTTTCTTTTGTGGCACCATTTCGCTAATACTTTTTCCTGAACCTGCCTGAGGCGTGGACACTCTGTTTGATGACGTTGGCCCCCCCTCTAATTTTTTCGTATACTCGGATCTGTTCTTTTAGCTCTTTCAGGTCTCGCGCCTGGTACAGCATAGACTTACTTGAACGCGTGTCTGGTACTCCCTCTACAAAATATTCTACCACGCTCTTTTCGTCGAGATTGATTGGTTTCCCTATTTCTATAAGTGCGTACAAATATTCATGTAGGCTTTCTCTAGCCTCCTTCCGTCTGGTTCTTAACGCGCGGTGGACTTCAGAGGCGCATAACTTTTCGCCAAACTCTTCTACCAGGGCACCTTTTAAACTTTTCCAGTCTTTGCAACCTACTAACCCACGAGCGAACGACTTAGCAGCCCCTTTAAGTAACTGCTTAGCATATACGTATCTCTGTAGGCCATTCCAACCTACCGTGTCGGCAACATCTTCGAACTCCTCCACCCAGTGATTCACTCCACGGGTACCGTCACCAGCAAATGACGAAACACTATCTTCTATCTCGCGTAGCGTAAACATCGCTCTTTGCCCACTTCCATTATCTGCCGGAGCATCATCGTAAATTGAATTTGTCGATTCATTTTCACTGAGCGCATCTTCGCCTTCTTCTTCCCCTTCAAAGACTATATGTCGCAACAATCGCATCTGCAACTCCTTTTTCCTACCCACTACACTCAAATTCAGTTCCCTAAGTCTTTCTTTCAACATTTCCACGGTCATTGCCCTGATCGTATCGGTATCCATCTTACAATTTGTTAATTACGAAAAAAACTTACACCTATATTACGAACTAAGATATTGAATTAAATGTAATTTCTTTAACCAATAGTACGTACAGACATATGGGTGCGCAATTTCACTTATTATAATTTTGAATATCAAGAAATATTAATTTCAAATTTCGACAAAACTACTTATAATACTACTATTTATATTACTCAACACCGCTACTTCTCTTGGTTCCTGCTGGGTCACCGCTGCTTCGATGTCGCTGCCCGTTCTACTGTCTTCGCTGCCGCTGCCTGTTCTGATGTTTCGATGCTACCGCAACTGCAAAGCGTACGCCCGCTTGCTCTCACTACCTGATCGACGCTCTGTCTTGCGTCGTATCTGTGCGTGTGTATGTATGTACATAAGAGCACCTCAGAGTTTATACATACGCCGTTGTTTATTTCGGCTTATATAATATGTTCGATGCGTCGTTGTGCTTCACTTTCTATTATACACACAAGCACATAAATATTAGGTAAATACGTTGCTGTTGTTCGACGCTCTGCTCTGCGCTGCATATGCTGTTATAAGCGCAAACACCTAGCAAGTTTGCGAATGTGCCGCTGTTATAAGCCTAACCGTGCCGTTGTTCGCCGTGCTGCTCTGCGCCGTATATGGCAATATATACATGTACACCCAAGTACATAAAAAGTAGCTGTTTTCAGGTTCACTGCGCGGTATATGGCGATACCTATGTACACCCAAGTATATAACAAGTGCGGTTATGTGCTGCTGCTTTTCAGGTTCGTTGGACCGCTATTGAACTTACTGTTCTGCACTATACCCACGCGCACACGTTGCTATCTCTTTTTGGCTCAAGTTTTTAGCACTTTCGTTTTTAGGCTTTCAATTTGTCTTTTCCCGATTCACTGCGACTACTTGGACGCCTGACTTCATATAACTGTCATTCACCGGTAAAACGGTACTGTGCCCGTTGGAGCGCCCCAAGTTTTAGGGTTATTGGAATTTACGTACAGTACGTACGCCACGGTTTGCACAATTTCACTACTCTCTTGTGGATTCTTCCGCAAATTGTCTGCTTTTGCTTTTGCACAAATCAAATTGCTTCTGCGCGCGGTGCTATTTCGCCTGCGTTTTATTTGTGCGCATGCTGGTTTGTCTATTGCGTATTTCGGCAGAATCACTTTTTCGCTTTGATTTGCCGGCACGCATGCACTATCGTTTTTTAAATTTCGATTTTTACTCACGCACTCGCTCGCGTATCCCGGTTGAGCCCCCAAATTGTAGGAAAAGACTCTTTTGACACTCAAATTACAGTCACATTTATTTCAAAGTTTAAGTTATACATAAAAGGATTATACCTTATTCTAACGTTTCGCAAAGTTTGACGACTCTTGTGCGCGCTTCAACGTATTATATTCAACTAACTTGATGGATACCTTTTCCTTATTCCTACGTACGTCTCCTGTCCGTTCGTTCCTTCTCATTCGTTTCTTTGTCCGATCGTTCCTGGTTCGCCTACTTAGTGTTGCCACCTACCCGATATCCTATTCCCACATTTATGCATATAGGTTAGGTTACTGTGGTAGTTCCCCAAAGGGAACTTACTTAGACATAGTAGGAGTCCGTTGTGATACCACCTAATTTATGAACGGTTACGTGAATCGGAAGTCAGGAACGATTAACCTGAGAAACGTTGCGTGCCCCGAATGAAGTCACGCAAACTACCAATCTCCACTCCAGAAAGGTCTTCTAGAGAGCTAAAGAAGTACGAGCCTAGGTACTTGAACCTCAGTCTCGCAAATGCAGGGCAGCTGAGCAGAAAATGACAAGATGAATCCACCTCATCCTCCTCCATACAGCTGCGGCAGAAAGGGTCAGAGACTATTTTCAGCCTAACCGCGTGAATACCCAACGGACAATGCCCAGTCAAAACACCAACCAGGGTCGAGAGTTGCCACTTAGTAAGCGACATCAGCTCCCTTGACCGCCCACGATCCACTCTCGGCCAGAAGGACCTCGCAATTCTGCATGTCGTGGCAATTTCCCAGCGCTCGCTGAGACGACATAAAGCCCATCTGTCCAGGAGAAGCCCGTAGGCAGTCAAAGGAGCCCCAACCCCCTCCCTGCAAGGAGAAATGACTTCCAGGGTACCTTGCCGAGCAAGCTCATCAGCCATGCAGTTCCCTGCAATGTCGCTATGGCCCGGTACCCAAATTAGTCTAACGTCGAGATATTCCGAGGCGGCTGCGAGAGAAGTCAGGCATTCCCTGACCAATTTTGATTTCACCATTAGCGATCCTAAGGCCTTAATAGCGGCCTGACTATCCGAATAAATGTTGGCCCGTCTAGAGGGCATTACATTGGTAAGTAGCCAATCGGCTGCCTCCTTTATTGCGGCCACCTCTGCTTGAAATACACTGCAATAGTCCGGAAGCCTAAATTTACGGCTGAGGGAAAACTCATCGCAGAATACCCCTCCCCCAACCTTACCATCCAGCTTCGAGCCATCCGTGAAGAAGTTCACCGTCCCACCGCCCCACAGGCCACCCTCCTTCCACTTTATGCATATAAGTAATGTTATTTATTACTGATTGATTTTCAAAAGCGATTAAATAAGTTCCATCTAATATATTGTATTCGACAATATTTAATTATTGTTGCTCCTTGTTTAGTTATTTCAATTTTGTTATTTCTTTCTATTATTTTTTACATTTTTACTTAAAATGTCTGACAAACATGATTTTTCTTTTACTGGCTTACAATATGTATTTGTTATTTCGGTTTCACAATCTTGGACATTATAAAATTTATTTTCACAATTTGTAATATTAGTGTCAATGAAAGGCTTGCCATCTATTTGAACTACTTACTTCATAATATCTGCAAGTTTTTTGGATATTTTATATAAAGCACAATTCTATAACTTTTTTGGAAAATTTTAAATTCTGAAATATACATTAACCATTTCGCCCCTACTGGGACAATATGTTCAAGAACACTTCAAATATGTGTATCACTTTTATTTTTGATCCAATTACGCATTGAAAAGATCCCAATGAAAACTCGAAGTCCCCTTCGATGACCAGTAAACGCGTCTCGTTATTATTGCAATAAGTTTTCCGTTAGCCGCATATTTTGCGCAGACAAGTCTGGAAATTTTGTCTGTCGCGCGTTGTATTTCAGTGTATGAATTAGGTGTGACTAAAGATTATTGCTTCGAAAGTGAAAATAAATTGAAGTAAAAAATGTAAATTTTTTTACATTTGTAACTACATTGGGATATATAATAGTACATTTAACTGGGATAATAATATCCCAATATTTGTTTATACCTTTAGATGTCGGGAAGAAAGAAACTGAATGAGCACGAAATTGTGGATTATTTTTTAGAATATGAGAGCGACGATATGGCCGATGATTTCTGTTCATCGGAGTCTAGCTATGAACCATCTGATGATGACGATGAAGACGCGGAAGTTCCTGTATCAAAAACTAAGTATGTAAGTGCATCAGAGGATGAATCTTCTTCTGAATCGGAGCTGGACGACGATGACGGTCTAGGTATAGGCGATGAATTAAATTCGTTGGAGAAGAGAGAGGATCAACAATTAAGTAATAAATGTAGTTGGCCAAAGTTTGGCGACGACATCACTTTCGAACCAAAGTATAAAATGCCCGTAGAGAAAGAGGCTGAAGTTCTTATTGACTTTCCTCACGGCGCTACAGATTTCGACTTTTTTCGAAAAATATTTCCAAAAAGTCTATATATACGTATTGCACAGTGCACAAACCAAAGGATTCAAACACTAACCAGAGAAAAATCTACAAGGCGTGCTCTTACGGATGAGTACGAAAATATACTTTTTTTGGGAGTCACTTTAGTAATGCGCCATAACCACTTACCATCAATTGCTGATTATTGGAGTGAAAATGTATCTATGGGATAATTATTTATAAGAAGCTGTATCAAGCACCATAAAAACATTCCCAGCAGGGCGAAGTGAAAGCAGTGTGCAATCCATAGACGAGTGTATGGCAAACTTCAACGGTCGCTCGAGTTTGAAACAATATATGCCTCTGAAACCAAAAAAGATAGGCATAAAATTATGGCTGCGCTGTGATGTCAAAACAAGTTATACTTATGACTTGAATGTATATACTGGAAGAGACACATCCTCTAATCTAAATGGCACTCTGGGAGAACGAATTGTAGAAAATTGGCAGCAGGCATTCGTAACCAAATGTTATTCTAGCGTTTGATAGGTTTTTCACCCCAATGACTTTGCTCAAGACCATACCATTCCCTCCGATTGGTACATATATTCGAACGCGTAAAGAAACTCCTGTCTTTAGTGGACATCTAAAACGTTCAGAAAGTCAATTCCAAATAAGCTGCGATGGTGTGATGATCACTCGATGGGTGGATTCGAAAGAAGTCCTACTTGCTTCTGACTGTCATATGCCTACTCTAACTAAAGTATGCCGAAAACAAAAAGATTATTCTAAATTAGAAGTTGATTGTCCAGTAGCTATTGCAGACTACAATCGCATAATGGGAGGCGTAGATTTGGCAGATCAGAAGGCTGAAATATACGACATGGATCGCAAGTCGCAAATATGGTGGAGAAAGGTTTTTTTTCAAGATTGTTATGGTAGCTGTTGTTAACGCCTGGATTATATTTACACAACGCCAACGTCGTAAAATTCCGCTCATTCAATTTATTGCGCCCTTAGCCGAGACGATGATAGCTGAAGGGATAAAACACAAAAAGCTCACTATACGTCAATGTGGTCGAAGACCAGCAAAGCGATCACGAACGGAACGTCTAAATATTGGCGACCATCTTCCGATTAAACAGACTTCTCGTCGCCGATGCGTACGCTCCACTTCACAAAATAAGGAAACTAGAACCAAATACGTCTGTTCTGGATGTAACAATGCTTTATGCTTTAAATGTTTTGCTTCTTTTCCCAAATGAATTAAGTTTGTAACAGAAAAAATCAATAAACAGTGATATTTATTTTTTTTTTATTTTTGGCCTTATTTTTAATTTATAGAGCTTGTGGCCAGGTTTGTATTAGGAACAATATGAGAAAACAACAATTTTTCAAAGTGGTAGAAGTGATAGCTGCTATTTCGGAGATCACCACATCTCCTCGTCAGACTTATTTTCTTTCTAGACTTTCCCTGGCTTTGAACCATGGAGTTGCTAGGCGAGTACGCAACCACTCAGCCACGCTAACCGTGTGAAAATTGTTTGTTTTTCTCACTACTCCTATCTCCAACCATACCGCTATTAAGTGTGATTCGCTTCTTTTCTTTCTATTATTTTGTATTAATAGTTGTTACTTAATTATTTGGTCCATTTGGCATTATTGGGGCATATACGTCCCACCTTACAATGTTATTGGATTATATATGTATGCCAAACATCTTATATTTTAGCCTTGTTAACTCCACCAGATTTGGAAAAAAACTCAGGGGTGAAAGGGTTAAGAATGTAATAGTGATTACCCCGTGCTGGTAATATGTGATATTTTTGGGTTCGTCAAAGTGTAAAATAGTCGGATTTAAAATTCCTATTTTTCCAAGGGTAATTGTATTTATCATACTTTGAAGCTCATGTAGAGTAAATTTATTCCCTTTTGTAATTATTGTCCTAGTCGTTGTGTTACATTTAATATTTTTTAAAGTATCGGTCAGTTCCATAATAATTTACAAATTTTCTGATTTCGTTGTAAATTGCTTATTGTTATTTTTAACAAGTCATGATCGGCGGCTCCTGCTATCCATTTGCAAAGTATTCCTAATTAATTTATTCCCCTTTTATGTATGAATAAAGTTTAATTTGTATCATTACGAACTCTGTTATAAAATGGTTTTTCCTTGTACTACGATATTTTTAGAGTATGTTAATTTTGTGATATGAAAAATGCTTCCATCAATTAAGACACAATCCTGTCGAGTGTAGTCAATAATGTCAGCTGTCGTTGAGCCGATTAGAATTAAAATTATTAACAAAAACATGTTGAAAGCTTATAATTAGTTAAGAATTCATGTTATCTTTATGTATAATTTGATCTGTATTGTTAATTAATATCTTATTCCCTAGATTTTATTTAATTTGCTGCCTTTTATATCTAGGTTTTAATTTTGTTCTCCCCTCCATGACTTTTTCGTAAATATTTTGTCTGCTCTTTTTTTATTGTGAAACGCTGGCATTTTTCTTGTGCTTGCTTTAGAGTACCAGGTAGTTTTTCTTAGTTTATTTTATTATGGAAAATATCTGTTGGTCTTAATTTTGTGAGGGAATACATTGTAATGTTATATTGCTGTGTAGCTCTCAAGTTTCTAAGTCGCGTACTAAATTATATTCTTCCTTTAAGCGTCCCGCTATTTCAATTATTATGAAATTAACTCTCTGAATTTGTCCATTAGTTATGCTATTTCGTGGATCACAAAAGTGAATATCAATGTTTAGCCTTTGCATTAGTGATTTAAAGGTTGGTGTTGTAAAACTTGGTTCGATATCTAACGTAATTTGCTTTACATCTGTGAAGATTTGAAGCAATTCCAAAACCTTTTCTTCAATATTTGATTTGTCTTCTATATGTTTTAATATTAAAAATTTTGAATAAGCATCAACGCATGTAATGTATTTAACTTTTTGGCCGTAAAAAATGTCTATATAAAGTTGTTCTCCCTCCTTATATGGGCCTAGCGCTTTGCTTAGGATGTTGGATGTTGGTCATATTTATTTTTATTACAGTCATCGGTCAGACTTCGATTCGAACAGTTGCGCTCAGTGAAATTTACTTCTTCTTGCCTTTACGCTAGGGCACACGCGTGTTTAGCTAACATTTGTTTACTAACTATAATTTCTGGATTCTAATATATCCAACCCCATCTTTTTTATTTGATTTTATCAAAAATGTTTAAACATTAAAAAATGCCACCTGACCCCCTCACGGGGATCAGGTTTAGAGAGCTAGCCCAACCAGCTAGCCCCAAAACCAAAACAAGGAAGGTAGGAAAATACAAAAATATCACTGAAGATGTTTTCCCTTCACTACCACCAATACAAAAAAAACCAGCACAAAACCCTAAATTTGTTTTAATACAAGCTGCAGATGAAAAAGAATACCTTTGTAAATGTTCAATGTGTTTGCAAAAAAAGCTCTTGATACAATCAGCCAAGAAATCGATAGTGTCAGCATGCTTTGCGATGACAATTTGCTTGTGCTTGCTTGCAAGAACTCAGAGCATTGCGGATAAATCCCTAAAGGTAAAAATCTTTGGTAGACTTTGTCAAATCACGATCTCCCTTCACAAAACTTTATACAGTAGTAAAAGATCAATATACGACAAAAACTTTATTCCAACACCTGAAAGTGAAATACTCGAAGACCTTAAATCTCAAGGCGTAACGCAAGTTCTCAAATTCACTAGGAAAATTGAAGAAAAAGTGACACCTACTGGAGTTAATTTACTCACGCTTGATCGGTATGAGCCACCGAAATCCATAGATATCGCTTGGTACAAAATTCGTGTGCAACAATATTATCCAAACCCAATACGCTGCAAAACATACAAAAAATTAAGCCATACCTTGAAGCATTGTAAAGACGTTCCAACGTGTGTGACTTTTAGTCTCCTCCCACATGTTCCCACAAGCTGTACATGCACATTGTGCAGAAAATGCTTTGGCACTCACCCCGCCTCGTCGCCCGAACGACCTAAATACCAGCAGCTTAAGCAAATATTAAAAATACAAACTACCAACAAATGTACGTTTGTCACAACTAAAGCTATGCATCTTCTCAACAATTCTTAACCATCATGCACAGAACAAAGAAGACAAGGAAATGATAAGCAATAATGTAAATCATATTGCCGTATCCACAGCATCCAACACAAAGCAACCAAACGTCATTTAATAGCATTCTGAAACATCAGAAAATGTTTTACAACAAACAAATTCTCCAACTCTCCAACCCTCATTTTCAACCACAGTTCAAGAGTTATCTTCAACACCCTCCACTGCTTCCACTCAACCCAACGATCTCTCTTCCTCTCATTTATCTTTCTTTTCTTAACTCTTCTTCTTTCCCACTGAAACGTTTCTCTGTCATCAGCTAAGTGGCAATACCAACTAGTTCCGAGCCTCTAAACTCTGAAAGAGACTCTTTAAACGAAAAACCAAAACCCACTAAATATTTTAATCTTGCAATAAACTCCCGTAATGAAAAATATTCCACTTCTATACCAAACTCTTTTAATATACAGAATAATATAAAGGCCGCCGTAGCCGAGTGTGTAGCGTGTTCGCGCTTCATTCGGTGGGTCCCAGGTTCGAATCCAGCTCGGGTCAAGTAACATCCAAAAATGATAGAAAAAGTTTTTTTCTAATAGCGGTCGCCCCTCGGCAGACAACGGCAAACCTCCGAGTGTATTTCTGCCATGAAAAAACTTCTCACAAAAACATTCGCCGTTCGGATTCGGCGTAAATGCACACCTCAAATTGTAGCTTAAGATGTTATAGCGCCAATTAAGTAAGTAAGTAAATATAAAGGAAGAAATAAACGATCACGCCTTCTCTCTGGCTTAATTGAATATAAAAAACCCAATGCACTTTTCAGGAGACAACTAAAGGAAGATAAGTAAAATATGGGCCAGCATCAATATATTGGCTGGCACTTATGTACCAAAAACCATACCCAAAATTTATTTCCAATGATAATACCATAATATGTGACCCAAAATAGAATGCCGAGATCTTTGAAAAAAATTGCTTCAACTATTCTAGTGATGAAAACTTTCATTCGTCTTTTATTTCTAGAAAGCGAGAAATAGTTCATAAAACGTATGTTAATCCAACCTCCCCTTCAAGTGCCTCAAGTAAAACTCGTATGTTAATCCAAGTGCCCGAAAAGTAGAAACTCCCATTTTATATTACAAGGTAATATCGGCTTTGAACACATCTAAAAGCAACACGCCAGGTTTCGATAGAACTTCGTACCAAATGGTTAAAGATCTTCCCAAACTATTAATCAACCGTGTTGCTGATTTGTGTAACAATATCCTAAATTTCAAAAAAGCATATGATCGAATTGGAGTCCACGCAGTATTAAAACAACTTGAGGAATGGAAAGTAGAGATATTTTGCTTATATTAAAACTTGTATTAACTTAACAGTAGCACTAATTTTATCTAAAATAGATTATGGAAACGGAGTCTGTCGGAATTACCGCAAGCAAAATCTCCAAAAAAAACCTGCATATCATTCCGCTGCCCGCAGAAGCATTCGAGCTTTTAGAACTTCCCCTATAAATATGATACTTGCCGAAGCCGGACTTCCTTCGATTGAAGACCGCATTAAAACAGCGATCGGCAAACTAACACAACTATACTTTTATATGTTCTATGCTTGTGTTGTTGAGTACAGAGTAAAAGCGAAAAATTGCTCGCCTATAGCCTGCTATAGGAAATGCTAAATGTGCCGATCGCTGCATTAAAACCAACACCCTCAAACTTGCACGGAACTTGTTTTTGAGTAACAACAAAGTATTGCACAGAATAACTCAGAAAGTGTCAAAATGCAAACGAATTCTCAAGCGGCAAGCTGCAATATATCGGTACATACATGACTCGAAAACGATTGAGTTTGACTTTCCACCTGTCTTCCTCACTCCTGATAAATTTCCGCCATGGTTTCTCAGTAGGTCATCTTTTAAACTTAACCTACAGAATTACGACAAAAAAATCACTACTCATCCATTCCCGTCAACAGGATGGAAGTGTGTTTTCACGGATGGTTCCAAAAACAAACACGCCACCGCTGGTTTACTTAGTAACTTCTGTTCTGTTCTTACATCATAACAGCAAGGATTCTTCACACATTAGAGTAACGAACTACTACTAATGCGAAATGCATTATCGTAACTGACAATCTGTCAGCCATATTCGTTTGCCAAAACATTTTCAACAATAATTTTTTGACAAATGCTATAAGGAGAAAATTAATACACAAGATCAACCAAGTTAAAATTATAAGACTATGCAGCTATACGAGCGAAACTAGCCACCAAGGAACCTCTGATGATATTCCCTTATGCCAGCAAAAAGGGTATGCTTTCAAAAATTACCACACACACAAAATTGAGTTCCGAAGGAAATTAGTTAAAAGTTGCACATTATCGACCAAATGGAGGTCACTAACTTCGTGAGGCTACGTATCCGTCACCCGAAAATATCTTACGACTATCTGCTAAAAAAAGTGATAAACCTACCTTTCCTTTTTTCCAGAACCAACAAATTAATATGGAGTACATCCTCATAGACTGCCCATTGTTAACTCTTCAACGGAAAAGCATCCTTAAAGACTCCAACCCACTCATTCCCGCGACAGTCGGTTCTACGTACCGGAATGACCCGGGTTTCACCCGGCCAAGGACTGTTGTTTCGGCGATCTAACCCTGTTTAGATCGGCCTACCCCATAAGTTGTCTGTCTCCCCTGGAGCAACTCCTTGCAGCAGGGTTGCTTCACCTCCTTCTGATCAGGGCTGGCATCGAGCCTAACCCTGGTCCAGAAACCTATTTTTGCTGCGTTTGCCAGAAAAAGCTCCATCCGAACTCCACTTCGGTAAGGTGTAATTCGTGCGACGGATGGAGCCATCTTAAGGTCTGCTCAGGCCTTAAGACCCATAAGGAGTTTTTTTTTTTTTTTTTTTTTTTTGTTTGTCGAAGGGGGGAAATACTTTTACGTATTCAACAAGCTTAGGTGTTTCACTTGGATATGTCGGACTCGAACATCGACTGGTGACATGTCAATGCTAATACCGACTAAAACCTTCCCTTCGTTTCTCTTGCCTCTGATCCTCATGGAAACCGCCGTCAAGCATTACTTCGTGAGGGGAGGATCTAGCTATTGCTCTTCCTTCTGATGGCTAAGGTGTTAACTTCCTTTCTTCTATCTTCTGTCATTTACTCTTCTTCTCTCGATGGAACGCAGGTCTATTAGAACCTCTGTGGCATATGTACTTGTGGCATTCCAGGCGGCTTCTGATGAAAGCATTTGTTCGACTATGGTCTCTGGTTGCACTTTGATGTTGAGGGCACCCTCCAATCGTTCTCGCTGATGGCAAAAGCGAGGGCACTCAAAGAAAACGTGCTCTGCATCTTCTGCGACTCCTAAGCAGGACGGGCACTCTGGGGAGTCGTCATGCTTAAAGCGATGAAGATACGCCCGAAAGCAGCCGTGTCCTGACAGCATCTGTGTGAGGTAGTAGTTGACTTCCCCGTGGCTTCGATTGATCCAGACGTCGATTTCCGGTATGAGACGATGTGTCCATCTTCCTTTTGTTGAAGCATCCCACTGTGATTGCCATCGTGAGATACTGTGTAGTCGTTCTTCTGTTCTGAATACTTCAGCGCTCAGTGTAGTTAACCTTTTTTGATGGTAGAGGTTCCGTCTTTCCTCGGCGAGAATTCTAAGAGGTAGAGTTCCGGAAATGACGCACACTGCTTCTTCTGATATTGTGCGGAAGCTGCAGGCTACTCTCAGAGCGCTCAGACGGTAAACTGGTCCGGCCTTTCTCCATGCTTCTTGTAACTCCAGCGCGTCTGCCCAGATAGATATTGCATATGTGAGCACTGATGTGACTACTGACGACAATAATAGCCTTCTGCTCTGCTTTGGGCCGCCGACATTAGGCATCAATCGTGCGAGACTAGCCCTCACCACCGACGCTTTGGCACTTACGTGTTTCACTTGCTGCTTGAAGTTGAGTCGGGCATCGAGCATCACTCCCAGATATCGGATATAAGGTTGTGATGTGATTTCTTGGTCACCGACTTTCAGCTTGATGGTCTCTATCACTTTTCTGCTGCTAATGAGCACTGCCTCGGTCTTATGTTCCGCTAATTGCAGGTTCACTGTGTCCATCCATCGGTTAATTCTCTCGAAGGTGATATTGAACAACGAGTTTATCTCTTCAAGGTGCTTCGCGACGATTACTACAGCTACGTCATCTGCATACGCAACAAGCTTGACGCTTCTTGGCAGAGTCAGTCTTAGTAGTCGATCATACATAATATTCCAAAGCAGCGGGCCAAGAACTGAGCCTTGTGGAACTCCTCCAGTGATATCATAATCTCTCGAACCATTCTTCGTATCGTATTTCAGAACTCTGCCGGTGAAGTAGCTAGCCACTATCCTAAGCAAATATCCTGGTACGTGTTTCTCTTGAAGCGCTCTCATAATGCATTCCCAGTTGGCGGAGTTGAAGGCGTTTCTGATGTCCAATGTGGCCACCAAACAGTATTTCTTCGTACCACCCTTCCATCTAGTTCCGGCAATCGCATCCCTGGCCGTGTTGACCACTAGGTTGATTGCATCTAGGGTTGATCGTCCTTTCCGGAAGCCATACTGATTGTCTGCCAGGAGTGGCTCGACAACTGCTTCTATTCTTTGATGAATTATTCGCTCGAATATCTTACCTGCTGTATCTAACATGCAGAGTGGACGGTAAGATGACGGTTCATCTGGTGGCTTCTTTCCTTTCGGAAGCAGTACCAGTCGTTGTTGTTTCCACTTCCGAGGGAAAGTCCCTTCTTCGAGGCATGTATTGTAAACGTCCAGGAATATCGCCGGTGCTGCCTTGATAGCTGTTTTTAAGGCAATGTTCGGGATCCCGTCCAGTCCCGGGGCTTTATTATTCCCGACACGATTACAGGCCTCCATTAGTTCTTCTTCTATGATCGGGGAGATGACCTCCAGCTCGTCCTGAGCCAACCGATAGTTAAATTCACGTTGTTGTGGAAACAGCGCAGCGATGATCCTCTGTAGGAGTTGTGGACATGTAGGTGGTGGTATTGACTGGTTTTGTAAATGGGTCATGACGACCTTGTATGGCCTTCCCCATGGATCTTTGTCCACCTCGTTGATAAGCTCTTTCCAGCATGTTCTCTTGCTTTCCTTGATGGCTTTATTCAGTAATCGACGAGCTTTTTTGTACTCCGCGCCCAGCTCCGCAGAGTCAGGACGTCGATAGCCACGCTGAGATATCCTTCTCTTTTTAAGACACACTTTACGGAGGTCGCTGATGTGATCGTTCCACCAGTGCACCGAGGGTCTTTGATTTACGCCGCGCTTACGAGGCATACTGGCGTCGCACGCTTCGGTTACTTTCCTCATCAGTTCCGTAGTCTTTTCTTCTGAACTTCTACTAGTGATAGGGTTACAATCTAATGCTATCACCATTGAACTTTCATCAAATGATTTGGCTTTCCATCCAATGGCGTTGAGTCGTTTGTTGGGTCTCCTGTGACTCTGGTCGCTTGATATTTCCCAGAGAATTGCGTTGTGGTCGCTAGCCGTGTAGATATCCATCACCTTCCAGTCGTACTTCCCTCTAATGAGGCTGCTGCTGACGAAGGTGAGATCTATGATGGAACTTGCGTCTCCTTTGGTGTAAGTTGGCGTGTCACCACTGTTGAGCAGGACTACGTCTAGTGTAGTGAAGGCTTCTAGTAGTGCTTTTCCTCGTGCATTAGTCTTCTTGCTGCCCCAGTCCACCGCCCAGGAGTTGAAGTCGCCGGCAATCGCCACTGGGTAATGCTTCTTCGCGTCCTCAGTCAGTTTGTCGAGAAAGTCAGTGAATTCAACAATGGAGAGGCTAGGTGGTGCGTAGCAGCTGTAGAAGCGAATGCCATCTACTGATGCTGCTACAAAGCCGGCGTTGCCATTGTCGACTGCATTCTGAAAGGGAAGCTTGCCGCAGGACCAAACGACAGCTTTGTTAGTACTGTCAGTTTCCCATGGTTTGGCGTTGGGGTGTTTATACGGCTCTGATATAAGTACAAGGTCGAGCTTTAGTTCTATTACTGACTGCATGAGCAAGTCATGCGCAGCCTCACAATGGTTAATGTTTAGCTGCAGTATTCTCATTTTTGTCGATCGGTTATCTTCTTGAGCGCCTCTTGGTAAACTGGGCATCTACTTGTACCGGCAGGGTGAGCGACGTTTTCTATACCGGGTTGTTCAGCACATAGTACGCATTTAGCTGGTTTGATACACTTGGCAAATGTGTGGCCTTCTTCTCCACACTTGGTGCAGAGTTTGGTTCGGTCCACCCCACTTTTACACTGGACAGCACGGTGTCCAAAGTGCCAGCATTTAAAACATCGGACTGGCCTTATTACTGTTCTAATGCGACAGTTGACCCAGCCGATTCTTATTTTGCCGTGCTCTCCTGTGACTTTTTGCGCTGTTATTGCTGCCAACGTCACCGACGCAGTCTGTGTACCTCTAAAGGCCTTACGGATTTTAATGGCCTCTTCTGTTATACCACAGTCGTTTCCAGCTGCCTTTTGCAGGGCTGCTAGGATGTCGCCTTTTGTTGTAGTATCGTCAAGGTCGCGGATTTCCAGATCTTCTTCAGGACCAGTACTGATGACTTTCGCGTCTTCCTGCAGAATCTCGACAATAGTCGTATGCAGTGTTTTGCCCCGATCAGCGCTGCCTTTCGTCAGTGTGATGAGCAGATCTCCTGTAACTGTTTTGCGGATTTTGTCAACGGTGTCACAGACCTGTTCGCTAGGTACTTTGGTCTTGATCTTTGTCAGTATTTCCGAATACTTCTCTTTGTCCGCCGGACGGATGATCAGCGCATCAGGTCTCATTGCTGACCTTTGCGTCTTCTTGTGCTTCGGCTTCGGTGGAGGCACTGGAGGTTTTTCCGGAGGCTGTTTTTTGCGCTCCTTCCTCTTGGTCTCTTTCGACTTTACCGTCTCCCAAGCTGACTTCTTGTTCTGCTTAGCGGAATTTTGAGGAGGCTCTTTAGTCTCTTCCTGCATCTTTTTGGAAGGACTGGGTCCTTTGTCTCTCGGCCTCTTCGTCGTCTGCTGAACCGTGGTTTCAGGAGAGCGATTTTTTCTCTTCCCTGCGCTCGAGTTTGTCACATCGGGGACAAACGCTTCGGTGTCCGTATTCATCGCAGAGAACTCTGACTGCGTATCAGTGGTTTCCTGATAGTTTGGTAGAGTTGTTCTTTGCGTATTCCGGTTCGTCTGGTGTTCAGCTTGCTCCTGCAGCTCTAGTTTCTGGAGTTCTTCACAGACCCCTTCGATGCTCGCCAGCTGATTCTTGATGCGCTTGTGGACGTTGAGTTTCGGATCAGCAAAACCGCGTAGGTCCTGGATGAGCTTTCCGAGGATGTCAAACGCCTGCTCCTTGGTGATTTCTAGGCCAGAGTCCAATGCTGCTTTCAAGGCATTTCGTCCTTTACCCGAAATTCGTTCCTCCGCTGAGACTGTTAATATTGTCATCAGTTTCTTTCTCTCGGCACTTTGTGCCACTGCTGTTCGTTGGGCATCACGCCCATTTGCTCCTGCTTTTTCTTTTTGGTTTTTCAAAAATTTATCCATTTTTATTCCCACGAGTACTAAGGAAGTATACGTCCACTCCGGCAGAGCCTTAAATTTACCGGAGTAAGGCCACTATTACACCCGGGGTTGGACCTGGTGCCCCGGGGTGAACCGTTAAGAACGCCTGCTCCCCGGCGCCATGCAGTCTTCGTCACGGTGTCCACATATCCTTGACTTGGGTTTTTATTTTATAGAGGATTTCTACCTCGCGGCCCGTTCAGTTAAGCCTAGACCACCGGCACTGCTATGACTGCGAGACATGACCACTGTCACTGCAGTGTTACGGTTGTTGTTCATTTGGGTTTAGTGTAACCCAGAGACCACGTGTAGGTCATACCCACGACCGCGGACAACATTGATCCCTTATCGGTCAGATGGTGTGACCGAACCCTTTAAAAAGGGGAGTTTTGTCCACGGAGGCGTATTTTATTTGGCCCCTACCCTCTGCCCTTTCCAACTAAGTTTTCCAGGACAGCGAGCGTTCTCCCATCCGCACGGGGAGACGCGCCTGGTAGCAGTTTCTCCTCTGCCGCAGGAGACCCATAAGGAGTGGTCCACAAACTATGTGGCCCCATGTTGTTCGCGCCCTATGGCGCCCATAGCCTCTACGGCTCCCCTAGTTGCACCTAGTGCACCGGTGCCTAGCACCGGCAGAACCTCTACGGTTCGCAGGAGCACACAACAACATGGCGGCTCGCCTGCGTAATCTGTCAATAGCTGCGATCCAAGAAACGAAACTGCACAGCAACTCATCCTTGTTGAGTTGCAACGGCTACAATGTGCATCGTAAGGATCGCGAGCGAGGTAATGGTGGTGGCTTAGCATTCATCACCCATCACACAGTGGAGTATCGTCTTATTGAAGAAGACATCGACCGCAGGGACACTACCTTAGAATGTCAAAGAATAGCTGTCCGGTCAGGCGATGTCGAGCTCGAAATATTTAATATTTATATACCCCCTGTCTCCTGCTGCCCGGCTGGATATCACCCTGACATAGGTGCGTTCCTCAGAGGTGAAAACCGATAGGTAGTTGGTGACTTCAACGCGCACCACGATCTCTGGCATTCAAGCCTACCAGCTGATCGTAGGGGAAACGATTTGGCAGAGCAGATAGACGATTCGACATTCTGCACGATGAATGATGATGCCCCCACCAGGATTATGGGTAGTTGCAGCAGCTCGCCTGACCTAACGATAGCTAGCGCAGGCCTGATAAATAGCATAACGTGGCGACCTATGATATCGCTTGCATCAGACCAGCTACCTATAATCATCTCGATTGACAGACCTGCTGACTTTGTCTCCGCGGACCATCGGACCTATATCAACTTTAAAAAGGCTGACTGGGTCAGGTTCGCGGAGTTCACCGAAAATGCCTTCAGGTCTCTTCCCACACCCACTGACGTTCGAAAAGGCGAACAAAAGTTCCGCAAGGTGGTTGCGTCAGCTGCGGCCCGCTTCATTCCGGCAGGGAGGATCCCTGAGATTCGTCCCAACTTCCCGGCTGAAGCGGCCGCTCTAGCGAACGAACGCGACCACCTTCGCCGCTCCGATCCCCGTAATCCGAACATCCAGGATTTAAATGTGGAGATTCGGAGGCTGGTGGACCAATACAAGCGGAACAAGTGGGAAGAGCATTTGAAGTCCTGTAACCTGGTCACGGGTGTTGGTAAGCTCTGGTCTACCGTGAAGTCCTTATCCAACCCGACGAAGCACGACGACTGAGTGGAAATTTCATTCGGGGATCGTGCCTCGTCGGACCCGAAGAGATGCGCGAGCTATTTTAGCCAACAGTTTATACTGCATCCTTCGGGGGATAGGACCAAGCGGAGGGTGACCAGGAGGCTGCGCAAACTACCGAACAACAGCGCGCCTCTTACCTTCACTTGTGGCGAGGTAAAGGAGGGCATCGGGAAGGCGAAAGCCTCCAAGGCCATTGGCCCTGACGGGCTAAGCGTGTTGATGCTGAAAAATTTAGGCCCCGCGGGAGTTGAGTTCCTCACAGGGATCCTCAATTTGTCCATGGCCACCCTCATCATTCCGGACATCTGGAAGGTTGGGAGGGTGGTCTCACTACTGAAACCAGGGAAACCGGCCGACAAAGGTGACTCTTATCGGCCGATTTCACTGCTTTCACCTGTGGTAGAGACACTTGAGGCCCTACTCCTCCCATACTATACATACCACCTTGGGTCAGCTAAGCATCAACATGGCCTCCGGAAAGTGCACAGTACAACAACAGCACTTAATGCCATAAACACACAGGTAAACCGTGGTCTTAACCAAAACCGCCCCTGCGAGAGAACCGTCCTAGTGGCGTTGGACCTGTCTAAAGCTTTCGACACAGTCAGCCACTCCACGCTACTAGCTGACGTGAAACGGTGGACCGCGAATTACCTGTGTGGTCGTCAATCATCAGTATGGTTTAGAGATAAAACATCGAAACCAAGGAGGATTAAACAAGGGGTACCGCAGGGTGGCGTCCTGTCCCCATTATTGTTTAATCACTACATCTCCAAGCTCCCTCAACCGCCAGAGGGAGTCACGATTGTCTCCTATGCTGATGATTGCTCGATAATGGCAACCGGCAATGTAATTGATGATCTGTGTTTGAAAGTGAACGGGTATCTCTCTGATCTTGCCCATTTCTTCACTAGCAGAAACCTGGCGCTGTCCCCTGCTAAGTCCTCGGCGACCCTTTTTACCACCTGGACGAAGGAGGTCAGGCTGGATCTTAACATCCATATCGATGGCACCCCCATTCCGACGGTTAACCACCCGAAGATTCTGGGGGTGACTTTCGACAGCCTGCTCTCCTTCTCCGCGCACACTAATCGCCAATAGAGTACAGAGCCGTAACAATGTCCTCAAGTCGCTCGCCGGCAGCTCTTGTGGCAAAGACAAAGAAACGTTGTTGGCAACATACAAGGCGATTGGCCGGCCGGTAATAAATTATGCTGCGCCAGTTTGGTCGCCGGGAACCAGCAGGACACAGTGGATGAAGCTGCAGACCTGCCAGAACGCCGCACTCCGCACGGTGACGGGATGTCTTCTGATGTCGCCTGAGGAGCATCTCCACCAAGAGGTCAATGTGCTCCGAGTTAAGGAGCACAACCTCATGCTCAGCAAGCAGTTCCTTGCTGGATGTCACCGTTCGGGGCATCCAAATAGGCACCTGCAGTGGAGCTGCCCCCAGGCACATTAGGAGACATCTTCTAGAACTAAAGGACGAGATCCAGCCACTCATCACACAACCGCTGGATCCAGAGGGGTACCGGCGGGTCCTAAGCAACATCCACAGAGACACAGTCACTAACATCATTGACTCCCGCCAGGCAAATGCAGTCATCGGAGCCCAACCACCACCTGTAGCAGATGAGGAGTCCCTGCTGCCCCGCGAGTCCCGCGTCACTCTGGCACAACTACGATCTGGATACTGTAGCAGGCTCAACTCCTACTTATCCAGAATCAACCCCGACATACCCAACACATGTCCGGCATGTGGAGATTCTCCGCACGACACCAACCACCTATTCACATGCCCCCTCAAACCCACTCATCTAACCCCCCTCTCCCTCTGGTCCAACCCTGTCGAAACTGCACGTTTCCTGGGCCTCCTCCTAGATGAGTTCGACGACAACGACCATGGGTGAATCCGCTCTTTACGGGGCGCGACTAGCCGCTACAACAACAACCACAACAACTCCAACCCACTAAACTCACTTATGTCGCCATCCATCTCAAATATCCAACAAATCAATGAATTTCTTAGAAAATTTGACTATTTAAAACAAATATAATTAAACACTTGGCTGTAATATGATTTATTTAAACTTTTAAATTTCTACTCATAAGCTAGCCAAAAGCCTTGGGAGCTATTTGTCTGCTCCACATTGGTTCCTCACTATCCGCTCTTATTTCCGCTTTTACGTCAGATCTAAACGGAAAACTCATATTAATCTTGTCATGCATTTCTTCGATTGTATTTGTTAATGTAATCTTTAAATTTGGACAATTCCTTATTTTCGCGTGCATGAATTTTGCCCCTAAAGGTTCAGGTTTTTCTGTGTTTTTCGCTGACATAATCATCAGCTTAGCTGTCTGAGCCTTTTCCGTTCATTATAGAATAATTGTCATTTATGTATACTGTCGGAATATTCATCGGCTTGCGCTTCAGGACTTTTCATTCCCGAAATTTTTTCTTCTCTCATAATTTATTTTTCCTTACTGTTATTACCTTCGGCTGGTGCTGCCGGTAAATTCTTCGGATGGCTTTGTACAACTTTCTTGTTCCACAATGTTTTGAATTATGGAATCTTCCTTTTTATTGCTGGTATTATCTTTGGCTGGCACCTTAGGACTTTCCTGACCCAAGGGGTTTATATATTCAATATTTCTTTTTTTACACTCATCTTTTCTATTGCCAGAAACACCTTCGGTTTCGATTTTTAAATTTGTATTTTGTTGGTCCGTTATTTAGTTCAGTGGACGCCTTAGGACTTTCATGTCCCGAGGGGTTTATTTTTCAATGTTATTCCTATTTATTGCTGCTAACAACTTCGGCGAGCGCCTTAGGATCTTCCCGTCCCAAGGGGTTTATTTTTTAATATATTTTTCGTCATATTTTTCCTTTATGGATGTTAATGCCCATGCTTCTTTCTACTTTTTATCTTTATATTTTGCTTTGTAAATTATTTTACCTTTGCGTACATCGATACGCACTTTTATTTTTTAGTTTAATTTGTATCATAACGAACTCTGTTATAAAATTTTTTTTCCTTCTACTACGATATTTTAAAAGTATGTTAAGTTTGTGATATGAAAAATGCTTCCATCAATTAATACACAAACCTGTCGAGTGCAGTCAATAATGTCAGCTGTCGTTGAGCCAATTAGAATTAAAATTATTAACAAAAACATGTTGAAAGCTTATAATTAGTAAAGATTTCATGTTATCTTTATGTATAATTTGATCTGTATTGTTAATTAATATCTTATTCCCTAGATTTTATTTAATTTGCTGCCTTTTATATCTCCCCTCGATGACTTTTTCGTATGTTAAAATTTTTGAATAAGCATCAACGCATGTAATGTATTTAATTTTTTGGCCGTAAAACATGCCTATATAAAAATATTCTCCCTCCTTATATGGGCCTAGCGCTTTGCTTAGGATGTTGGATGTTGGTCATATTTATTTTTATTACAGTCATCGGTCAGACTTCGATTCGAACAGTTGTGCTCAGTGAAATTTACTTCTTCTGTGTTTACGCTAGGGCACACGCGTGTTTAGCTAACATTTGTTTACTAACTATAATTTCTGGATTCTAATATATCCATCCCCATCCTTTTTATTTGATTTAATCAAAAATGTTTAAACATTAAAAAATGCCACCTGACCCCCTCACGGGGAACAGGTTTAGAGAGCTAGCCCAACCAGCTAGCCCCAAAACCAAAACGAGGAAGGTAGGAAAATACAAAAATGTCACTGAAGATGTTTTCCCTTCACTACCACCAATACAAAAAAAACCAGCACAAAACCCTAAATTTGTTTTAATACAAGCTGCAGATAAAAAAACACCTTCGTAAATGTTCAATGTGTTTGCAATCAGCGAAGAAATCGATAGTGTCAGCATGCTTCGCGATGGCAGTTTGCTTGTGCTTGCTTGCAAGAACTCAGAGCATTGCGGATAAATTCCTAAAGGTAAAAATCTTTGGTTGACTTTGTCAAGTCTCGATCTCCCTTCACAAAACTTTATACAGTTGTAAAAGAACAATATACGACAAAAACCGTATTCCAACACCACTTCTCCTCATCAGACTTCTTTTCTTTCTGGGTTTTACCTAACTTTGAGCCATGGTATACGGATCTGCTAGGCGAGTACGCAACCACTCAGCCACGCTAACCGTGTGAAAATTGTTTGTTTTTCTCACTATCCCTATCACCAACCATGCCGCTATTAAGGCACTCTGCACACGGGCCGTATTGCTTTAGACGCGTATTAGATTCGAAGTACGAATGTCATACGCTTTGCTGGCGAACACTGGTGTTTAAACGAACACCTGCACACGAGGCGTCAGCTACGAGAATTCGTCAAAGCAGGCGAGCTTCAAATCACCTAGCGTACAACAGTGCTGTTCGCTTGGCGTACGCTGTTTGCATTTTTATTTGTGCGCGATTGAGATTTGTGAAAATATGTCGGAGGATGCTGTTAAATTTGTGCAATTGATAGAGAGTTATCCCTGCATATATAACAATACGATGCAGGAGTACTTAAGGAAGGATTTAACAGACAAAGCCTGGGCGGCTATAGCCCAGCAAATGAAATGGTCAGGTATGTATAAATAAAATATCTTTGTGAATTCCTGTAGGAAAGTAGTTTATTATTTTATAAACAATAGTTCCACTGCGAAGGCAAAGAAACATTTGGTAATAAAAAGTGATTAGTTAAATATTTTCGAAGCTCTTGAGCAGATGAATTTTCATTCAAATTTAAAATTTCCAATTTCGGAATTCGTGGTTTTTGCTGGTTTTGTTGGATGTCGTCATTTCCTAGTGAATGCGTGGCAAATAATAAACCGTCTTTCTTTCTAATAAAATTGTGCAAAACGCAAGCACTTTGAATTATTGAAATAATAGTTTCATATTTGCGACATCGTATTGTCGTTAAGAAAACTTCACATTTTTTGGTCATCATTCCAAACGTCCACTCTAAATTCTTTCTACCACGACTGAGTCTAAAATTGAATACTCGCATTTTGTTATCAATATTCCTTTCAGGGTAAGGCCGCATAACATTTTTCCTTAAAGGAAAAGCGCTATCTGCCACAAAATAATATGGAAATTTATTGTTTCTTTCATCATGCGGAAGTTGACTTGAAGGGGGTATATTATTGCTTCTTTCCAGCCAACGACCGAATGTCGAAATACGAAAAACGCCTCCGTCACTATTACGTCCAGCAAAACCACATTCTATTGCTGTAAACAAGCCGTCAGCATCGCAGCATCCCAGTAAAATTACGGAATGATAATTTTTATAATGAAAATTGGCTGAGCCAGAGTTTGGAAATTTTTCTATTCGAACATGCTTTCCGTCCCAAGCAGTTGGGCAACTGCCACAAATCGGAAAATCGTTTAGCGATATTTTTCCATCCATCCTCATTCGGTAGCGGCATGTATGACTCCTTCAACGAATGCCATATAGCCTTGGTAGTTTCTTCCACAATTAATCCGACGGTACGTTGACCTCTTTGAAAATATAAAGCCAGAGCGGTAAACGTACATCCAGTAGCCAAGTACCTTAAAGCAAAGTTAAAAGTTATAAAAAGTTATAGACCGCAACCAATTTATGTTTTTGAATTTCTTTGCTGCGGCTAATTGTAAGGATAAGTAGAAAAATATGCGAAATAGATTTGTTAGAAGTTTGAAACCCTCGCCAAGTGGCTCTTCTGCGAAAGTGAAGAAACCATACCACTTGCACGTTATAATGGGCTTTGTACTACCATATGTGAAACCTGTACAGCATTTAGAGAACACTGGTAACTTTATATTACCAGATTCTGATATACATCATCACGAAGAAGTGGAGTCTAGTGAATATCTTGATCTTAATTGTGATGTAATGCCGCATTCATCCAAACGTATGCAAGATACCCCGTCCAGTGTGGAAAAAAAGAAAAAGAAGAAGAAACACCCAGAAGAAAAGGACGAAATTGACGTTGCGGTACTGAACTATTTAAAAGAAAAAAACGAAAGGAAGACAGTCTATGATTCCCGCAAAATGTTTCTCCAGAGTTTGCTGCCGGACGTAATGAGTTTTTCAAATGCGCGCCTCAGAACATTTAAAGTACGCACATTGCTCTTTCTAGAGGAATTGATTTCTGAGCAGGAACAGGAAGCTGCGAATCGGTTTGTTCTACCATCATATAGTACAGTTACAGTTGGTACGCCAGCTTCTTCGCCCCTTGATCCACAAACTCCAACAACGGTAATATACACAACCGACAGCAACTCCGAGAATGACCGTGAAGGTTTTAGTTGCGGACAACAATTTTTCTTTCAAAAGGAATGAATATAATATAAGAAATGTTAAATATCAAATACGCGCATATGTGAAATTAATGAAAAGTGGAATATATTTATTTACCTTAATGTAATCATGATTCTTTCTTCCGGGCCAACACATTCGCGCATATTGGTGTTTTGCTTTTGAATAGCAGGTTTAACAAGGGAAACTAGGTCCTTAAAAGTATCTTTCGACATTCTATAAAATTTTTGAAATTTCGAGTCGTCTTCTCTCAGTTCTTCAGCAGCAACAAATAGTCGCTTATTAAAATGATTAAATTATTAGTATCAGTCAGTTCCATAATAATTTAAAAATTTTCTGATTTCGTTGTAAATTGCTTATTGTTATTTTTAACAAGTCATGATCGGCGGCTCCTGCTATCCATTTGCAAAGTATCCCTAATTAATTTATTCCCCTTTTATTTATGAATAAAGTTTAATTTGTATCATTACGAACTCTGTCATAAAATTATTTTTCCTTGTACTACGATATTTTTAGAGTATGTTAATTTTGTGATATGAAAAATGCTTCCATCAATTAAGACACAATCCTGTCGAGTGCAGTCAATAATGTCAGCTGTCGTTGAGCCGATTAGAATTAAAATTATTAACAAAAACATGTTGAAAGCTTATAATTAGTAAAGATTTCATGTTATCTTTATGTATAATTTGATCTGTATTGTTAATTAATATCTTATTCCCTAGATTTTATTTAATTTGCTGCCTTTTATATCTAGGTTTTAATTTTGTTCTCCCCTCCATGACTTTTTCGTAAATATTTTGTCTGCTCTAACGCTGGCATTTTTCTTGTGCTTGCTTTAGAGTACCAGGTAGTTTTTCAAGCTCCTCTAAGTAAAAAAACGACAATAAACAATGAATTTATTGAAAATAAGGAAAGATTATTAAAAAATAAACAAAACTGCATACGAGTGCTGTGAAATAAAATAAAATTACTGAAAACTATGAAAATAACCAGTCAGTAAAGCATGTCCACATATGTGGACAGTAGGTGTTTGTGTGTTCAAAAGTGGAAATTCGCTGTGTCCGCCATGTCAACGTATGTGCTCTTTGGGTGATTACGCAAGCAAAAATAGGCACTTTGTAATCAGTTTTCTTTGAATTATTCCTAACGATTTTATTTTTGAACCTAACTGTAGATATATCCAAGAAACTCAACGACGAAGAAATTGCAAACTTTTTAAATAATAGCGATGCTGAACTGTCCGATGAAGAAAATGATAACTACGAAGCAATTCTTCAGCAAGTGCAAGATTCTTTCGAAGATTGTAGTACTGAGCAATTTGAAGAAAGCATCATTGTTCATCAGGTGAATGATACTTCTGAAGTTGGTCTCGATGACGAAAATCTTGTAGAGACGGCTTCTGCCAATTGTGCATCAGTTAATGCAGCTTCTCAGTCACGAAATTTGAAATGGCTTAAAAAAGGGTAAAGATACGAACTTTTAAGTATATTTATTTCTACAGCGTTAGGATATCTTTGGTTTTATTAGATTTCCAATTCTGCCTGCTAATGACGATTTACTTATTTATGATGAAGATACTCCAGAATCTATTTTAGATGCCTTTATGGAATATTTAGGAATGTCTTTTTGGGAGGAAACCGCACAAATTACAAACCGGCTTTCATTTGGAGAATTAAACCACCATTCGTTAAATACTTCAGCAGAAGAGCTTCTTCATTTGACAGGATGTCATTTCCTAATGGGATGCTTGGGATATCCTCAATTAACGATGTATTGGGCAAATGAGTTTCGTGTTCCTAAAATTGCGGATAGCATGTCGAGAAACCGATTTTGACAGCTTCGGTGATTTCTCCGATTTTCTGCAGAAAATGATAGCTGCACGCCAGGTCGACTTTGGAAAATTAGACCATTCCTTGAACCTATTCTAAAAAAATGCAAGACATTGCCCATTCCATATCATACATCGCTAGATGAACAGATGATCCCATTTTCAGGCCGATGCATATTTCGCCAGTATATGCCTGCAAAACCAAATCCGCTTGGTCTGAAAAATTTCGTTCTTGCTGCAAGTGATGGTTTAGTTTTAAACCTTCATATATATACTGGTAAAGGATCTGTAGAAAACTTCGACATGAAACAACTTGGGTTAGGAGGTTCTATAGTAAAGCACCTCACTAATGGCATACGACATGAAGGCTGTGTATACGCAGAATGATTTTTTACAAGCTTGAAAACTCTTGAAGTACTGAGAGCAAATAATATATTTCAAACTGGCACAGTTATGAAAAATCGCATTGGACCTGTTATAAACAAATTTAGAGACGACAAACTCTTGAAAAGAGGAGAGTGGGATGAATGGGTACGAGAAGATGATCAGGTCACCGCGGTCAAATGGAAGCACAAAAAAAGTGTTATTCTTATTTCTTCGTTTGTTGGAGCTCAGCCAGAAGTTGTATGTCAGCGGTGGTCTAAGGAACATTCTTCCAGAATTGCATTACCGCAACGAGCCGTTGTCAGCATGTATAATAAATATATGGGCGGAGTAGATCTTTGTGACCGTTATGTTTCATTGTACCGTTGTTATTTGCGCACTAAAAAGTGGACTGTACGAGCATTTAATCATTTCGTGGACTTAATCATTGTGAACTGCTGGATAATGTATAACAGGCAGCAAAAAAATCAAAAGAAGTCGAAAATGTCACTTCTTGATTATAAATTATATGTAGGAAAAGCATTGGTAGGGTTTTCAAGCAAAGCTAGGGAAGCGTGTGCGTCAAAGCGTACAAACTCTGACGTAAGTCCACAGTTTAACCATAATTTGGCGGAGTGCTCGAAGCGCAGGAAAGTGAGCTTGCCGATGGTTATGGAACATTTCCAAAATTCATTGAATCAAATAATGCGTCTAGATGTCGAAACTCAGGTTGCACTTCAAGAACTCGTACAATGTGCACGAAATGTAATTTGTACCTTTGCGTTAACAATTGATTTTTAAAATATCATCAAAAAACATAGAAATATATAAGTATATAAAATAATTTTTTACCACAACTTCATATTTTACCACATGTCCAATGTTTTTTTATACATTCCTATGTACATATGCATTTTACATATTGATTTATGTTTTTTCAAAAAAAAAAAGTGAGTTATCTTTTTCTTTAAATTATAAAGGCATTATTATTTTTTGGTTGAATAAAATTTAAAATGAAAAACACAATAGATTTTGATTTTTTTTTATGCATGAACAACCGTTGTCCACATATGTGGACATTAAAATACTATTACTTGCCAAAGTTTTTTCAAAATTTTTTTTTTCCAAATAAGCTACTCGGACCCTGTTTAGTAAAAATAAGTCTTAAAAATTTATTTTTCCAGCATATTTTTGGTTCGGGATTGAATCTAGATATAGCGGCATTGAAATCCATCACATGCGCATAAATATTACATAAGCGTATGCTACGTGCAATTGGTTCATTATAGCCATAATTAGTTCTATAGGACGTTTCGGCAAGCAACCGGTGGTGTCTTAACTCACGCGATGAGGTGTTACAATTAATCAAACTACGTAGTTCATCGCACTCAACCCTGTGGTTAACTAAGTTGTAGACAAACATTAGCGCAGAGTAAATTCTCCGGTCTTCCAAGGATTGTAAGCCGAGAAGTTTCCTCCTACTATCATAGACTGGCACACCGCATGGCCAGTTTAATTTGAATAAAGCAAATCTAGTAAAGGTTCTTTGAACTCGTTCAATTTTTCTACGGTGGGACAAATAGTAAGGACTCCACACAAGACAACAATAGTCCAGGTGACTCCTTACTAGAGAAATATAAAGCGACTTCAAAGTGTAAGGGTCTTTAAAATCTTTCGAATTTCTTCTTATGAATCCCATCATGGAAAGTGCTTTAGCAAGAACAACATCAACATGCCTGTTAAAAGTTAGTTTCTTGTCGAAAATTACCCCAAGATCTTTGATTACTTCCAAACGACTCAAAATGGCATTGTCTATTGAATAGTCAAACTCAATCGGATTAAGAGCTTTGGAGTAAGAAACCGCATGACATTTTCTAGTGTTAAGGAACAAATTATTAGCGGTACACCACTGCTGGAATACCACAAAATCGGATTGTAAATTACGGGAGTCACTTAGATTACATATTGGCATAAAAACTTTGACATCATCGGCAAACATGAGACATTTCGAAAACTTGAAATGCTGGGGTAAGTCGTTTATAAACAATAAAAACAAAAGCGGTCCGGAGTGAGTGCCCTGCGGTATCCCAGACCATGCATTCACGACGCAGTACGATTTCGTCGGCCCAATCTTCACTAAAAGCTTGCGGCCTACCAAATAACTTTCCAGAAACTTCAAAAGTGTTCCTGCGATTCCATATAGGGAGAGCTCGTGTAGTAAAACAGACTGGTGAACTTTGTCGAAAGCTTTAGAAAAGTCAGTATAAATGACATCCATTTGATATTTCTGCTCCAAAGCCTTAACAATGTGATATTGCTGTGTAGCTCTCAAGTTTCTAAGTCGCGTACTAGATTATATTCTTCTTTTAAGCGTCCCGCTATTTCAATTATTATGAAATTAACTCTCTGAATTTGTCCATTAGTTATGCTATTTCGTGGATCACAAAAGGAAATATCAATGTTTAGCCTTTGCATTAGTGATTTAAAGGTTGGTGTTGTAAAACTTGGTTCGATATCTAACGTAATTTGCTTTACATCTGTGAAGATTTGAAGCAATTCCAAAACCTTCTTCAATATTTGATTTGTCTTCTATATGTTTTAATATTAAAAATTTTGAATAAGCATAAACGCATGTAATGTATTTAACTTTTTGGCCGGAAAAAAGTTTCTATATAAAGTTGTTCTCCCTCCTTATATGGGCCTAGCGCTTTGCTTAGGATGTTGGATGTTGGTCATATTTATTTTTATTACAGTCATCGGTCAGACTTCGTTTCGAACAGTTGCGCTCAGTGAAATTTACTTCTTCTTGTGTTTACGCTAGGGCACACGCATGTTTAGCTAACATTTGTTTACTAACTATAATTTCTGGATTCTAATATATCCAACCCCAACCTTTTTATTTGATTTTATCAAAAATGTTTAAACATTAAAAAATGCCACCTGACCCCCACACGGGGAACAGGTTTAGAGAGCTAGCCCAACCAGCTAGCCCCAAAACCAAAACGAGGAAGGTAGGAAAATACAAAAATGTCACTGAAGATGTTTTCCCTTCACTACCACCAATACAAAAAAAACCAGCACAAAACCCTAAATTTGTTTTAATGCAAGCTGCAGATGAAAAAATATACCTTTGTAAATGTTCAATGTGTTTGCAAAAAAACCTCTTGATACAATCAGCCAAGAAATCGATAGTGTCAGCATGCTTCGCGATGGCAGTTTATTTGTGCTTGCTTGCAAGAACTCAGAGCATTGCGGATAAATTCCTAAAGGTAAAAATCTTTGGTAGACTTTGTCAAGTCTCGATCTCCCTTCACAAAACTTTATACAGTAGTAAAAGAACAATATAAGTTCTCAAATTCACTAGGAAAATTGAAGAAAAAGTGACACCTACTGGAGTTAATTTACTCACGCTTGATCGGTATGAGCCACCGAAATCCATAGATATCGCTTGGTACAAAATTCGTGTGCAACAATATTATCCAAACCCAATACGCTGCAAAACATACCAAAAATTAAGCCATACCTTGAAGCATTGTAAAGACGTTCCAACGTGTGTGACTTTTAGTCTCCTCCCACATGTTCCCACAAGCTGTACATGCACAATGTGCAGAAAATGCTTTGGCACTCACCCCGCACAAAAACATTCGCCGTTCGGATTCGGCGTAAAACTGTAGGTCCCTCAATTTGTGTTGCAACATCAAGATGTGCATCTTCTCAAATTGTAGCTTAAGCTGTTATAGCGCCAATTAAGTAAGTAAGTAAATATAAAGGAAGAAATAAACGATCACGCCTTCTCTCTGGCTTAATTGAATATAAAAAACCCAATGCACTTTTCAGGAGACAACTAAAGGAAGATAAGTAAAATATGGGCCAGCATCAATATATTGGCTGGCACTTATGTACCAAAAACCATACCCAAAATTTATTTCCAATGATAATACCATAATATGTGACCCAAAATAGGATGCCGAGATCTTTGAAAAAAATTGCTTCAACTATTCTAGTGATGAAAACTTTCATTCGTCTTATATTTCTAGAAAGCGAGAAATAGTTCATAAAACGTATGTTAATCCAACCCCCCCTCAAGTGCCTCAAGTAAAACTCGTATGTTAATCCAAGTGCCCGAAAAGTAGAAACTCCCATTTTATATTACAAGGTAATATCGGCTTTGAACACATCTAAAAGCAACACGCCAGGTTTCGATAGAACTTCGTACCAAATGGTTAAAGATCTTCCCAAACTATTAATCAACCGTGTTGCAGATTTGTGTAACAATATCCTATATTTCAAAAAAGCATATGATCGAATTGGAGTCCACGCAGTATTAAAACAACTTGAGGAATGGAAAGTAGATATTTTGCTTATATTAAAACTTGTATTAACTTAACAGTAGCACTAATTTTATCTAAAATAGATTATGGAAACGGAGTCTGTCGGAATTACCGCAAGGAAAATCTCCAAAAAAAAACCTGCATATCATTCCGCTGCCCGCAGAAGCATTTGAGCTTTTAGAACTTCCCCTATAAATATGATACTTGCCGAAGCCTGGCTTCCAACGATTGAAGAACGCATTAAAACAGCGATCGGCAAACTAACACAACTATACTTTTATATGTTATATGCTTGTGTTGTGTTGTTGAGTACAGAGTAAAAGCGAAAAATTGCTCGCCTATAGCCTGCTATAGGAAATGCTAAATGTGCCGATCGCTGCATTAAAACCAACACCCTCAAACTTGCACGGAACTTGTTTTTGAGTAACAACAAAGTATTGCACAGAATAACTCAGAAAGTGTCAAAATGCAAACGAATTCTCAAGCGGCAAGCTGCAATATATCGGTACATACATGACTCGAAAACGATTGAGTTTGACTTTCCACCTGTCTTCCTCACTCCTGATAAATTTCCGCCATGGTTTCTAAGTAGGTCATCTTTTAAACTTAACCTACAGAATTACGACAAAAAAATCACTACTCATCCATTCACGTCAACAGGATGGAAGTGTGTTTTCACGGTTGTTTCCAAAACAAACACGCCACCGCTGGTTTATGTACTTAGCAACCTCTGTTCTGTTCTTACATCAGAACAGCAAGGATTCTTCACACATTAGAGTAACGAACTACTACTAATGCGAAATGCATTATCGTAACTGACAATCTGTCAGCCATATTCGTTTGTCAAAACATTTTCAACAATAATTTTTTGACAAATGCTATAAGGAGAAAATTAATACACAAGATCAACCAAGTTAAAATTATAAGACTATGCAGCTATACGAGCGAAACTAGCCACCAATGAACCTCTGATGATATTCCCTTATGCCAGCAAAAAGGGTATGCTTTCAAAAATTACCACACACACAAAATTGAGTTCCGAAGGAAATTAGTTAAAAGTTGCACATCATCGACCAAATGGAGGTCACTAACTTCGTGAGGCTACGTATCCGTCACCCGAAAATATCTTACGACTATCTGCTAAAAAAAGTGATAAACCTACCTTTCCTTTTTTCCAGAACCAACAAATTAATTTGGAGTACATCCTCATAGACTGCCCATTGTTAACTCTTCAACGGAAAAGCATCCTTAAAGACTCCAACCCACTAAACTCACTTATGTCGGCATCCATCTCAAATATCCAACAAATCAATGAATTTCTTAGAAACTTGGACTATTTAAAAAAAATATAATTAAACACTTGGCTGTAATATGATTTATTTAAACTTTTAAATATCTACTCATAAACTAGCCAAAAGCCTTGGGAGCTATTTGTCTGCTCCACATTGGTTCCTCACTATCCGCTCTTATTTCCGCTTTTACGTCAGATCTAAACGGAAAACTCATATTAATCTTGTCATGCATTTCTTCGATTTTATTTGTTTATGTAATCTTGAAATTTGGACAATTCCTTATTTTCGCGTGCATGAATTTTGCCCCAAAGGTTCAGGTTTTTCTGTGTTTTTCGCTGACATAATCATCAGCTTATATGTCTGAGCCTTTTCCGTTCATTATAGAATAATTGTCATTTATGTATACTGTCGGAATATTCATCGGCTTGCGCTTCAGGTCTTTTCATTCCCGAAATTTTTTCTTCTCTCATAATTTATTTTTCCTTACTGTTATTACCTTCGGCTGGCGCTGCCGGTAAATTCTTCGGATGGCTTTGTACAACTTTCTTGTTCCACAATGTTTTGAATTATGGAATCTTCCTTTTTATTGCTGGTATTATCTTTGGCTGGCACCTTAGGACTTTCCTGACCCAAGGGGTTTATATATTCAATATTTCTTTTTTTACACTCATCTTTTCTATTGCCAGAAACACCTTCGGCGGGCGCCTTGGGATCCTCATGTCCCGAGGGATTTGTTTGTTTATTTATACGTTTCACTTATTTTAGGTTTCGATTTTTGAATTTGTATTTTGATGGGCCGTTATTTAATTCGGTGGACGCCTTAGGACTTTCATGTCCCAAGGGGTTTATTTTTTAATATATTTTTCGTCATATATTTCCTTTATGAATGTTAATGCCCATGCTTCTTTCTACTTTTTATCTTTATATTTTGCTTTGTAAATTATTTTACCTTTGCGTACATCGATACGCACTTTTATTTTTTTTTTCAAAAAATTATAACCGAGAAATTTCTTTTTCGTAGAAAACTTGTTGAACTCGGAATGCGGTTATTATGTGATAATATTTTATAACAGAATATCCTTTTACGGTTTCCACTTTTTTGTAAATGTCTAATTCGTTTTTATTTTCATATACTCCCTGCATAATGTAGCAGGAAGTTGGTAATTACTTATCATTGACGGTAGGGAAGGGTAACCCCTCTTCGCCTAAAAAATGGTAATAGTGGATATTATTTACCCTTAGATTGTTTTCTTGCGGCCAGAAGCTATGGTATGTTATTTGTTCCTTAAAATGGTTAAGGCTGCGAAGTATTTTCTACTTCTTTACATATAGACTCATATGTACATACATGCGTCTAGGGATTCATTACATACTACATTGTCATTGTCCGCGACATAGTCCGTAGCCTATAAGTATTAGTAATAAGGACAATATTCCTTTGTGGAATAATTGCCCCGGGCACACGCACATTGTGTTAAATATTTTATGTCTTCTTGGCTTTGGATACTTTGTCTTTCTCCATTTTAACCATAGAAAATATTTACTAAGTCATGGCATGTGCCACACGTGGGTGTCAATTATATTTTCCTTACTAAAGGCTGGTTAAATTTTAAGGGCCGATGTTGATTTTGAATAAAACTCACATTATTTTGGAAATTATTGTAATTTCGTTTTATTATGATAATTAGGTGTGGCTCAATTATGTATGGAGCAAAATATCGGAAAAATGTCCGCCGCGACCTCGGCGGCACACCTCCATCCGATGGTCCAAATTTTCGATGACGCTGAGGCATAATTCAGGTTCTATGCCGTTAATGTGCCGAATTATCTCATCCTTTAGCTCTTGAATTGTTTCCGGCTTATCGACGTACACCTTTTCTTTCAAATAACCCCAAACAAAGTAGTCCAACGGTGTCAAATCACTTGATTTTGGTGGCCAATTGACATCGCCACCACGTGAGATAACACGACCATTGAGTTTGTCGCGCAGAAGAGCCATTGTTTCGTTGGCTGTGTGGCAAGTGGCACCATCCTGTTGGAACCACATATCGTCCATATCCATATGTTCCAATTCGGGCCATAAAAAGTTCGTTATCATCTCACGATAGCGAACACTATTCACAGTAACTGCCTGACCGTCCTCATTTTGGAAAAAATACGGCCCGATGATGCCGCCAGCCCATAAACCGCACCAAACAGTCACTCTTTGTGGGTGCATTGGTTTTTCGACAATCAATCTTGGATTATCATTCGCCCAAATGCGGCAATTCTGCTTATTGACGAATCCACTGAGGTGAAAATGTGCCTCTTCACTGAAGATGATTTCCTTCGAAAATTGATCATCCACTGTTGTCATTTCTTGCCAACATTGCCTACGTTGCTCGATTGTGTATCTTTCCATGTTCAAATTGAGTTAGTCTGAAATTGAGAAATGTCAAATGAAATCCAGAAAAAAACTTGACGTTTAGGTGTGGTTCACATTCAACATCGGTCCTTAAAATTTAACCACATTTTACTATAATGGTTTTTAAAAAACTATACTTCTAACCCAGTTGAGCTGTGATTTCCAAGAACTGATCACTTTTTTCCAATTTTGCGCTATTTATCCATTTATAATTTGTTTACGTTTATGTATTTCATCATGACGCATTGGCATTGCATCATCCTTCAACATGACCTTGATGGAATGCCAATGCAGCGGCAGATATACACTTTTAATTAATGCTTTAAAAAATTCAGATTGTATAATTATTTTATTTAATTAATAGTAAAAACAAACTTCAGTATTAAATTACACCTCACAGCGAAAATGATGCAGTAACAAAAAAAAAGAATGTGTGCGGACCGTTCCAAATAAGCCCACTTTGCAAAAATCCGGATTTGTGTTTCGTATCATTATCTTGATAGTACCGAAAGTTGTCGGAAAAATTTAATTTCGAGGCTCTTTGTAGCAAATTTCGTTTTAAAATACCTAGATACACACGACTCCAGAAGACGGCATGCATTCCCACCCCATTACATGCCCTCCACCATATTTTACGGTGCTACGTAGATGTTGCGGTTGTAGCTCAGCATTTCCTTTTCTCCATATATCGCTTTTTCCATCCGATCTAAACAGGATGAATTTACTCTAATCTGCAAAAATTGCGGTATTGCAAAAGCTTTCACTCTTATATAGTTTTGGTGCTGGTGTTAACGTTCACCTAGAAAGAATCCAAACTTTTCTTTGGAAACTTCTCACCTTTTACGGAGTTAAAATAAAAAGCGGGTCTTCTTTGCTTAGCTCGTTATAAATACTGGCTTTTCATTATTATTATTTCTTTTCTTACTTCTATTTTGATGTGCACACAGGCACTCTTATGTATGTGTGTATTTAGATGTGCCCGCAGGCACTTATGTATGTGTGCGGGTGTATGTTTATTTGAATGCATTCCAAAGTGAACATTATTTGTTTGGTCAGCAAAAATGTGTAACCGAGTTGCAGTTGTGAATATTATTTATTTATCATTTGGTGTATGGAGTGTATGTCAATATGTGAGTCCTTAACCCCTAGATAATTTATTTTTCTTCGAAATTTGTGAATTAATTTTTTTTCCGTCACTTTTATATGCTGCAACGCGAATTTGTTAATTATTTCTATTGATGATTATATATAATTTTATTTATTTTTTTTCTTTTGCTTATAAAATTACATCTTGTTTCTAGATTTTCTTTTTTTCTTTTATATTATTGTTTCTGCCTGTTTTGGACTTAACAATGGGCCAATTGTTTTTAATTTTTGTGAGTTTGCATCATCTAAGGCCGGTTGTATTGATAATTCTACGTTTACATTAGTATTTTTATTCTTTTTTTTTATATATTATATATACTATTCCTACTATCCTTAATATTATTATTAGTGTGCTTATTCCATAGTTTATGTTCATGTGTATTTTTAATTCCTCAAGATTTTCTATGTTCTTTTCTTGGTTTATTATTATTTTTTGAGAAGTTTTTAACATACAATGCATCAGTTTCTTTTTCAGGGTAACTATATTTTTCTTCTACAATGACTTTTGTGTTTTGAAATGATATCTTCCTTATCTCAATTTTACAATTCTAAAAGTTTATTAGTGTACTTCCATTTTCATTTTGTATGCGTTTTTATTACGATTGTATCGTCTTTAATATCTTCTACTATTGCTTCGTTATTATATTCGAATTTACATTGGTTTGAAGTACAAATATTGATTTCTTTTAGATTTTTAAAATGTGTCCCTTCTGTATATTTATATATTTTATTTCCTATTGCGATTACATATCTTTGTTCTTCTGTAATTTGAAAATGTTCCCTGTTCGGTAATTTTGTTATTAGTGTTAGATCTGCCTTAGTATGTGTCATTGGTATTATTATGGCTAGTAGTAGTGAGTCGTCTTTATATGAAAGGAGTCCTGTCTCTACGTGTTTTAATTTATAGATATCAATGTTGATTCTTTCAATTTCTTCTGTTGATAGTATACTAGGGTATAGTATGTTATGTCTTGCTGAAGCTATGTTGTCTTGCATTTGTTCAATTTTATTTTCTAAGTATTAAAGTTTAAGCATTTGATCGGAATACAACATGTGTTTTATAATTTTTCCATTTGATATGTTTATTTTCTCAAAGGTTTTTAGTATTTCTATCCTATCGTTTTCCATGGTTCTTTTTTGGTGTATTCATAGATTTGTTGAAGTTGTTATTTATATATATATTTATTGATTTATTGCCTATTATATTGTGATTATTTTTTTCTATTACTTCTAGATGTTGTAATATGTTTCCCTATCTTCATTGCCCATTGTTCCAAATAGCCATTTTATTAATGCTCTACGTTTTCTATTCCTTTCTATTGGCATTAGTGTGTTTATTATTGCTTTGATAGCTTTTATTTCCTCGTATAGCATTTCTCTGTCATTTCTTTTGTACTGTTTAAAATTATTTTCTAAGTTATATTATATTTTGTTTATAATTTGTCGGAATTCTTTAGGGTCTATTATGTCTATTACAGTTGCCGTCTGGTTAACTACGTCTATCTATCTGATCCTTATTTTGGCGTATCCTGTTTCGTTATCCAGCTTATTTATTTGTAGGAGTGCGTTGATTGCCGTTATTTTCATTAGTAAAGGGTGGTTAAATTTCAAGGGCCGATGTTGAATGTGAACCACACCTAAACGTCAAGTTTTTTTGCATTTCATTTCACATTTCTCAATTTCAGACTAACTCAATTTGAACATGGAAAGATACACAATCGAGCAACGTAGGCAATGTTGGCAAGAAATGGCAACAGTGGATGATCAATTTTCGAAGGAAATCATCTTCAGTGATGAGGCACATTTTCACCTCGGTGGATTCGTCAATAAGCAGAATTGCCGCATTTAGGCGAATGATAATCCAAGATTGATTGTCGAAAAACCAATGCACTCACAAAGAATGACTGTTTGGTGCGGTTTATGGGCTGGCGGCATCATCGGGCCGTATTTTTTCCAAAATGAGGACGGTCAGGCAGTTACTGTGAATAGTGTTCGCTATCGTGAGATGATAACGAACTTTTTATGGCCCGAATTGGAACATATGGATATGGACGATATGTGGTTCCAACAGGATGGTGCCACTTGCCACACAGCCAACGAAACAATGGCTCTTCTGCGCGACAAACTCAATGGTCGTGTTATCTCACGTGGTGGCGATGTCAATTGGCCACCAAGATCATGTGATTTGACACCGTTGGACAACTTTCTTTGGGTTATTTGAAAAAAAAGGTGTACGTCGATAAGCCAGCAACAATTCAAGAGCTAAAGGATGAGATAATTCGGCACATTAACGGCATATCACCTCTATTATGCCTCAGCATCATCGAAAATTCGGACCATCGGATCCGACGTCGCGGCGGACATTTGTCCGATATTTTGCTCCATACATAATTGAGCCACACCTAATTATCATAATAAAAAGAAATTACAATAATTTCCAAAATAATTTGTGTTTTATTCAAAATCAACATCGGCAATTAAAATTTGACCACCCTTTATTATCGTAATTTTCGCCATTTTGATCTTGAAATTTAAATTTTCGTTTAAATTGAGTCTTGCGTGCTTTTTTAAATTTTGAACCCTTAGACGTAAAATGATTTCGCTCCTCTTCAAAGCTATCTACTCTCCTGTATCTTGGTTGTGCTTTACCAACTCTATGATTCTTTATATGTATACTTATTCTCAAAATCTTGTACGCTTACTCTATTTTCTTTTCTATTGATATTATTTATTACATTTAGTTTTTGCTTTCGTAGGTTCTCCGCTAATTTATTTCTGCTTTGTCGTAGAGTGTATAGTATTACACTGTGGAACAAATTCAGGTTAGCAAAAGTTAGGTCGATTCTGAGAGTGAGGGGTGAAAATAGAGGCTAAATTAGAACACCCGTATCGTGGCGTTTGTTTATGTTAGTTCGAATTTTTTTTTAATCGACCTTCGAGCTTTGCAGTCAAATGCAATAAATTTCTTCCCCTTCTTCCTCTTTTTCCTCGCTGTCCTCCTTTTTTGTTTCCAACCACCGCACAGGTAGCGATTTTTATTTATTTCGAACAAGCGAACTAATATCAAAAATATAGATTCAGTTAAAACTCGAAACTCAGCCGAAGCTGATGTCTTTTAATTTTCGCTCGGTCGTGATAAAATTCGCTATTAATTTTTTTGGAACTTATTTCATTTTGTGAGTGATTTAAGTTCAGTGCATCGGTTTCATAAAAATAACAACATTTTATAACATATATTGTATTAAAAATGTCGGAACCAAAATGGAAAAAAGGGACCATTTTTGTAATGTTTGCGGACGTTTCATAGCAAGCGATGAAAAATGTGGCAATGCGAGTGATTGTTTTTTGGAAGCCTATAAACAACATTTCTCGCAAGAGTTTATCACTGACGTAAGCTATGCCCCTAAAAAAGTTTGCTTTAATTGTTATTCAAGTGTTACGCAATGGAAAAGTGAAAAAAAAAAGGTTGTGCCTTTTTACCGCACTCAGAATTCGTTCCAGTACCAACATACCAAAGTATTGATCTTCAAACAGATATCAGTACTACAACCGCCGCAGCTATATCCATGCATTTCTTCTCAGAATACGACCCTGGTGAAGGTACATCCTATGAAGCATCAAAGGACCCAATCCTAGTCATACAAAAGCAATTGGATGCAATTGTTGCAATTTTGTGTTTGACTCAGTAAAAATCAGAACAACTGGCTTCATTTTCGAAAGGAAATAATTTTCTGGCGAAAGGTACCAAAGTAACAGCATATCGAAATCGCCAAAAAGAGTTAGAAAAGTTCTTCAATGTGAGTAATGCAAAAAATTTCGCTTATTGCAACGATATCGTAAAGTTAATGGAGACGATAGGTTAGGTTAGGTTAGGTTACTGTGGTAGTTCCCCAAAGGGAACTCACTTAGACATAGTAGGAGTCCGTTGTGATACCACCTAATTTATGAACGATAACGTGAATCGGAAAGTCAGGAAAGATTAACCTGAGAAACGTTGCGTGCCCCGAATGAAGTCACGCAAACTACCAATCTCCACTCCAGAAAGTTCTTCTTGAGAGCTAAAGAAGTACGAGCCTAGGTACTTGAACCTCAGTCTCGCAAATGCAGGGCAGCTGAGCAGAAAATGACAAGATGAATCCACCTCATCCTCCTCCATACAGCTGCGGCGGAAAGGGTCAGAGACTATTTTCAGCCTAACCGCGTGAATGCCCAACGGACAATGCCCAGTCAAAACACCAACCAGGGTCGAGAGTTGCCGCTTAGTAAGCGACATCAGCTCCCTTGAGCGCCCACGATCCACTCTCGGCCAGAAGGACCTTGCAATTCTACATGTCGTGGCAATTTCCCAGCGCTCGCTGAGACGACATAAAGCCCATCTGTCCAGGAGAAGCACGTAGGCAGCCAAAGGAGCCCCAACCCCCTCCCTGCAAGGAGAAATGACTTCCAGGGTACCTTGCCGAGCAAGCTCATCAGCCATGCAGTTCCCTGCAATGTCGCTATGGCCCGGTACCCAAATTAATCTAACGTCCAGATATTCCGAGGCGGCTGCGAGAGAAGTCAGGCATTCCCTGACCAATTTTGATTTCACCAATAGTGATCCTAAGGCCTTAATAGCGGCCTGACTATCCGAATAAATGTTGGCCCGTCTAGAGGGCATTACATTGGTAAGTAGCCAATCGGCTGCCTCCTTTATTGCGGCGACCTCTGCTTGAAATACACTGCAATAGTCCGGAAGCCTAAATTTACGGCTGAGGGAAAACTCATCGCAGAATATCCCTCCCCCAACCCTACCATCCAGCTTCGAGCCATCCGTGAAGAAGTTCACCGTCCCACCGCCCCACAGGCCACCCTCCTTCCACTCCTCCCTACGCGGGATGTAAGTGGAGAAGGAGCCACTCTGAGCTGGAGTCGGCAGACAGTAATCTGCTTCCGGAGGGGCAAAGTCGGAGCTGGCAAGAATCCTAGAATGCCCAAAGGCCGAGCTAAATCTGTATCCATTGCACTCAAGCCGGGCTGCGGCATGGGCTGCTGCAACCCTGCCTGCAATGTCCACAGGTAGCACGTTAAGCATAACATTGAGCGCGAGATTGGGTGTGGTCCTTAGCGCCCCACTGATCCCAATGAGCGCGGACCGCTGCACCCGCTCTAGCTGCTTAACCTTAGATGCCCTGTCTAGTGAGCTCCACCAGACCACCACTCCATAAAACATTATAGGCCTTATTATCGTCTCATAAAGCCAATAGTTTACCTTGGGAAAAAGGCCCCATCTCTTCCCAATTGCACCCCGACAACAGTACACCGCAACCGAAGCCTTTTTCGCCCTTTCCTCAATATTTGGCCCCCAGGAGAGCTTCCTATCCAGGATCAAACCAAGATACTTGACCCGGTCAGAAAGCACCAACGGGACGCCACCTATTGAGGGAGGATTGGCGACCGGTACTTTGTACCTCCTGGTAAATAATACCAGCTCTGTCTTGCTAGGATTTATCGCGAGCCCTCACAATGTAGACCACTTCACGATCAGATTAAGATACCCCTGCATGATATCAAACAGGGTGCTCAAAAACTTACCCCTGACAATGAGAGCAACATCGTCAGCATAGGCAATAACCGTGCAGCCTTCCCTTTCCAGCTCCTTCAGTACGCCATTGATAGCAACGACCCAAAGGAGTGGCGAGAGAACCCCTCCTTGTGGAGTGCCTCTACTCACCTTTCGCTGGATGGAGGCGCTGCCCCATTCCGCCACGACAGTTCTGTCCCGGAGAAGGTGATTGATGAGCCTTACCAGACCCGGCTCAACCCCAAGTTCCGCCAGGGATCCGACTATTGCCTGTGGCTGAATGTTATTAAAGGCACCTTCTATATCTAGAAAGGCACCAACTGCAAAGTCCTTATGTTCAAGAGACTCCTCAATGACGTTAACAACCGTATGCAGGGCCGTATCCACGGGCCTGCCCTTCGAGTAGGCATGCTGAGCATGCGACAGCCGCTCCCGCGGTATTTCCTCTCTTATATGAAGATCAATCAGCCTCTCCAGTGTCTTCAAAATAAAAGAAGAGAGGCTGATAGGCCTAAAGTCCTTTGGGGTAACATGAGAGCTCTTACCCGCCTTGGGAATAAATGTAACCCTCACATTCCTCTTAAGTCTAGGAATATAGCCCCTACTTATGCAGCTCGCGTAAATAGGCGCCAACCACCGACACGACACCCGTTCGGACATCTGCAACTGGGCAGGAATGATACCATCAGGTCCCGGCGATTTGAACGCTTTGAAGGAGCGTAATGCCCAGAGTAGGCGACGCTCTTCTAACATGTCACCAGGAGGGACATAGATGGCACCTGGTTCCATGCCTGTAATGGGAAATGGGAATCGAGGAGAAGTTTGAGCGACTCCTCACTGCTCATCGCCCAATTTCCTGAGTCGTCCAAGGGGACGGGAGCCCTCGCGAGTACCCGCCTAAGCCTGGAGGACTCGTGGCATCCTTCGACGTTCTCACAGAAACTTCTCCACGATTCTTTTAGCCTTCCTTATTTCGGACTTATATATTCCCAATCCGATCTTATAGAGTTCCCAATCCGAGGGTTTTTTGCTCTTCCTCGCCTGGTTAAAAAGTCTTCTACTCGAAGCCCTGAGCTCCGAAATTTCCAAAGTCCACCAGTACGGCTTAAATTTGCCCGAAGGCCTCCTCAGTGGACACGAAATATTAATCGGTTTATTACAAGCTGCGGTGAATTTTTCCACTAAGCTGTCGATCGAACTTTCCGACAGGAGTGAACTTCCCTGAGGTTCCTCAGGAAGAAACTCCTCCAGCTTTTTACAATAAAGATCCCAATCTGTGTTCCTCAGATTCTAAAGGGACGATTTTGGGGACGCGTATCGCCCAAGGAGAATTGAATATACCTATAATCAGAGAAGGAGTGATCGTTAAGAACTCTCCAATTCGAGATACGGGATACCAATTCAGACGAAACCAGGGAAAGGTCCAGGCCCTCCTCCCTTACCGAAGTTACAAACGCAGGGTCGCTCCCCCTATTACATATAGACAAGTTTTCGCTAAGTATAAAATCAAAGAGAGACTCACCTCT
This sequence comes from Anomoia purmunda, assembly GCA_951828415.1. Taxonomy (NCBI): domain Eukaryota; kingdom Metazoa; phylum Arthropoda; class Insecta; order Diptera; family Tephritidae; genus Anomoia; species Anomoia purmunda. Next base: position 34,079,865 of record OX639998.1, on the reverse strand, counting down.
TGCGTTGATTCCGAGCTACCCCAGCAGGAGTGCCTCGAATTGGCATCACAGCCCACCACGACGCCGGCTTTCCTGCGCCTCGCTTCCGCCAGAGCGTTCCTCAGCAGAACTGGAGGTGGTTCCACCTCATCAGCGTGAGCCATATACGCACACATGAGCCAAAGTTTTTCGGCCCTGTCCTCGAGTCTCACCGTTACTACGTCTCCGTTGCTGAAATTAGACAGAAAATAGGTATTTTTTTCACGCCTGACGAGCATACAAGCTCTAGGTTTACCTGCGTCCCTGGACACCAGAAACTTGTACTTCTTCGTCCCGATACCAGAAACACCGTTACTGCTCAGCCACGGTTCCTGGATCAGGACTATATCTGCCCCACCTTGCTCAAGGTGGAGCATCAAATTGGCAGACGCGGCCTTAGAGTGTTGGAGATTGATCTGCAGGATAATCATCCTCAGTAATCTCCTCCAGCCCCCCGGCGGCCGCGTCCTCACTATCCGAGGCAAGTAGCCTCTCCTCCTCCACCCCATCGAACAGCCTGTTTAGGCTTAGGACGGACCCCGCTGCCGAGGAGACTCCCCCAGCGCTCTCGGCGTCCGGCCTAACGGAGTCAACCTCCATGCTCATGAAGGCCTCCATAACGTCCACCGCTTCCTCCGCGTCAGGTCCGCAGACCTCCGGCACCAGCTCTGGTTCAACCGGAAGGATGGCGTCACTACCCCTGGCATCGGATTGGTAGATTTTGAGGGCTACCTCCTCGAAGCCATATGAAATGACTCCCTGCTGCTCGGCGGGAGAGCCGAGGGACTCCGCGTTGAGCAGAATCAGCGCTTGCCGATATGGTTCCCCGGACCCCTCAAACCGAACAACCTTCCAATTGTGCGCCGGAAGGTTCGGGTTACAGTAGCGGAGGATTTCCTCAATGTCACCCGGTGCGGAGGGCTCGGCAAGGAGCCAGACCCGAGCCCTCAGACGCAAAGGCAAGTCCTTCTTATCCACGGCCTCGAGTCTGGCACCCTTCCAGACCTCCCCCACCAGGGAAACCGCCGCCTTATAAAGCGTGGCCGACCGCTCGTCAGCGCACGATATCCTCTTGAAGAGGCCAGAGTGGCAACCCGCACTCTCACAGCGGGGAGGTGGACCAGGATTATCCCTGATCACCTTCATAAAGACGGCAGAGATCGCTGCCGGCACACGCCTCCAGTCCACCTTTGAGATGGCACCGTCCTCCTTGCTGCGATCCACGACACCCAGGATAATGGAGCCCGCCTGTTTCGCGACTTCGCTGAACGTTTTTGGCGCTACCCCAGTCCTGGGCCGTTTGAGTGAAGAGGTCTCCCTCTCCTGCGACCGCTGTCTCTTAGGGGCTGAGCTCTTCGAAGGCGCATTCGCGCTCTCCCTCAGCACCCCTTTGGCCCACACGAGCGACTTAACATGCCTCTCAGATAACTGAGATCCCGTTTGGCCGCCATAGCGCTCCAGAATCTTGGAAGCCATGCGACGATCGGAGTGGGCCCTTCTACCCGTGCCCAAACGCCGCTTAGATCCCTCGGCGGGCTGAATTTGGGCCACCTTCGCCTGCACCGGTGCGCTGCAGGATAAACCCTTGCTGGTACTGGCGATATCGTCGCCAACTTTTTTTTTAATTTTAATTGTTGCGCAGATCTCTAGCAATAATTTGGCTTCATCAGCCAAAAAACCATATAAACAATATGCTGAGAATCGGCATTTGACTACAATGTTCGAAGGTCGATTAAAAAAAATCGAAACTCTCAGAATCGACCTAACTTTTGCTAACCTAGGTTTATTTTATTATCCTTTAAGAATTGTTTTATTGCTGCTGTATCTAATTCATTGCCTGTTACTATAGTTTCTGATTTGTCTAAATATTGAATTCTTTCTTGTATGGCATTTATGATTGATATCCAAGTCCTGTCTTTCAACGATTTAGCTGTTGCATATTATGTTAATTTATCGATGCTTGTGAGGTACATTACGCCTCTTTGTGGCGTTTCTTGGGAGTTTTCGTAATATTTAAACTATGTGTGATAGGGTTTCTGTCAAATTTCGCTTTATTGAATATTTCACAATTATTGATGTACTTCTGTATTTCTTTTTGTAATTCGGAGCAGTAGTGTGTTTTCTTTATTTCCTCTTATATTCATTTATTCCCCTGTGATTATTTTCCAAGTGTTTCTCTTCTATCAATGTTAAAAGTTCTCCTTTGCCTGTTATATCCTTCAAAATTATGTTTTATTTCATTATTTTTAGGTTTTCATTATTTGCGAAAAATTTTATATGTAGTATATAACTCCTGAACTTGTAGAAATAATTTGTCATCTGGGCAGTAAATTACAATTAGTCCTTCTTCCGGTAGATTCTCTTGAATTATTTTTTAAATGCCGCTTTCGAGTGTTACATTTATTATGCTTTTTATTTTCTTTTGATATATTGTTTTCTTTGTTATTGATTGTATTTGAGCTCTTTGAATTATAAGTTGATTTATATATATATTGATTGCGTTTTCCGTTATTTTTATAAAGTACTAGCGAGCCCCCTGCACACTTTGTAGTGCAAAAAAGAAAATAAAAAAATCAATTCAAGTTCATTTAAATCAGTGATAAATTGCTTTTATTGTAATGTTCTGTGGTAAACAACATTAGTTGTTTTTCCATTTTCGGTGTAAATATACAAAACCGTTTGTGTCCATGTGAGAAAACTGGATACTCTAAATTCACTCCACAAATTCCTAAGGATTAGCCTTGTGCCTTATTAATGGTAACCGCAAACGCAAGGCGAACAGGAAACTGAAGTCGTTTAAATTCAAATGGCATATCAGACGGAATCATTGGAATGCGTGGAATGAATACATCTTCGCCTTTGAATTTTCCTGTCAAAATAGTAGCTTCAATTACATAAGCCATCAACCTTGTACCATTGTACCTTGTACCATTACACAAACGGGGTTGATTGATATAGCGAAGCATAATATTAGTGGCTCCAACTTTCAATTGGAGATTATGCGGAGGCAATCCTGGTAAGTCCAACGAATTCAAAAGTTCTGTTGGATAATTCACAACATCTTCTTCATTCGTAACAGTATCCAGAGACTTGTACGACCCCAATTCGCCAGGAATCTTTGATTGTATAGCCATGTTTAATTCAGTAACATCTTTCTTCTTTGCCGCTAAAATTGCTCTGTCACTCAACCATGCATGGCATGTATATTGTTGTGCTATGTTAGTGAAAACACATTCAATCAATTCCTCCTTTGACTGTACGAAACGGCAAAAATCATTTGGCAATGTTATTAATCCAGTGTCATCAACAGGCATTGCACCATTTCCAATTTTCAGCAATTGCTTAGAGAACTTATCAGCAGATGGATCATTCTGCAACTGAACACGAACGTTGGTAGTGAGTTTCAATATTTTAACAAATCTCCATAAATATGAAGACTTTAAGCAAGCGTTAATTTCATCGGCCGCGGTCGATCTAGGAATGACGGGCAATGTTTGCCTAAAATCGCCTGACAATAAAATCAATGCGCCACCAAACAACTCTGAATTATCTCGGAGATCTTTCATTGTTCTTTCCAAAGCTTCAACAGACTTCTTATTCGCCATAGTGCATTCATCCCAAATAATGATACCGCAACGTTTCAATAATTTTCCCGTTCCAGATGTTTTTGAAACGTTACATGTGGGAGTTTCATTTACTTGGTAATTCAATGGCAATTTCCAAACAGAATGTGCTGTCCGACCACCATCTAACAAAGTGGCTGCAATGCCAGAAGACGCCAATGCCAATGCAATTTTATTCTGGGAACGTATCGTTGCCAATAACAATTAAATTATAAACGTTTTTCAGGTGCCTCCTGGTGCATCCAGGAAATAAAATCCACCGGCTTCACTATTGACAGCTTGCATAATATTATCGTACGCCTTTTTTTGCTCCGCATTCAATGTCGAAAGATTTGCGTGGACAAAAGCATTTAATTCGTTGCGATCGTATTGTTGTTCACGTTGCAGTTCTAACTCAAAAATGTCATGCATTGCACGATTAGGTGATGGCATTCCCAATTGTGGTTATGCCTTATTAGCAATCTGCAAACAGAAATCTTCAATACAAATCAATGCTTCGTTGCAAATTTCTGGCGTGAAATCCATTGCGGGATTACGATTTTCTTGACGTACTCGAAACAGAATATCTTCCGATAGACAGTCTTGGAATTTTGTCCACAATTCAGATGGATTCGATGGAAAACAGGTAGGCAAAATAATTGCAAACAATGCTCGAATTTGATCAGGATGAGCGACAACTGCTGCATCTGCAAGTCTTTGTTCCCAATGAATATCATTTTCCAACAAATTGAGCTGTTGACACGCTTGTCCATATGTCGTATGCAAAACTCCATTGATTGTTCTTAACTGTCGAAATGATGTTGGCCCACGAACGTTTATTAACAGCAAACGTAAATAAAAGCACTCAGCATTATTTGGGTGAACAGTATATATACGTCCCAAAGCATCACTTGAATATAAATTTTGATGTCCATCAACACGTTTTCCTTGCTTGCGCCGTTGGAACTCCTTTTTTGATGCACTCCACGTAAAATAAGTTGACACTTCTGCATACAATAACGTTCTGGCAAAAGCATCAACTTCACACAATTTAAAAAATGCAGTTAGAGTTGTATGAGGTGGTGATAGAGCTCTCTGTGCAGCATTTTCGGTAGTGAAATACACACGCTGGCCATTTTCAAGATGAACAGCTAAGTGAACAACAGCTGGATATCTCTCGTGAATTTGAAATGAAAAAATACGCCAAATCGCTTAATTACTGCTAATGTAACGCCCCATTTGATACTTATGTATTTCGTCGTTTCTATTTGGATCAGTAGCTCCATATACGGCCATATCTGTACCTTTATTTACATATTTGCAAATGTATTTAATGGACTTGACAGAATTGCGGTATTCGACATTAATATGCGCTTTGAATACTTTCGACAATAAAGGTGAATACGGCACAATCCAACGATTATCGACTTCAACGTTTTGATTTTGTACTCTTATGGTAACTGATCTACCATTATTTTGAGTTGATCGACGACGATATAATGGGTAACCATCATTTCCAGTGATTGTTTCTGAAACCAAAGTTCTTGGATAACGTTTACTACATTTGCCATCAACTATACATGGGGAGTTAATGTTGAATGCTTCACATGGACCGTGTATCATATTTTGCACAACAACATCATATAATTCAGGATCACTTATTTGATTAGGAATTTCAGCACATATCACATTGTCAACTTCATGCGGTGTGATTTTATTCACCAACCATATTAAAATGTGAGCGTGTGGCAAACCACGCTTTTGCCACTCCACAGAGTACATCCAGCATTTGACTTCACCAAACACTTTAGATTTCACTATAAAATGCATAAGCGCTATCAATTTTTGTTTAAAAATACGGGCAGTGATATCATGGCGGTCGGTTGGACTTTGGTCAGCGAATAAATTATCTTTAATGTCACTCCATTGCGGATTACACGTAAATGTTATAAATAAATCCGGTCGACCGTAATGACGCACATAAGTCATTGCATCCTGCGCATACTCATGCATATGACGTGGGCTGCCTGTGTACGTTGAAGGCAAAATGGTAATTTTCCCAAGATCATTAACATTACCATCATTATTTATAGCATCACGCAAATGGATGTACACCTGCGAACGTAATTTCTTCTGATTAAATCGTATGAAATTTAGTCGTTCACTTTCAATTTTGGCGTACATATCAACAACAAATTGATGGAAAAGTCTACGACAATGCAAAATATGATTAATATCATTTTGACGGACCATAAGGCGATATGAATAATAATTATTGCGCTAACTTTTTTATTTGATTCCGCTCCTAGAATTAAAAATTATTCGAAAAACGATAAAAATTAAATAAAATTTAAATGAACTAACCGGTAGAAGGGTTGATCATTTTAATGTTAACATGAGAACCGTCTTCTCCTCGACAAAACAACAATGGGTACTGTAATCTATCATAGCAGCGATGAGTTTCAGATACTCTTTGCAGTTGCATATTTCTACGGCGCAGCACAATGTAACGGGAATTGAATTCATCGCCTACGATTACAATAGCGACATCATCCATTGTGGGCGCATTAAAACGTCTGACATGTTGCCCAGGGGAACGCTTGGAAGAGCTCGGCTGTCCGGAGGTGGCCCTTTGGAGGAGTTACTTTTCGGGCAGAAGGGCCTCCATCGTTGGCGTAAATGGGAGCGTGGATGTGGACGTGGCTCGTGGGTGTCCGCAGGGATCCATCGGTGGTCCATTCATTTGGAACATGATGATGGATCCTTTGCTCCGGCAGCTCGAGCCACTGTGTAAATGCAGTGCGTATGCGGACGACCTTCTGCTTTTAGTGGAGGGCCAGTCCAGAGCGAAATTGGAACAAGTGAGTGCGCAGCTCCTTGGAGTTGTGCACGCTTGGGGTGTAAGGGTAGGTGTGGATGTATCGGTGGACAAAACGGTGACCATGCTGCTGAAAGGCAGCCTGTCATCGTCGCGCCCACCGGTTGTCCATATGAATGGGGTCAGCATTAGGTACGTGACGGAAGTCAGGTATCTGGGGCTGACCATGAGTGAAAGAATGTGTTTCACTCCACACTTGGTGCGAGTGAAGGAGCGGCTGCAGGCGGTGGTTGGTACCTTGCGGCGTGTTTTGCGGCACGAATGGGGCCTTGGTCGGCGAGCCGTTCGTACTATTTATCGTGGACTTTTCGTGGCTTGTGCCACGTATGTGGCCGCGGTGTGGTACGAGACGACTGCGACGGTCGTAGGTCGCAGACGACTGGTCTCGTGTCAGCGGATCATGTTGCTGGCCTGCCTGCCTGTATGCCGCACTGTTTCGACTGATGCGTTGCAGGTATTGATGGGTGTGCCCCCTCTTGATCTGGTGGTTATACAGCTTGCTGTTGCCTTCCGGTTGAGAAGGGGGATGAGGTTACCGTTGCTGCGTGATGAGTGGATTTCTGACGCTGATGTGCAGGGCGGGTATCTAGAGAGCCGTAGGCTCCTAGCCGAGTGTGTTGTGCAGAAGTGGCAGGACCGTTGGGACAATTGTCCTCATGGTCGGGTGACATACGAGTACATCCGGGATGTTTCGTTTGTGACCCAGAATCCTGACTTTGGATTTTCCCTCAGCCTGGGCTTTCTCCTGACCGGTCACGGGCCTCTTAATGCATTTTTGCATGATAGGCACCTGGCCGCGTCGGAGGAATGTTCATGTGGGGCCCAAAGTGAGGACTGGGTCCACATCATAGCGGATTGCCCGATGTACTCAGACATTAGTGATCTGGGGGTAATGGGCATCAGTCGGACGAACGGAAGATTGAATGTTAGTGGTGTGTTGCACACTCGTCAGACTGCTGATATGTTGGGTGGGAGGTATTCAAGCGGCGAAGACGATTATTGGAGTAGTTGGAGAAGGGTATGTGTATGAGTGTGTGCGTGAATGAATATGGTCGTGAAATTGGTGATAGGCTGAGTGAATTGGTACGAGGTGTATGGGGTTCAGCCCCAGGCCACCAGTCCGGAGCTGTATGGAAGCTCAACTGGTAGTGGCCTCGGCCACGAAGTCCGACCGGAGACTTAAATCTGGTACCACGGGGAACAGGAGCCCCAGAGTTCGCTCTGGCCTGTTCGTTGGGTACGGCCCCTAGGGGAGTATCGTGGTGGCTGTGGTTCAATACCCAAATGCGGGTAGAGCTTGACCTTGTGTCAAAGTTCAATGTGGAGTTGCATCGCAACCGGGTGCCGGACCCATAGTACGGCAGAGGTGTTAGATAGGCCTCGAACCCTACCAAGGTGGTTAGTGTGTCCATTCCACACTGCCAATTGGTTCCGAGAATGCTTGCGCATCTTGGGGCGCTGATCAACGCATTAACTTGATCCGTTGTGCTTTTGAGCGCCGTGGAGTTAGGCCGTCGTCGGCAGGTACCCACGTAAAACACTCCGGACGATGTTGCCCAGGAGGCGTTTTGTTGGCTCGAATCACAATTGCATATTCATCTGATGGCATTTGATCGAGAGCAGTTTGAAAAAGTCGCACTAATTCATTTTCAGCATGCAACATATTCTGCAAACGCTCGACCCTGCGCAAATTTGATGATATATCACAACGACGATCGGTTTCCACATTTGAGTTACCCACAAAGTATATTTGCAAAAATTGATAGGTTTGATCAGGAAAGGGTAACAAAGAACCAAGTCGATGGTAAACTTGGACTTGAATCTGTTGAAGATTGAAATTTTCACAATAGTACGTTTCGCGATCATCTAAATAAACATCAAAACAAACAAAAATACCTTGAAAGTTGGCATAAAATTGTCCCGAATAATATTCGTCGCTCCAAATGAAGTCATTTGAAATGCAGAGTTATACCCTTGTATGTTTTCCAGAAAATGCTTTGAAATTGGTGTGCCACCAGTTATCAAATTATGCAAGGGCTCCGGTGGTGAATTCAATTCTGGTAATTTAACTTGTCCGTTTGAACAACACAATCCAGATAACTCATGTTTAAACTTAAATCCCTTGCAATAACTGCAAACAGTAGTCATTGGTCCAATTGAAACCTTGCCATGAGTAACGTAATCAAAGTTTGCATCATAATTGAATGCAGCACGCTCCAAAGTATGTCGCACATACGGACGTTGAGTTGGATTTCGCATAGTCCTACCACGCACAGTGGTGCCAGAGCGGAAAAAAATGATTTTTTTATCATTCCAAATTTGTACCATCTTTTCAATTTAAGCTAAGAACTAATCAAATAACATTATCCGAATACTTGGGCTTGATATATTCAATGGTTTTTTGTTGGGAGAGCTTCAAAGTCCAACAAAGTATCAACGCAAAGTTACTCAGAAAAATGTGATGAATATTGCAAAGGTTAAAACTCAAAAGTTAACCATAAAATATCAATTGTATAGTTTTTATTTATTAAAACCAATGTTATAGATGTGATTTACATCATCAAATGTATACTTTCTTTTTCAAGATTTTTTTTAATATGATGTTTTTTCATGGTCCAAAAAAATCATATATTTCACAACTTCAACAGAATATAACTATTGTGCGCAGGAGCGCGCAGGTTAGCCACTTACACAAAATAAACTTTAGAATCTCCTTAAGCGATAGAAAATAAAATCAGCTGCAATTAGCTGCCAATTCATGAGTAATTAGCATTTTAATCTAAAAACTCACATCAAAAGTTATGAGAATGTGCAACTGCGTTGTTTCTTTGCTTGATTCGTTGCTTTGTTTTTTTTGCCTGCTTCGCTGCTTTGTTTTTTTTTTTGCGTGCTTCGTTGCTTTGTTTTTTTTGCCTGCTTCGCTGCTTTGTTTTTTTGCCTGCTTCGTTGTTTTGTATGTTTTTTTGATTGTTCGGTTTGTTGCTTTGTTGTTATTTTTTGGAGTTGTCTCTCGTTATACAACAACAACAAAATACTAGTTTAGATGCATTATATTGTTCTTATATTATTTGAACTAATTACTTGTCAAAAGTGATACCGAAAGAAGTGCAAACGGGTGAAAAAAAATTAACAAAAAACGAAATTTTGAAATGGCAAAAGAAATAAAATATTGTGATATTGCAGAAATTTATATTGACTGCAATAATGATGAAAATTTTCTCTTAGAAATCATATCAACAAATTATAGTGATTTATCAAGCAATGATTTAGAAGTGTTTAAAAAATTTATCAACAAAACTTTTATCCCGCGTTTTAAACAAAAATGGCAAAAGTCAAGTCGTACCAAACAATTATTTTTAAATCAAAATGAAAGCTGGTTGTCAAATATTTATACATTATCTCGTAATTCTTTGGAATATTCTGATCCATGTTGCTCCAATGCAGCAACGCGTGGTCGTCCAATTAAATGTTTTGAAGATTCTTCTTCGCGATCAAAAAGAATGAAGATCCAACAACTATGCAGCACCACTTCAGCTGATATTATAACATCAGCTGCGAAAAAAAATAGAAAAAAATGAACAAATGAAATTTACTCCAGAGAAAGCTCTTAGTCTTATACTTGATGCTTCGTTATCCAAACATCAATATGAAATATTGCGAAATAGTGCTAAGGAAATTAATTGTGATATTTTTCCACCATATAAAGAGGTATTTTTTGTGGATATTAGCAGTTGTCAATTTTTGTGTTTTTGATGTTTGCAGGTTCTTGCTGCTAAGAAGAAATGTTATCCTGAGAATTTGTAATCAGAGGAAACTTGCAGTGAAGTTGGTTTGCAAGATTTGCTAAACCACACAGTTAAGAGAATTTTAATGTCCAAATCTGAAAATGATTTAATAGATATCCCAAAAAATTTGAAGCTGACTTCGAAATGGGGATGTGATGGCTCGTCAGGACATAGTGTATACCAACAAAGCTTCACTGATGGAAATATGACTGATAAACATATGTTTTTAACATCTCTTGTGCCCCTCACTTTAACTGAAAATAATGATGAGAAATTACTTTACTGGAAAAATTTAACACCATCATCCACTAGATTTTGTAGACCAGTAAAATTCGAGTTTGTGAAAGAAACAGCCAATGTTATTACTGAGGAAGTTAACCGTGTTGAAAACGAAATTCGTAATTTAAATAACAGTGTAGTAATTATTTCAAACCGAACTTTCGAAATAAGTAATTGTCTTGCTCTTACAATGATTGATGGTAAAGTTGTTAATACCGTAACTGAAACCTCAGCAATGAGTGTATGTTTCATATGTAAAGCAAAACCAAAGGAAATGAATGATTTAGATGGTATATTGAGGAGAACAGTAAACGAAGGTTCCCTAAGATTTGGAATTTCTCCCTTGCATGCAAGAATTAAGTTTATGGAGTGTATTCTGCATATTGCTTACAACAAACCTTTTCGCAAATGGAGAACTGACGATCGTACCAAAAAACTGAAGGCAGATGAAAAAGCACGTATTCAAGCAGATTTGAAGTCATCCTTGGGAATAAATGTTGATGTAGTGAAGCAGGGACTGGGTACGACAAATGATGGCAATACCTCACGAAGATTTTTTGAGGATCCTGCTAAAACTGCCGATATTGTTAGCGTTGACGAAAACCTGATACATAGATTTAAAATAATATTAAATACAATCAATAGTCAAGCAGCAATAGATCCTCAAAAATTTGAAATTTATTGCATGAAAACTGCGAGGTTATATGTCAGCCTTTATGAATTTTACTATATGCCAATGACAGTACATAAAGTTTTAATGCATGGAAGTAAAATTGTTTCATCCTCTATTTTGCCATTGGGCATGCTATCAGAGGAGGCTCAAGAAGCTCGCAATAAAGATTACAAGAAATATAGGCTTAATCATTCTAGAAAATGCGACAGAATTTCTACAAATCAGGATGTAATGCACTTGCTTTTAGCTTCATCGGATCCTTTTATTAATGGTTTCAGAACAAATCCCAAAAATAAAACTTAAGAATTGCACGATGATGTTAAAAAATTACTTGTTGAATAAATAATTAATAATATATGATCATTTTTAAATATTTATTGGTTATGTTATATGGGAAGTGGGCGTAGTTGTGGGCGGACTTGTTTCATTTTTAGAGAAATAATAATTTTTATTGATTCAAATCCGTTTGACAATTTTTAACAGTCTAGCTGTGATAACAGCGAAAATATTGCAACTTTTGTGATTATATTATATGGGAGATGGGCGTAATTGTGGGCGGATTTGCTTTATTTTTTCTGGACAAGCTTATATTTACAAAATATTATACTGTAGAAAATTTTGTTACTGTAGGATGATTTTTGATTTTTGTGTTATATGGGAGGTGGGCGTGGTTGTGGGCGGATTTTAACAAAATTTTTTTTTTTCATCTAATTTGGCAATATGAGAGATGTGTGCCAAATTTCAAAGCCCTACCTCGATTCCTTCTATTTTTTGCCGCGGCTTGTATGAAGCGGCACCACTGTGCCACGTGCCATGGCATTTCGAGCAGCCAAAGTATTATTTGCACGCTGTTCGTCACTTTGAGATGCTCTAGATGCCGCAACATTTCTAGTATGACGTGATTGACGCCCCAAATTACTGCGCGTACGTACCATTTTGTACCTACTAAAAATTTTTGCTTCACCAATTAAATATTAAGTAATTGAAATTTTATTTATTCACGAAATTCAAAAATTGAGGCACATATATTAGTTGAATAAAACAATTATTAAGAATTGAAATAGATCAGCTGATCATGAAATTTCAGTCATAGCAGGCACTCAAAAGCTAGCTACCTTGGAGAAAAATCCGTTACAGCATTACATATATATTAGCTGTTAAGTTAACATATAAGAAAGCTCATTACAGCAAATAGCTATAACTCATGAACCAATCCACATACAGAGACCGTTTATACATAAAAACCTTGGTATTAATGTCACCTTTCATAGCAGAAACCAAATCGGTTCAGGCATTCCACAGAACATCAGTCACTAACACAATAGAACTTATTTTTATACTTATATATAGATGTGCTATCAGTTTCTGAGCTAATTTCATTTAAATTTAATTCCATCGCATTATCATTTTAATAATTTAGTCTGCTTAGACTGCCCGCGATTACATTTTCCTTTCTTTTTATGTAATTAATAGCGAAATCGAACTCATTCAGCTTTGTTTACTTATTTATTTATTTATTTAACAAACGTGAAACAATAATATAATTATTTTTACACGAAAAAAGGAGCACTGGCTGCCAGGGCCTTCGGCTCGTTCATATAGCTATAAAAAACACTTTATAACTTAATTAGATAATGCATGTCAAGTACAATTAAAAAAAGTTGTCAATAATTATGAAATAATTTTAAGAGAATTACAATGAATTTGATAATATGCAAAATAAATTAAATTTAAATTAGGTGTTTAAACCTGTTTTTGCTAAAAAATAAGATATTTTAGTAACGTTTAGAACCAGTAATCAAAAGAATCGACGGGCGTTGGTTTTCGAAGATAGTTCTCCTGCTTGCTGTAAAATGTCGGCAGTCGTCGAGTAGATGGGATACTGTTGGAGCTACAGAAGGACAATGTTGGCAAAAAGGTTGGCTGGACCAGTTTAGAAGAAACGAGTGGGTTGCGATTGTGTGGCCAAGACGTAGATGGACAAATGCTTTCACATCGTTGTAGCGGCAATTTAATGGATAACTAGGCTTTGCACAGTTTGGATTTCGCGTAATGTATTGGTGCTGAATTAAACCCCATGTCTCAATTTGTTTTTTACGTTGGCGTTGAGATATAAAAGTGTATAGGTCTCTTTTCGCGATGTAGTCAAAAGCTATTAGTGGTTCTTTAGCAGCGAGTTTAGCTCTCTCGTCTGCCAGATCGTTGCCTTTTATACCTGCATGACCTGGTATCCACATTAGTTTTAATCTGTTTTTATTTTCTATTAGCTGGTTCCGAATGCAAGTGATTATGTGGGACTTGTTCATTTGGTTCATCACCGAAAGAATAGTTGACTTACTATCTGTGCAGATGATCGCTTTGGATTTCGAGTTTTCTGCGAAAGTGATCGCATGGAGAATCCCTGCAGCTTCAGCTGTGTAGACAGATGCGTAAGAGGAGAGGATAACTGCTACGATTGTGCTACCATTGGAATTTACTACTGCAACCGATGTATTGGTATCGCTTTTTGATCCATCAGTAAAAGACAAGTTCTATTCGTGAAGCAGAGGCGCCGTGTATTCCGCAAAGAGGTGTTGGTAGACTACCGGATTGGTGCTATTTTTTCATATTTCTCCAAGTTCAATACAAATTGTGACTGGTTTATATGCCACGACGAGAATGTTTCTTTCGTGCATAAGGTAGGGTGTGTGATACCAAGTTCCTTGGCATGTTTAATGCAAAGTGAAATTGCGGACGTACGGCTAGGAGCTTTATTACGGTTCTGTTCGGCAAGAACTGTTTCATAGAAAGCGCTATTGTGGCAAAGAAATAGTTTGGGAATGAGTTTCTTTACATTCAGCATAAATCTGTCTTCGATTGTTGGCAAGCCAGACTCTGCCAAAACGAATTTGGTTGGGGATTTAGGAAAAGCTCGGATGCTTCAAGTGACATTTCGCACAGTTGCCGTAGATGGATAAGCCGTAATCTATCTTCGATAACATAAGTGCTCTGGTTACATTTATTAAAGTTGATGAATTAATTAAACAGTGTTTGGATGACAAATATTTGATAATGTTAAACCTGGCAGCCAGTTGCTTTCTTTTTGTTTTTTTATTTGGTGTAAAAACGTATACATTTTTGGCGTGCCAACTCGGGAGCAAGCCACATACAACTTTCCGTGTGAAGAACATGAATTTTCCAAAATTAAGCCAGCAATAGTCAATGATTGGCTATGTGCTTTATTGATGGTAATAGCAAAGGCGAGACGCAAAAGGAATTGGAGCCGCTTGAATTGGAATAGTAAATCGTTGGAAATCATCGGAATTCGTGGAATAAGTACGTCTTCGCCTTTGAATCTGCCACCGATGATTGTTGCCTCGATTAAATTTGGTGAACAGTTTTTGATGGTCAATCTGGTTCCGTTGCATAACTTTGGTGCGTTTAAGTTGCGAATAAGAATTACCGGTGATCCAACCTTTAATGTTTTCGTTTAGCAGCAAGTATTTCGACATGCTGTTGGGGTGTCTCAGCAGCTCTGGACTGTCTGTCATGCATTTGCTGAAGCCGTGATTCGCGTTCTCTTTCCGTTTCTGTGGCGCTAGACGTAGATGCCCTCAGTTGATTCAGCGGCTCTTCTTTCCCTCTGCTTCCGAGTTGCGGTGGTTTTTTTTAGCAATGGCTGTTTTTTTGGTGGCATTTTAGTAAACTGTAGTCATGCAAAAGGAACAATGATGTGTTTTGTTTTTTACTTTTGCAACATTTATAGGTTTTTAGCTTATGATTACAAAACAAATCAAATGCAGTCAGTGAGCAGTTGAAAGCAAAGTTTGTTTGAATGTACCGTTATTTTTTATCAGCGTTTGAAAAAAACTCAAAAATGTGCCCAAAATGGAGGTATCTTAAATGCAAGAGTACACAAAGTTGTTTATCATCGATTGATAATCTATACACTAATTTCGGACACTACTGAACGGATTGGGATGCAACTTTCTTTAAAATAACGCTTGCGTTTAACACTATAAAGATAGCTACTTAAATTAAAAATAAGCTCAATCATTTCTGAAATATTTAAGTACAGCATTGCTACAACCGAATGTAAAATCAGTGTCGTAGCGGGAAGATGTGTAATTGTGTGAGTAGTAAATCAACTACTCTTCGTTTCTACCTCGTTCGGCTATGCTTAGAGAGATGTGATGTTGACTTCGTTGATAAACAGATGCAAAGCGAAATGATAACTTTGATACACACTGTTATACCGTAGACATATGTACATGTAGTACAAAATGTAACATGGCATAGAACCTATATGTGTGTCATCAGTATTTGAAATTTTTGTTCCAAAGCAACTAGAGTTCCGTACTACAATAGCATACAATATACCATTGAAATTCAGTGGTGTTCTGAAATGTACTACGATGGATCGCAGTGAACACAGCCAAAGCTTTAAGCTCCTTCTGTCAAAATCATATGTTTTCGATGCAAGTCGACATAATAATAAACAAATTTATCAGTTGTGGTGGTAAGCGGGAAAATATGGAAAATGCAAAGAAGAAGTACATTGGGAACGCTGCTATTAAAAATATTATTGAAGTGTGGGCACATTTTAATCCCCAGTTGCGTGGAGTGCACAAAAACAGCCACATTTACTTGCAAATGTGCACGCAGCTTGCAAATGAACACGGAATTTCCTTGGCACCAACCGAGCTGCGCAATCGAATAAATAACTTATCAAAGAAGTACAGGTTTGTAAACAATTATGGAAAAATAATGCCATTTGTGTTAATTTAAACATATTAGACAGGAACGGAAGACTGTTGGCCCAAGTGGAGGGGCTCCGTCCAATTGGGAGTTCTATGAAGACATACACAAAATAATTGGCAGCTACAAATCAAATTTCTCCCACGAACTGGCCGACGAGAGCATTGATAATGGTGTGTTTGAAATAGCAATGATTCTATTTGTATATCAGAAGTTAAATGTACATCTTTTATTCGACAGTTTCGGATACATTGGACGCCTCGATGGCAGCGTCTCCGTTGTCAAATGAAGATGGGCAAGAAGAGATACCATCAACTTCGTTGGCTGCAAAGAGAAAGAAAAATAGTGATGAGGATTATCTCGAACTGGCTAAAAAAGAACAAGAGATGATGGAAGATTATTTTAATAAATCGTTGGAAAATGAAGAAAGGGCCCTAAATTTAATGGAGCAAACCAACGATGTTCTCATGGCTATTTCGAAAAAAAATATGTAACTTAACTACTTAGTTGTATATATTCTTTGTGAATTGTTATTAATGTTTACTGTGGAAAAAATTTGTCATAATTGCTTGTCTGATGGCAATTCCGCTATGGTCTTCATGTCTATCTGTGTGCCCCCTATGAGGTTGCCTTCCTCTATTTCCAGCATTTACTTGTTGATCCCATTGCTGATTGGCAGTGTCGTTTCTATTGTTGCATATGTTATGTATAATGCAACAAGATTTTATAACTATGTTGACATTTTTTATATTGACTTCCAGCCCTCGACCAATATGTCTGAAGCGAGCCTTTAAATGTCCGAAAGCATTTTCAACCACTCGACGGCACGATGAAATGCGTTTGTTGAATATTTTTTCACTTTCCGGTTGATTAATAGAAAATGGGAATGGTTTCATAACATATTTAGACAATTTGAATGCTGAATCTCCTATAAGGAGTATGGGCACCTCAATGCCTTTGATCGTCTTGGTATGTTTTTTAAATACCTCATTGTCGGAATGACACTTTCTCAAAGCCGACTGTTCATATATTGTCGAATCATTACTTCGTCCTGGTGTCCCAACGTTGATATAAGTAAATATGCACCTATAGTCAACTGATGCAAATAAAACCGTTGAGTGCCACCCTTTAAAGTTATAGTAATCGCTGGATTCGTCTTTTGGAGGCTTTATTTCAATGTGGCAACCAGCTATTGCGCCATAACATTGTGAGAATCCCAAATGATCAAAACCAGAGACTATTTCATTCACTTTCGTATCATTCGGCGGATATGCATCAAATACTTCATTTTTAAAAACTCTGCATATTTCTTCACAAACGTGTACAACTATTCCTCCTACCGTTGAGCGACCCATGCCAAAAAGACTGCCAACCGTTCTGTATTCTGCGGAAGAAGCTAATGCGCATAAAGCGACAGCAATTCGTTTTTCCAGAGGTATGGCGTTACGCCAGTAAGTATTGTTTTTGCGCACATTTTTTAATGCTTCCACTAAATAAAAGAACGTCTCCCTGCTCACTCGAAACGTATTTTTAAATTTTTCTTCTGTGAAAAGCTGAACGTCTTTTTCCCAAAATTAAGAACCTTCCACCTATGAGTTAAAAAATGCATTATACGTTAAAAATGAGCGGTTGTACGCTTACCATTGACCAGCAAGTTCGGGTTCTTCTCAAAATCCTTTTTTTTAACGCAAGCTTCATATATTTTTTGCTTATTTTTAATGCCCTAAGAGCTAATTTAAAATACTTATTTTTTTCCTTCGGTAATACAATATTTTTAGGTTGTTTGTAGTCACAAGTTTGGTTACATCCATTTTCTTGTTTTATATTTACAAACTTTTGCGTCAGCTGTTAAATGTACAAGGTAGTACAATACAACATGTCTGTCACTATTCTAGTATATGGTTTCTTGAGCTTTCATTGCAGTACAAATTGTAATACGGAAACCACATATCTTTCTAGGGTATTAGATATGGATGTGTGTTTGTTTTTCAGATGCTTTGCCATCATACAAGTGATCAGAGCGTACGTAGCAGGCAACACCCAGTTGTCTCTTTCTCATATTGCTGTTGGTTTCGTAGGTTAACAAATGCAAGTAATTTCTATATACATACATATATAAAGACTAAGCGCGTGGCGAAGCTTCGCGCAACCGTTACCAGCTGGTATGATTATTTTTAACTTATTGTACAATGTTGCACCTTAGTAAGCGCGGAATATCTTGTGTTATCGAATGATGTAAATATTTTGTAAATAAACCGAAAACTCGGATTTTTGAATGCAACATTTCGAATGTTTGAAAATTTTGATATTGGATCATTATTGAAATAGTTTTTTTGTAAATATCTTCGGAACTACATAACCGATTTAAGAGTTTGATATTTCGTTTTGAAAAACGTGACAACAGCTTTCAAAAGAGATAAAACAAAATAAAATAAAATTAAAAAAAATTAAAATATGTATATGTCATTGGTGGTACAATATAAAAATTGGGTTTTTCCACGCCCCTCCGCCCGCAGACCGAAAATCAAATCAGACTTCACAGTGTCACCCGCCTGAATATTCTGAAGATTCCCTGAAAATTTCATAAAAATCGACCAAGCCGTTTTGGAATCCATACGTTACATACATACACACATCCTATTTTATATATATAGATTATGCCCAAAAACTTCAAAGTATTAGTATTTGCAACAAGGCTATTATTATAATCTAAATTAAAGAATACATTTATGTTTGCGGCAAATATAAAAATTTTTGCATTTGCCTACCGCTACGTTGGCGCCTGAGGATTTGGACCAATCATTTAAATCAGAAAGTATGCTGGTGAAATCTTGTTTGACAGTGTTTAAGTCTGTCAGATTTGAAAAAAGCAGCAAATCATCTGCATAGCATAAATGCGAAATATTTTTATACTTTAAGATTATTTGGCTAATCGCATTGAAGACTGCTGTAAACAAAACGACAAAAAGCGGAGATCCTTGGGAGATTCCATTGTGCAAGACGTAGCGGTCAGATAAAGTGTTATTAACTTTCGAAACAAATCTACGATTAGTGAGGAAAGCCTGAATGGTTTTGAGTATTTTACCGCCAAGGTTCCATTTCACCAGCTGACGTAAAATAACGTGGGCTCGAATACGGTCAAAGGCCTTCTCAAATCCAATGTTCAATACTGAGAGGTGGTTTCTATGCGAAAGAGGGGAAGATGCGTAATTTTCAAACAGCAGTAGGGCATCAATAGTTCCCTGCCCTTCTTTGAAACCCATTTGTTGAGAACTTATGCAACCTTTTGTTAAGGCCCACCACGAAATGCGCCTATCTATTATTTTTTTTCTATTTCACAGTGAGTCACTTTTAAGGGCCTATTAAAGCTACGGTTACTACTACTGATCCATTCGTTTTTATCTGAGATAAACGTTGGATGAAAATTTGCGTGGTATGAATATTCGGACCAGTAAGATGCAAAGTGGTTGGAGAGTTCTGTAGCACTTTCAATAGGCCCAGTGGGACTATTTATGGAAATTGTCGGGGATTTATAATGAATACCGGAAAGTCTTTTTATATCTACCCATGCTTTTTTTGGATTTGTTTTATGGTCAATGGATTCAGAAAAGTTGCATAAACAGTCCCTTTTAGATTGTTCTGATCTCTTACGAAATATAGCGTTGGCCTTTTTGTACATTATTAAATTAAAACTTGATCTCGTACGTTTATATTCTGTCCAATAAAATCGCTTGTCTTTTCTTAGCTGAGATAGTTCAGGGTCTGGAAGATGTTCTATTGTTAGCGTTGTCGCTAAAATTAGTCCTACGATAGCTATTTGGGTTAGGATCTTTCCTTTGTTGCCCAAGTGCTGTGTTTGTAGCGCTATCTTATTAACTTCTGTAGTTGAAAAATTTAATCCATTATGTGCCAATATCCTATTGTGTAATTTATTTCTAATTTCATTGGTTTTGAAATGATATTTTTCTTTCGTTGAGTTGAGACTGATGGTCTTCAACTCATCCATAAGTTCCTCTGAACTTCTCTTTTCTCCGCAATTACTCAAAAGTATTGGTTTCAATCTTTCCTAATCACTAACTTGTCCGTATCTGTGAATTATTGTTTTTCTTACAGATCTTCCATTCAGATAATTAAATAAAATTCTTTGATTATTTGCACCAAAGGTTGTTACTGTGGGTAATGTCTTCAATTTGCCTAATAAAGTCCGTTAATGGTTTCGGATCTCATCCGTCGAATTCTGCGATTCCATTACTTACTTAATTAATTGGCGCTATAACCTCTTACGAGATTGTGGCCGAGTTTAGCAAATTGCGCCAGGCACTCCTTCTTCCTGCTAACTGGCGCCAATCGGAAATACCAAGTGACGTCAAGTCCTTGTACACTTGATCTTTTCAACGAAGAGGAGGCCGTCCTCTTCTTCTACTACCACCAGCTGGTACCGCGATGAATACTTTTAGGGCTGGATCATTTTCGTCCATTCGCAGATGTCCTAGCCAACGAAGCCGCTGTATTTTAATACGCTGGACTATGTCTATGTCGCGGTAAAGCTCATACAGCTCATCGTTCCATCGTCTGCGGTATTCGCCGTCGCAAAGCCGTAAAGGTCCAAAAATATTTCGGAGAATCTTTCTCTCGAACACTCCAAGGGCCGTCTCATCCGATGCTGATAGTGCCCATGTTTCAGCGCCATAAAATAACACGGGCATTATGAGAGACTTATAGAGTGTGGTTTTGGTTCGTCGAGAGAGGGCTTTACTGCGAAATTGCCTACTCAAACCAAAGAAGCACTTGTTGGCAAGAGAGATTCTACGTTGGATTTCCAAGCTGACATTATTGTAGGTGTTAGTGATGGTTCCCAGATAAACAAAGTCTTCCACTTTGTTGAAATTGTAATTGTCAACAGTGATACGGGAGCCGAGAGCCGCTGGGGGCTTAATTGTTTATTTGATGACAGGAGGTACTGTCTTTTTCCCTCGTTCACTTCCAGACCCATACGTTTCACTTCTTTATCCAGTTTGGAAAAGGCAGAAGTAACGGCGCGGCTGTTGAGGCCGATGATATCGATATCATCAGCATACGCCAGAAGTCGCACGCTCTTATAAAATATTGTGCCTGAACGGTTCAACTCTGCAGCTCGAACTATCTTTTCTAACATAAGATCAAAGAAGTCGCACGAAAGAGAGTCACCTTGTCTGAAACCTCGTTTGGTTTCAAAAGGCTCGGAAAGGCCCCTCCCGATTCTGACGGAGCTGGTGGTGTTGCTCAACGTTATTTTACATAGCCGCATTAGTTTTGTTGGGATACCAAATTCAGATATTGCGGCAAATAGGCAACTTCTTGTACTATCGAAAGCGGATTTGAAGTCGACAAAAAGATGATGTGTGTCTATTCCTCTTTCTCGGGTCTTTTCCAAGATATGACGTATCGTGAATATATGATCGATGGTAGATTTGCCAGGTCTAAAGCCACACTGATAAGGTCCAATCAGTTCGTTAACGGTGGGCTTCTGGTTGACACAATACGCTCGACAGAACCTTATATGCTATGCTAAGAAGACTGATCCCGCGATAGTTGGCGCATATTGCAGGATCACCCTTTTTGTGGATTGGGCAGAGTACACTTAAATTCCAATCAGCAGGCACGCATTCGTCCGACCATATTTTGCAAGTGAGCTGGTGCATGCACTTTACCAGCCCCTCGCCGCCGCACTTGAATAGCTCCGCTGGCAGTCCGTCAGCACCAGCGGCCTTATTGTTTTTTTAGCCGCGCAATGGCCGTTCGCGTTTCGTCCAGGTCGGGTGACGGTACTTCGACTCCGTCTTCATTGATTGGGGGTTCGGAATCATCATCTTCAATATTTTCCGCGCCACTGCCATTAAGCAGCGTGAAGAAGTGTTCCCTCCACAGTTGCCAGGTCGCCGATTTGATTCTTACAGGAAATTGCACCGGGCTTGAAACCTTCTGTAAGCCGCCGTACCTTCTGATAAAATTTTCGGGCGTTTTTCCTATCGGCTAGCATTTCAAGCTCCTCGCAATCGCTCATCTCGGCCTCTCTCTTCTTTTTTCGGAAAATGCGCCTCGCTTCCTTCTTCAACTCCCGATATCTCTCCCGCACGGTTCGCGATGCGCTCGATTGCGCTCCTTTACATGGCAGCTGTAGTAGACATCGCAAGGTCCGATTCTCTTCATTTCTTGCCCCGTCCATCGCATCTCTTGGATGGCGGTGATGTCAGCCTTTACGAGGACATCCACCAGCCGGACAGAGGCACCTTCCCAATTAAGAGTTCGGTCATTCCAGGTGCATGGCCTTAAAATTGTAGTCCTTTAAACGTTTACCGTGGTCGTCATCTGTATAGGAGGGTCTCATTCGAGGCTTTTTGCTAAAATTTTTCATTGGAAGGTGTGTTTACGAGGCGGGTACTACGCCCAGGGCACAACCAGATTCTGGGCATTTCTTGATTTAGGGCACATTTATAAAGCGAGCCGCTTGCTCCAAGTCAGGCGCCCGCTCGCAGCCGCACCTACTGATGAACAGACGCAAAAACTCTGAAGGGCCCTTAAACCGAAAACATCGGGGTGGCCCCTCCAGGTTCGCCTTCTCACTTTAGTTCACTCTCAAACGGTTGTTCGGGAGCTATCCAGAGGACACTTGGGTGAAATCACCCGGAAGTTGTGAACTGATTGAACCGCATGCAGAATAATCGTTTTGGCCACCCCCAGGTGAATGTCGATCAGAGACTTTCCCCTCTTGAGTAGACTTCTACATACGGCTCCATCCTCCATTCCATTAATGCAGTTTAAAATGAGTTGAAAATGTAATATGGTAGCTCCCTCTATTTTGAGAGAATTTTGTATCAATTGAGAATAAAAAAATATTCATAATTATTCAGTTAAAAATTCCTACTGGGTATTTTAATTGATCGGGTACAGTTTGAGGGGTGCAGCCCACTGTTGTAGCAAAGACACCTATCTAACAGTTTTGAAAGCACTACTTTTTCAAGACACATTAACAATTTTATCGTTACAGTTTTGAAGTTCCTGTCTTAGGGAAGGCACGCTAATAATTTTAAAGTTTATATTATTTATTTTCAATTTTGCAACACCCGTGTGTATGCAGCGAATTTTGGTTTTACACTACTGTGCGATAGTTTTCGCACATTGTTTCCGTATTTTGTTTGAAAATGAAACAGGAGGATTTTTACATTTATTTTATATATTTATACATCTTGTTATTCCCGTTCGTGGTGGCTTGGAGTATTCCGCAATTATTTCGTTAATTACCTCTGTTATCTCTGGATATCTATCCCTGATTTTCGCAATGTTACTTTCAATTTCTGATGCATACATTCTATCTCCTACTTATTATTTAAAAAAAAAATCCTTTTATAATTTTTATAATATTGTATTATATCTATGGAATAGTGCTTTGCGGATATATGTATGTCTGTATACAGTAATATATATATATATATACATATATATATTTGGGTACTCTAAGTTTCGGTATGCATATGTCTTATATGGTTATTAATGCCCTTTTAGATTTTTTAATATTTTTCTTGGTTAAACCAAATTAAATTTCTTTTTTTTTACCATACTTTATTTTTATTAACAAAAAAATTAAAATTAATTAATATCAAATTTTTTCCATTTCAATATAGTTATATGTTATTCTTTATTTAAAAAAAAGAAATTACTATTATTATTTTTTTTTTTAATATATTAATATACTAATATACTGTTGTTGCTGCTACCGCTTCTATTGTTGTTGTTGTTGCTGCTGTCGCCGCTGCTATCGTTGCTGTTGCAGTTATTATCGTTGCAGTTATTGCTGATGTTATCGTTGTTGTTGTTTCTACTGCGTTTTTCCCTTAATTTTTTTCACTTTTAATTTATGTTTCGTTTTTTCTAAACTTTTTGTGCCTTCGTATTGTTTGCCATAAATTTTTCAATTTAGGTGTATTCATCAACTTATTCACTTGTGTTCTGCTTTTCTGGCGAATTGCAACAATATTTATTTTTTCTTCTTATTATTTCACTTTGTTTTTAATTTTCTGCTGATTTTTTAATAAACACTTTAGTTTTGCACGACGCTGGAAATTCACCAGAATTTTGATTTTTTTTTACAATCACAATCTTCAGCTTTTTCTGCTGTTGCTGATACAATTTTCTGTATAATTTGTCCGAATAAACATTAAATTTTTCCGTTAAACTGTGATTTTCTCCTTTATGTGCGCTTATTTTGCTTTAATTTTTGGGTGGGCGGGTTTTAGAATCCTCGTCGCCAGTTTTGGTGGTGGTGTTAACATTCACCTAGGAAGAATCCAAACTCTTTGGAAACTTCTCACCTTTTACGGAGCTAAAATAAAAAGCGGTTCTTCTTTGCTTAGCTCGTTATAACGGGGTTTTCAGTAAGGACGCAACAAAAGTAGACCGATAGTGACAGCAAACGACGCCATATTTTTCCCAGCTTTTTTGACATTTTTCTTCAGTAAGTCTTGCCATTTGATCATGAAAAGATATACGATCCAACAACGAGTCGAAATTATTAAAACTTATTACCGAAATTCGGAGTCAATGGCCTCAACTTTAAGAGCTCTACGTCCAATTTATGGTCGTCGTCATTTCTGGCTGAATGGCTTCGTCAATAAGCAAAATATGCGTTATTGGGCAGGCAGCAATCCACACGTACTCCATGAGTCAACATTGCATCCCGAAAAAATTACGGTTTGGTGCTGTTTATGGGCCGGCGGCGTCATTGGGCCGTACATCTTCCGTGATGATCAAGGCCGGCACGTTACTGTCAATGGGAATCGCTACAGCTCAATGATAACCGAATATTTTTGGCCTGAATTCGATGATATGGACTTGGACAATATGTGGTTCCAACAGGATGGCGCCACAAGCCACACAGCGAATGTCACAATCGATTTGTTGAAAACCAAGTTTGGTGAACGTGTTATCTCACAAAATGGCCCAGTCAATTGGCCGCCTCGGTCGTGCGATTCACTAACTTTAAACAATTCTTATTTTTGACGGCAATATTTGTCGTTTGCACTAACGATTGTGCGATTCACTAACTTATTTTTAACGACACTTAACAGCTGTTTCGTTGTATTTATTCACCTCTGTCAAACTAAATGTCAAAATAAGCAAAAAGCACAAAGAGGAATAGAAAAAAAACAAACGAATGCCTGCTGCCAAATATAAATTTGAGCGTATTTATTATATTTCATTAAAGTGAAATAGATATTAGTTTGTTTCAAACTACAAACACTTAAAATTCTTTATACATATTGCAATGTTCCATTGTAGCAGAATTCCGGACTCTCCTCTGAGTGTTTTGTTAGAATAGTCATCAACTCGACTCCAAGGAATAAGCGGAATAACCTGCAAATATGCCATGGTTATCCTTTTCTAAACTTCGCGTTGAGTCCAGCGTATTTAGGATTTACATACATTTATTTAATTTTTTTAATTATAATCATTTAACTACATAAACTATATTTCTGTTTTTATTCATGGATCCTTGTAAAAGTTTGCTTTTACCATTAGCACATTAATTGAATGGTAGATGTGGTGGTTGGTATAAGCCTCCTCATAATTGCTTGGTGGTAAAATTGATATATGCGTGGAGTCGACGGCTCCAATAGAGCCTCCCACAAATGGAGACGACGCCGAGGCAAACATTTCTTTAGCAGATTGGCGTTCCACTTTGGTAATAGGAAACCTCACTTTCTGGTGAAACAACGAATCATTGATTGCATCCGTTACCCGATGAATGCCGGCTTACGGATAACTGGCTCATGGATATTCCCCTTTGCTCGCCTACGGGTCATTGATTGCATTAATACCAGTTGCGAAGAATCTCAAAGCCGCTAGAACCTACCAATATTAAAGTAAACTTTAAAATTTCCTACAGGGTTAAAGATTACACGAGCTACGTGTTTCTCAGTCGATTTTTCTGTTATTCTTGAGCCTCTTGTGTGGTTGTCAAGCTGAGAAATTGGGTATTCAGCCAAGTTTGATGTAAACCGATACAGCTTCTGAAATTCTGTTAAAAGGGATTATCTACATCCCGGAGTAAACGTCGATCCTTCGTCACCTCGTGATAAATCATATGTCAAATATTCAACAACATTATATAATGTTCCTTTTTTAATTACAAGAAAACAAATTACCAAATTTTAAATTTATCTTTTATTTATATCACTAATTTCACTTTTCTCAATTGAGTTAACAACATCAAATTTGTTGTCGTTTAGTTTTCGGTCATCGACTAGCTAACATCAACAGCCGATTCGGCAATTGTGAAAATCGTTAAAAAATGGTTGCTGAATAGCAGGGTCGTTAAAATTTTGGTTAAGTTGAGTTAACCAATCGAATATCTTTAAAATAAGTTAGTGAATCGTACTACAGGTCTATGGTCTATGCCAACAAGCCAGCGAAGATTGATGAACTTCGTACGAATATTGAACGTGAAATTGCAGCAGTATCGGCCGATTTATGCTTGAAAACCGTCGAAAATTGGGTTCAGCGTCTGGACTTCTGCAAGCGTGCCCGTGGTGCCCATGCAAAAGAAATCGAGTTCCATACATAATGGTATCGAATGTACTTTCCCAGGAATAAAGGATTTAATTCATATCCCAACCCGTTTTTGTTTTATTTAAAAAACTTTTGTAGCGTTCCTATTGAAAAACCTTTTAGAAACTAACTTTTCTTTATTTTAATATTTCTTTTCTTACTTCCATTTTGATGTGCACACAGGCACTCTTATATACATACATATGTATGTGTGTATAAATGTGCGCGCAGGCACTCATATGTGTGGGTGTACATATGTACATATGTTTATTTGCATGCATTCCAAAGTGAACCTTATTTGTTTGGTCAGCAGAAATGGGTAACCGATCAGTATTAGTTTTAAGAAAGAGTTCGTGTTTGAAGTCTTTCTTGAAGTGAATATTATTTATTTATTATTTGGTGTATGGAGTGTATGTCAATATGTGACTATATATTTATGTAAATGTTCGTTTGCAAACTTCAACCTCGCATTTCGATTTTTAGTACTGACGTATGGTTTATTTCGGGCTGTGCGGCCATTGAAATCAGCTTCTCTGAGCACTCTTCGTATGGTTTCCGGATGACTTTTCTTGCCAAGAAATTTTTCCACTTCGGTGCCTAAAGCTGGAGCTCCTAAATGGGGATTTTCGCGTATTTTCCGTACAATCCAACGCGAATCACTTTAGTAAAATATTTAAATATTTTATTATGAGCCGACTTCTTTTTATGTGCAACACGATTTTCACTAACATAACGTTGAATGATATGCTGAATAGTTCCTTGACTCAGTTTCACCATTTTCGCGATTTTGCGTTGACTTTATAATGCTTTAGTATTAAATCGCGCACTTCAATACTTGTTTGGCGACCCTTGAACTACACTTTATGAATGACAATACTAAAATGTCAAAACTATCAAATACTATTCCAGGATTGCTCACATTTATAACAGTACTAGCTGACCCGGC
This sequence comes from Anomoia purmunda, assembly GCA_951828415.1. NCBI lineage: Eukaryota > Metazoa > Arthropoda > Insecta > Diptera > Tephritidae > Anomoia > Anomoia purmunda. The sequence continues at coordinate 34,052,363 of OX639998.1, read as the reverse complement.
GAACATTGCTCCGCCTTAGAAGCAATAAATGAGCAGATTCTTGATTTTAAGAGTTTAAATTTTTTATTAGGATAATAAATATAAGTAAGTACCAAAAATCAATTATTGTAATGATTCTTTATTGGCCATGTATTTTAGTGCATAGGCTGCACTCTTCAGTAAAGCACCTTGTGATAGACGATATTTTTAGTTTTATTACTATGTGCAAGAACAAATAACGCAGCTGGTCTTCCGACCCTTGAACATGCCGCATATAATTGACCATGGGAAAAACATGGATTTTCTATATTTCGACCACAAACTTTCAAGGATTGGCCTTGTGATTTGTTAATGGTCATGGCGAATGCAAGACGGATCGGAAATTGAAGTCGTTTAAACTCAAACGGCATGTCGGTTGGGATCATCGGGATCCTCGGAATGAGAACTTCCTCACCTTCAAATTTTCCTTTGAGTATCGTCGCGTAAATCACATTGTTCATCAATTTACTTACCACCAAACGCGTTCCGTTGGATAGTTGGTGGCATCATCTGCATTTTTTGCACAGTCAATAGATTTGAACGAATGTAGTGTACTAATGACCTCATTCTGAATTATGTAGTAGAAATGAGTGCAATGGCTCAGGTGGGGGAGTCAATAATGGCAATTTCACTTTCCCATTAAGGCAGCACAATCTTGGCGTTTCTCCGGAAAACTTCAATACTCGCAAACCACATCCATTGGCCCAATGCGAACGCTAGTATGCAAGCAGTAATCAGTGCTGCAATCATATCGAAACGCTGCTCGATTCAAATCAGTACTTGATAAATTTCTCCCTGTGCGTCGAAAATTATCAAGATGTTGATCTCTTAGGTTTGCTCGATGATTTCTCATAGCCAACCGAGCCTTTGCACGGACTGCCTCGCTTTGCTCTTGTGATTGAGAAGCACGAAGTCGGGCCATACTAAAGCGGCGCTCTTCACGTGCAATTTCTTGTACTTCTTTAGTCCTTTCATTCGCAACGTTTTGCATCCTAGTTGCATTACGGCTTTTTCGGGGAAGATTTGATCATCTTGGACGCGGCATTTTAATGATAATAATATCGGCACAGTATTTATAGACACTCGAAACAAATACAAAAACCGGTAAACTTCAAAATTTCTAACTGCCAATTTTTCACCCAACAAAATTCGTAAAAGTAAACAAAATACATGTTAATATTGGCAATTCACACCAATTACATGGATATTGCCCTTCTCCGCTAGATGTCACTACAATTTACATCGATATTACCTTTCGCCGTCAGAGTACATGTAAATTTTAGTTTTCATACAAAAAAGCAAAAGCAAAATATATGAAGGGCGAAGAAAAAAAATCAAATTTACCGTTTTTTTGTCGTCCCACGGTAACGGGATAAAAAGTATCTTATAACCTGCTCCTGCTTCTAAGCTACCTCCCCACCAATTTTCAGCCAAATCGGTTCAGCCGTTCTTGAGTTATAAGTGGTGTAACTAACACGACTTTCTTTTATATATATAGATTTACTTTGCATTCGAAAATCGACGCCAAGCTGTCGCCGCTAACGGTAAACATTTGTGCATCATTTTCGCTGTGAGCTAGCATTTCGGTATACGAACATGTTTTTACTTTACGTTTGTAAAATAGAAATAATTTAGGCGTTTTTTTTATTTTACAAGATTTAACATATACATACATATGTACAAAATTAATAAATTAGTAAAATTTATTTAATTTATTATTTTATTATTATGTTCACATTCGCTCTTTTTTATGGACCGCCGTTTTTTGTGCGAATGCATTCATACGTATGTACATATGTATATACATATGTATGTACGTATCTGCACAGCACATATGTAGGTATGTAAATGACTTGACTGACGCAATATCTATTATTTAAACTGAAACGATAATATTTTTGGTACATGTGCCCAGTCGGAAATTTGGGACGTTCACCTGACCAATAGTTTCGCTTACATGCATGAATATATTGTGAGTTTAAGGAAAATTATATACATATATGTACATACGTACGTGCATATGTAATTTCTATAGATTGATAAAATTGACGAATCTGACTTGATCCAATTGGTTTCTGATGTGGTGAACTTGGACGAAAAATCTTGCCTCAGGAAATGATAACTTCCTCACTCATGCGTATCCTCACTTATAATACGACCAAATTGCCACCATATGCATAACTAATTACATGTTGAACTTGTTCAGGCCGTTGAAATTGCTAATTTCGTGTTTTAGTTAACAGAGTGATCCGTATGCGTGATACATACGAAATTAAAAAATCAACCACCCTTTGCTGGTGACCTGACAAATCTTGTTAACGTGATAGTTGTCAGGTTTACTGCGCCTAAAACTATGTTGCAGAATACAAAGTCCCTACACCTACTCAAAGAAACATACTGACTTTAACGCCTGTTGTCATCATAGACGGCTGAAGATCAATTTTACTGTATAGTTTTAGGCGCAGTAAACTTGACAAAGTTTGTCAGGTCATAAGAGAGGAAATATGAGTATTTTAAATAAATAATAGTATATTTGGAGATGGAATGCCCAGAAGAAGAACATCAACAATGAGAAAGTGCAAACGACTCAGGTCCAAAGAACGTAAGTATATTAAATGAGAAGGCTCATTACCGAATTTCGGTGTGAATTGTCAAAAGTCGAAAAATCTTCAAAACACCAGAGAACGTATATTAATTGAGAAGTCTCATGACCGAATTTCAGTGTGAATTGTCAAAAGTCGAAAAATCTTCAATAGACCCCACTCATGGAAATACACCATATTGCGAGCGGCAAGTTATCAGAGCTGAGCAGAGACAATATTTCTTTTAACAGAGTATAAATTCTAATAAAAGTTCTTGATTGTTCTTATACCAATTTTAGATGTCGGAATGATATAAACGAATTAAGGGAAATATTTAAATAGTTATATTTTCATATTTAACGAGAAATTTGGTTTAGTTAAATATGTCAATTATAAGATTGAGCCAATTTTATATGCCAAAATAACTTGGCTCATTTGCTGTTGTACCGACGGCATTTCAAATTTGCATATTGTGAAATTCTTAAAATAAATTACTTTAAAAAAAAAATTGGTTTAATCTAAAATTATTTGTCGAATTTATTAAAAAACGAAAAAAATGTGAAATATTAAAATATCCAATCATATTAATTTTTTAAAATGATTTTTTATAATATAATAAATATTACTACGAGTTTGCTTCCAATTTAGTATTTCATTTTATTTCCTATGTTGATTTCCTTTTTCTGTAGATGCGAAATAATATGCGATTTACTTATATTACAAATTTGTTCATTTGTTTCAAAAATTTGTCTTGGTAAAAATTATTCATGGGAAACTAAATCAAGTAGCGATTAAGTTTAAGGAAACCAATTGTATTCTGTGGTGCAGTTGCTTCAAGAGGCGCCGCAATATTCTTTATGCTTTCGTTTTGCGCGAGTTCGGAACTGGGCCACGCGCTTACATTTGGGTGGGGGTTGATTTAGATTTTTCATACTTCCAGAGAATACCACATGCATAACTATGTCATCAAGCATACAATCATATGTGCACACATCCATACGTATGCATATCTATGCATGGGCGTCCGCAGACTAATGACTAAAAGGGGGACAAATCTATTTTATTTTTATTTTTTTAATTTAATAAAAGCCTTCTATTTTCTTCCGCGAATTTCGTGAGAACCTTATCAATAAATTGCTTGTCGTCATTTACGGCTCTTCTGTGTATGCTCAACATGCAAAGACCTTCAAATAGAAAAAGAGTAATTAAAAAATAAAAAAAATAATAATCATACAGAACAAACCATTTAAACGATTTGCAGCCATTGTTGACCTTAACCATGTTTTCACCCGCCGTAAAGTGCTGAATGATCTTTCTATGGTGGCAGTTGTATATGGAAGAGCTAAAAATATCTGCAAAGCTTTGTATATGCATGGATACAAGAATTTAGACTCCTCCAATAGCTGAGCCATGTCATCAAATTCAGTTTTATCTTTCCACAAGGCAATCCATAGATCTATTTCATATTGCAAGTCATTTAAGTTATAAAAAGAAGCTGCAGACAATATTTGAAGGTCGATCTCTGCTTTAGTTTTTGTTTTAAATACAGCTGGGTGAAGGTATGACAAAGCAAAAGCAGGATTATTTTGATCGGAAAAGCGATTTTCAAAAGCCATTATTAACGAGTCCAAATACGGAATGTAAATTGAAATCTTAAAAAATTCAACTACAGTCGTTGCTGGTTGATTGGCACGATAAACCTGACGGGTAACAATCCTTGGCAAGCTAATTTCAAAACCAAGTTGCAGGGCAATATTTGTAGCTTCGTCAAAAAGGGATTTAAAAGTGCTGTCTGCTGTTTCTCTATCAGACTTGATTAATTGCACAATCCGTTTTATATGGTTAGCAATGGCAAGTATATCCAACTGCTTACTCTGGAACAAATTTGCTGTTGGCTCCAAGATTGCTGAATAGTGCGAAATGATGCACAGACAGACAACGAATGTACTTTTAGCTGCACAACTTATCAGCTGGAAAGCAGTTTTCCTTGTTGCTGGGTTTTCTTCAATTAAAAGTTTTTCTAAACCTTCTGTTATGGCCACAAAGTTATTTTTGAAAACACCTATGCTTTTATACTTTTGTGACCAACGAGTTTCATATAAATGTGGCAAATTTGGGACATGTTTTCTCCTAAGTGGCGATTCCCGAAAAAATGTAATTACCTCCTTAATAGTAGTTGTCGTGTTCCGAATTTCTGCAACGCTGTTCAAATCATTGATCACTAAATTTAGCTTATGAGAAGCACAATGGAAAAACAAAGCTTTTTTATAAAAATCTTTCATAATTTTTTGCACGCCACCATCTTTGCCAGCCATTGTTGCACAACCATCATAACCCTGTCCGATGCATTTATTAGGATCCAAACCACAGTTTGTAATGAAATGATGTATTGCACTTGCAATTGATTTTGCGTCCATATTGTCTAGCTCAACAAAGCCTAGGGAATCTTCACGTAACTTTGAAAATTCACTGCAGAAATATCGTACTCCAACAGACAATTGTTCTTTCCCAGTAATATCACAGCTTTCATCTGCTAAAATGCTAAACCCTTCAGCTTTATCAATGGAACGACAAATTGTTTCTTTGAGCAAGTCACCACAAATATTAATAATTTCGTTCTGAATACGAACAGAAATGTACTTCGCATTGCCCTTAGCGTTTTCAAAAATTAATTTCAAATCTGCGTCCGCTGAATTTAATTGCAATTTAAGCAAATCCCTAAAATTGCCTAGTAGTACATAACAGTTAAATTATTATCTTAAATAAAAAAAATTAATTCCACTAAAATGCTCACCTTCATCATTTTTTTTGCCACGAAGAGCAATATCATGCGTCCCACAATAAATAATAGCAGATATAATCAATCTGATCATTTTCTTATTGTCACTAGTTACTTTTTCATGCGCGTTTTGTGCCACTACATCAACAGGCACTAGGTTTAAAAATCCATTAGCATCCATACTTGCTTTTTTGTGACAAATAGATATTGCATGAGCTCTAAAATGCTCATGAGCGTCTTTGTACTTCGTAAATGGTCTTATGGTCAACGACCCTATAACGCCACGTGTATTTTTTGGCGGAAATAGTACACAGTACATACAAAATGCTCCCTTCAGCCGACAAGAATATGCAAGCCATGGCTCATAAATTTTAAGCCAATTATAAATAAATTTACGCTTGGAATCTTGACTATCTTTTCCAAAGTCATATGACTCATGTGATTTCCAACAATGAAGCACCATATTTCTTTTATTTTCACCATTGAGAAGAAATGCGCGTCCCACCCAATTGCCAATGTCATTGGTAGGATAATCTTCGACCGTGGAAGTTGCATGAGTTAATTCAGAAGTTTCACTTTCTACAGTATTTTTCTCAATGACTGGTTCGCTGATTCTTGCGCGCTTTAACTATTTTTTACCAAAAAATGATCTTATATCCATTTTCAACCAATTGATTAATTTAAATATATTCTACTTCTTTATTATATTAAATATTGATTAAAAACCACCTTTTATTCTTTCCGCCACACAGTAAGTACTTTCAGAGTTTGCAACGAATGAAACTAGGGATGGGAAAAGTATCGGTACTTGTCGAAAAGTATCGACAAGGTCCGTATTCGATATGTAACGACAACAATAAACGCAACAATAAGGTATGGATAATCGTTTAGTATCGTTAAGTAGAAGAGTATCGATATTTATAGTTTCATGAGGAATTCGATTCCCATAAATTTTAGACTCTTTGACATTTTCATTTGCGAGCAAAATGGAGTAAGAACCAGGAGGATTTATTCATGAATGATATATGTATGTGTGTATGTATACAGCTTTATTTTTTTTTAAATATGTTAAAAATAGTTACTCTTTTCATTTCACATTACATAAAATTTCATTTGCAAATGCATTTATTATTTAATAGTTTTCCCAATTTTCGTCGGATTTGTATGAATGTACTGGGCAAATTGAATTCTTGCACAAGTTTTAAATCGCTGCTTGATAATAAGCGAATAAATGTTTTATTTTAAATTCCCTATAATAAAATCATACAAATGAGTAAAATATCATACAAATGAGGAAAATATCCTTACATACGGTACCATTTAAAATATAAAGCCTTAGAAATTTTATAACAATACATACATGAATATAATTAATATTGAAGTAAAGTTTTTGTTTACAAGTGCAGATATTACTTAAATACAGAAATATTTGCCCACTTTGTTGTTGTTTTATTGTGCTACGACGATCGTCAACCGTCTCGTTTTTATTCATAGCTTCTGTTTTTTACCTACACATTACTCTGTAATTATCCCCAATTTTTTGGATTTTAAAGTGAAATTTCTCGAAAACTAGTTGAGTTTTTTTTAATTGTTTATGAGTTTTTTTACCAAATGTTTAGATCTAAGCCTAAGCTATGGATTAAGTCCAAATACTAGGAACTATATACCCATTGGTTGTTAAAATGTGTCGAATCTCATTTTCGATAATCTTTCGACTTTCGTGGCCTGTATCTCGAATATTTAGTTAAACCCTTTATAATTGAATATACAGTTTTAAGCGCTGGAGACTATTCTACGAATCGAGTGCTTAATATATGCCAAAACCTTGAAAATAATATCTTTTATGATGCATTGATTAAAAAAGGTCACAGGAACAACTGTTTTTTTATTTTTCGTGCCACGCCCTTAAAGTTTAATCAGCGACCCCAAATTAACTAGAAAATGTATGTCGCACCCCAGTGTAATTTTACGTGTTGTGTAGTGTTATTATTAGAGTGATTGGCCGTCCAAAGCCGATGCTTTTTAGTTATTTTACGCAAGGAAATTTTCTTTATTCGCACTGTATACATTGTAATTATAATAATATTAAACACAAAATTATTAAAAAATATGTATGTACTTTTGTATTTAAATTTGAAATAATTGTTTTCTCTCAAATTGTAAAGGGGGGGCAGTGGCCCTAGTTTGCCCCCCCCCTGTGGTCGGCCATGTATCTATGTATATATGTACATTTATCTAAATACACAAATTCATATGCATCCATGTACATACATACACACATATGTATTTACTTACATACGTGCATGTGCATAAATTCAACCTTGACCTAGGCTAAATCTAAATCAAATCACAGCGCAATCACAACTGCGTTTGTGCCTGCGTCGGCGCCAAATATTCTAAAATATCTGAAACTACATACAACAACAAGAAATTCATTTATAAACGCGTGCGCGTATTCCTGAAAACAAATGCCGTTCATTCATAAGCGCGAGCATTTCATCTCCCCGTGCACGCAAATGTTCCCCTCAACAATCTTTTTCGCGACGAACACAATAATGCTAAAATCTTCAATTTTAACACCGCAATACAGACAATAATGTATTTTGGCAACGTTGTCTGACAAATTGCTGGCATTTTTCTAGAATATTCTAGAACTTTTGTCCAAATGTGCATCAATTCATTTGCGTACACGTGCACGAGCAATTGGCGAATCGACACATAAATTGCCGAAAAACAGAAAAGAATATTCTTTTGGTTACCGTTTCCTTTCCTCCCTCCTCTTATCCACAATTGCTGCATAACTCCTCTTCCGTCTCTACTTGTTCCACTGACAATCAAAAAACAGATTTTTTCTCGGGTTACTACTTTTTCTTCTTTGTTTCATTTTTAGTTGGATCGTAAATTGCTCCTCTTTTTTACGCACACATTGCTATGATTTGCATAATTAGCCGTTTAAGCAGAACTCGCGAATTTTCGCCCCGTAATTCGAATCCTAGCTTTTTTTCGTGCCATGTCTAATTTTTATGCTTTTTTTTTAATTCAATACGATATATTTATTAACTTTCATACATTTTTGGAAATCTTTTTTCATTCACATTTCTAGAATGAATATACAAAATTATTGAAAGGTTTTCATTTATTTAAATAATTTAAGATGTGCAATATAAAGAAATTGCATTAAATTATTTTATTAAACTATTATGTTTGTTGTTATTTAATATTAAAAAAATATTTAAAAAAAATGATCTTACAATAATTAAAATTGCATTTGAATTTTTTCACTTCATCAGTTACTAGACAACGGAAATTTTGACATCAATTTTAATAAGAAGATCCATTATATTAAATTCGTTTATATTACATTATAAATACAAATGAAATTTTAATAAAATATTTATTTATTTGCATGGTTATAGACAATTTTTATATTATTAAAACCAAATTAATCACCTGCAACACCACTGATAAGTTACATTATTTTCTCTCTAACTACCAATTCACGCTCTAGCACTGTTAATATACATACTTAGGTCTCTACTGTTAAACTAAGTGGGTCTACTCAGAGAACATCAAACAATGAGAAGGTGCAAACGACTCAGGTCGAACATTTTTATTTATTTCTTAACAGAGTTGAAAGGATTGGGCAGAGGAACGCTAACTAACATTTTCTGGCTATGTTAAAATGCTGTCAAATGTTAAAATGCATGTTGCAAAAGCGAAAAAATACACAAATCCAATGTTGCGGGAACATTTTCGGGTTGATAGGTATTTTCCGAATTAAATAACTTTAAAAAAGTAAATAATTTATTGAAAATTTAATTTTTATATATAATGTAATATTAACGAATTTAATATACATAATGGATCTTTTTATTAAAATTTATTTCAATATTTTCTTTTTCTAGTTACTAATGAAGTGAAATAATTCAAATTTAATTTTAATTAATATATATTTTTAAAATCTTTTTTTTTTTAATATTAAATAATATTAAACATAATAGTTTAATAAAAGATTTTATTCCAATTTCTTTATATTACACATCTTAAACTATTTAAAAAAATGAAAACTTTTCAATAATTTTGTACATATATTCATTCGTAACGAAATGAAATCAGAATAGGAATGTGAATGAAAAAAGATTTTCAAAAATTTATGAAAGTTAATAAATATATTGTATTTAATTTAAAAAAAAATGATTAAAAATTAGACATGGCACGAAAAAAAACCTGGGATTCGAACTATGGGGCAAAAGCTAAAACATGCAATATGATAATGTGGCAGGCGACTATACGCGCTAAGCCACAGCAGACACTTGATTTCGTTCGCTTATACGGCTATTTATGCAAATCATAGCAATGTGTGCGCAGAGAAGAAGAACAATTTACGAATCCAACTAAAAATGAAACAAAGAAGAAAAAGTAGTAACCCGAGAAAAAAACTGTTCTTTGCTTGCCAGCGGGGCAAGTAGAGACGGAAGAGGAGTTATGCAACAATTGGGGATAAGAGAAGGGTTGAAAGGGAAAGGGAACGGTAAGCAAAAGAATATTCTTTTCTGTTTTTCGGCAATTTTTGTGTCGATGCGCCAATTGCGCGTGCACGTGTACGCAAATGAATTGATGCGCATTTGGGCAGAAGCTCTAGAATGTTCTAGAATGTTCTAGAATGTTCTAGAACATTCTAGAATGCCAGCAATTTGTCAGACTACGTTGGCAAATTACATTATTGTCTGATATTGCGGTGTTGAAATTTTCAATGACCGTCGATGGTTTGTAAAATTGAAGATTTTAGCATTTTTGTGTTCGTCGCGAAAAAGATTGTTGAGAGGAACATTTGCGTGCGCGGGGAGATGAAATGCTTGCGCTTATGAATGAACGCATTTGTTTTTAGGAATACGCGCACGCGTTTATGAATGAATTTTTTGTTGTTGTATGTAGTTTCAGATATTTTAGAATATTTGGCGCTGGCGCAGGCACAAATGCAGCTGCGGTTGTGACTGCGCTGTGATTTGATTTACTTAGATTAAGCGTACATAGGTCAAGGTTGAATATATGCACATGCACGTAAGTACATACATACATACATATACATATGTGTATGCATATGAATTTATGTATTTAGATATATGTATGTACATATGTATATAAATATGTACATACATAGATATGCATACATATGGATGTGTGCATATATGATTGCATACTTGATGATATATTAGTTATTTATGAAAAATGTAGTATTCTCTGGAAGTATATGTACATATTTATATTAATTTACATATGTACATACATATGTACATACGTATGCATGTATGCTAGAGCAAGAATTTGCAAAAAAGTAAAAATCCAAATAAATTTTAAGCCAAAAGCGCGTGGGCAGGTTCCGAACTCGCGCAAAACGAAAGCATAAAGAATGTTGCGGCGTCTCTTAAAGCAACTGCACCACAGACCACAATTAAATTCTATGATCTAAATCGCTACTTGATACGGTTTCCCGTGAATATTTTTTGCCAAGACAAATTTTTGATACAAATGAACAAATTTATAATATATGTACATACATATGTAGATCGAATATTATTTCGCATCTACAGAAAAAGGAAATCAACATAGGAAACCAAATCAAGCTCATAGTAATATTTATTATATGTATTATAAAAAATCATTTTAAACAATTTTTTTAATTAAACGAACATAAAAATTTAATAATTCATGTTTGTAAGTAAAAATATAAATATGCTTGGATATGTTATATTTCAAATTTTTTTCATTTTTTAAAATATTCATGATGTCATGATAAAAATACCATTTTATGCTTTTTTTTCGTAAAAATTCAACAAATAATTTCTTTTTTCAACAAATTTGTTCTTTTATTTTAAGTAATTTCTCCTGAAAATTTTTGAAAAATTTAAACAAGGGTTAACGATTTATTAATTTCATAGTTTGTAAAAAAAAAATCCATGTACACTTGCTTTTTTTTTAATTTTGAAAAATATTCATAATGACTTGCAAGTAAAAATACTACATAATGTGCATACATACATATGTACATACATATGTATGTATGTACAGTACATAAATACATTCATATGCAATTTAATTTTAATTATTTGTTTATATTTTTTTTAAATTAGTGACTTTAATGAAGTTAACGGAAAGTTTTAGAAATAACTTCTTTTTTTTAATAATATTTCCTGACAATTATTTTTGGAAACAAGATTTCAAATGTACGTACACATTTGTAACAATATTCCCATAAACATCTGCCACTTATCAACATTTCAGCAACAATTCAAACAGAGGAAAATGTTAATTCACATTTTTCATGCCTGTTAAGTCCTAAATTTTTAACATGTCGATTCCTTACCCGAAACCGTTCAGAATTCATTTGGATCGAACCAAATTTTGCACCTTCTCATTGTTTGATGTTCTCTGGTCTACTGTGTGTAAGTGGTGGAAGAAAAAGAGTGTGGTGTGTACAGCAGACCCCCCGGCAGCGACTGTTGTATTAAATTAAACACGAAAAGTGTAATTTGAACGGCCGGGACAAGTTCTCCATTTAATTAGTTAAGTGGTGGAAATTCGGTGGTATTACAAGTGAGGAGAGGCATGGGAGGGAAATTCGTGAGGACGTAATTGTCTTTGCATTTCAGCCAGTATTCGGTATTTCAGTCTCTAAATTTGAGGCTTTCAATAAGAGACATTTTGGGTGGCATGAAGCAATTTCAGTATTCAGTAAGCTACACTCAAACAATTTCACCAAAGACTATGGCGAAAAAATGCCCCTTGCGAAGTCACCGACCTTATCATGGTGCAAGGTCTTGGTCGAATCACTAATCAGACCTTATCAACGGGTGGAAGTGCGATAACGAAAGTACTAGTACTGACCGATAGTTCGGCCTGCTATGTTGAAGGCTGAAGCACTTTTGAATGCGGAGGAGGACGAACTGGCATCCAAGCAAGCTGATGCGATTATGATTGCACAAGCTACAAAGACGTTAGAAGGCTCTTGTTCTGTTTCAAGCCGGGCAATGGCAGGAGGCAAAGGGATAAAGTACCTGCGGTAATTATCAAGGCGAACATACTCCCTTCAACTTCTGTTTCTACACCCAGATCAGTCGATGACTCGTCTGTTCTGGCGCCTTCTTCCGATGTCGTAAGCAAAGAAGATGAAGGTATTCGAATCGGAATTGGGCGTGTCTACATAGTCAAGCCAATTGCCTGTATGCCAGCTTCCTCCTGCACAGGAGGTCGCCGAAGGATCCCGAACGTCGGATGGTTCATTCGTAGAATGGCTGTCAAGACTTTCACGGTTAAGTTCTCTCCCTACAATGAGAAACGATCGCTGTTCAAAGGGCAGAGAGACTTTCCCGTGGCCATTTGAGAGTCGAAAGACAAACCGTATTACGAAGGAATGCGCGCGGTGGACGGTATCATTAAGATACAGTGGTCCGAAAAGCATTCCCGAGAGAGAGTGAACAAAATGATTGCGAAAATCCCATACTGTGAAAAATGCGAATTCGTCGTAAAAGATGGAAGCATTCGAAGATTTATAAGAGCCTCTGCTTGATACCGGGTCCATACTGGATACAAAGTGAAGTTTTGAAACGAATCGGTGTCAAGAAACAAAGGCTGAATACAAGCCAAGTGTACTCTTTTACCAGGAGAGAGGCAACTTCAGGCAATGAAGAGGGCGCTTTTCTAGTTGTGGGTATAGACGTGGGCTCGTTGAAAGTTCTTCGAACTTGAAACGGATACCGCCCCCACCTACAACTGGGATGGATTCGTTTCCAAGTTCAGAGTAAAAAGATGGAAAAGGCGAACAAATAATTCGCGGTTTTATCACCTGTAGGCATGATTGAGATTAGTATTTTTCTTAGGATCATCCCATGATTGAGATTATTTTCGCGCAAATTATTCTGCAGCAAAGCAAATCGTCTAGTGCTCTCTTATGCAGTATGCATCCACAACTGCAACGAAATTTTCAAATAATCCTAATCCGGGAACCATGGATATGTCGCGGTCATATTTGTGAACTTGGAGGGATGTCTTGGGTTAACGTCCTTCAATTTAAATGGACAGAAAGGTTGCATGCATTATTGCTCCGCGTCAGTCGAGTGTGTGATGCTTAAAAAGTTGTGCTTTCAAGATGTCGGTGCAATAAAAATCTGGTACTGTATAGCCGATCGTCGAGCCAAATTCATCGTAATCTTGGCCTACCTGCCATACGACTCTGTATTTCTCCTCCTTCGAAGGGAATTATGGGAATCGTGCAGTACGCTGTGTCAAATGGTCGAGCCTAATAGCGGGCTGTAATGCAATTTCACTGCACACTGTGTAGGGTAGCAAAAGTGCAACCCTTGCGGGAACAAGCTACTAGACTTTATTTGATCTTCCGGGTTGGTAATACAGATCGAAGGTAATAGAACTACATTTTTTACCATCAGAAGACAAGAAGTATGGAGCGTATTGGAAAAGGAAACTTGCTGTTCATCGATTCATTGTACTCGTAAAGCGAAATTAAAAGAGTTCGGGTTGCTCCTTTTGACCAGACCTCCCAAAACTCAAAAGTTTAAAATCAATAGAAGAGGTGATCTATAGGGTAACGAACACTTAACTGACTGGTTTGAGGAGGTTTTTCAGCTGAGAAGACGTGGGTAAGGCAAACCAATACCATGGTGTAACGCTGAACTTGCCAAACTTCGTAAACGCTCAAGAAAAGCTCTTAATAGGGCGCTAAGAACTCGAAAAGCAGAAGACTGGTAAGGATATCATATCGTGCACAGGGAGTATAAGAGGCAAATTTTAATATCGAAATTAAGCTCTTGTAGGGACCTCTGTAGCGCTATTGAGAACATAAAAAACTCTCTCAAAAGGTCTTATACTACGTTGCAGCTATATACATACAAAACTCTTCTGGAAACGAGTTATGGGCGGGTCCACTAGAATAAACTGGTACGTTCCATCACGGGTGGAGTCTGAGAAGTCAGTGAGGTTTTCTGTATCCCCTTTCGATGACTTTAAGTCACCAGTATTGCGGTTCACTAACTTTAAACGATCAGACAATCGCAATTTTCCTCGGCAATATTTGTCGTTTGCAGTAACGATTGTGCGATTCATTTTCTTATTTTTAACGATACTTAACATCTGTTACGATATTTATTCAAAGTGCTAAAGAGTGGCATCTTGATCAAACTAAATGCGAAAACGGGCGAAAAACACAAAAATGAATAAAAAAATAAATGAATGCGTGCTGCCGAATATAAGTTTGAGCACGTTTTTATTATACATATTTGGTTAAAGTGAAATAAGATACTATTTACAATTGTTTTTATATATTGCAATGTTCCATTGTTGCACTCTCCTCTGAGTGATTTGCTAGCAGAGTCATCAACTTGATTCCGAGGAATATCTGGAATCACCTGCAAATATGCCATGGTTTTCGTTTTCAAAATTCGCTCCATTATGAATCGTGTTGTGCTCCAGGGTATTTAGGTTTTATGTTGAAAATTTTTCCATTACGATCATTTAGCTATATATTAAAAATATACTATATTTCTGTTTTTATAATTGAATCCTTGGTAAAAGTTTGCTATTACCATTTGCACATTAATTGAATGGTAGGCGTAAGTATATGGTGGCTGACATAAACCTCCTCGTGATTCTTTGGCTCCAAATATTATACAAGAGTACAATCGATGGTGTCAATAGTGCCACCCACACAAGGTGACGACACTGAGCCAAACATTTATTTAGAAGCTTGGGATAAAGGAAACTGTACGCTGAGAAATTAGGTATTCAGCCAAGTCTGGAGTTAACCGATACAGCTTCTGAAATTCTGTTGCATTCAAATGAAATGGATTTTCCATCTCTTGGAGTAAATATCGATCCACTGTTGGAGCGCTTACGTCTTCGTCACCTCGTGATAAATCATATTCCAAATATTACAACGACATTTTTTAATGTTCCTATTTTAATTTCAAGAAAATCAATCACCAAATTTTGCTATCGACTAGAGCTGATTTGGCGATGGCGAAAATCGTTCAAAATGACTGCTGAATAGCAACATCGTTAAAGTGTTTGTATCCGAAAATGCTAAAGTGTGTGGAAGAACATACCCATTAGGGGCTTGATAATAATCTTTAGAGCTTGTCTGGCTTTTGGTAATATTCCCATGCTTTGGAGATAAGTTGGGGTAGTCTTCAACGCTACCTTTGATTCTATGTACTCAGCAGCCAGAAAGCTTGGGGGGAAGTAAACATCTGTAAGTTGAGCCCATTCCATGTTATCAAGAAGATTGCTGACTGTGGAGGAAGATAGTATTTGCACTTTGGCAGAGGAGAGAGAGGAGAGAGGAAACATAAGAGAGTCCTAGATAAGATTGTTGCTAGGTGTACTACGCAGAGTCTTTCTGTCAACCCCAGCAAAACAACGCTGGTATTGTTTAGGAGGAAAAGCAAACTGGAAGGTCCCAATGTTCTGGTGCTTAAGGGCGTAAACGTAAGACTTTCCGAGGAAGTGAAATATCTGGGCGTTATCTTTTGATAGAAAAATTTCTTGGAAAGCTCATGCCGAACAGGAAGTAAATCGAACATTGAAAGTTTTTTGGACAGTGTCAAACAACCTTTAATAAGACTTGGAGTCTGAGACCAGCTGTGGTGCTTTGGGTATACAAGTTCTAATCAGACCAATCATCACGTATTCAATAATACTTTGGTAAATATCTTGTTGGACTTGCTACCCTTGGACAAAACGATCCAAGAAGAACAAAAAAACTCACCTGTCTTTTACATTATTCTGGATTGTTCACCACGATAGAACTCCGGCACAGAAAGTCATTTCAAAGGTTTTCAGAGCACTATGCTTTGTTTTTAGCCCCAAATGACAAACTGATACCGAGAGTATCTGTTGGTCGAAAGTATCCCACAAGAGAGCAATGATGATTCCCTGAAAACTTGTACAGAAAATGTCGCTGTAGCTGATTGGCACCTGGGCGGCGATTACAGATGCTTTTCTGCCTTAGGTATAATGAGTGATACTTAAGCTAGCGAATTGGCTAATTGAGGGTCACTGGCCATTGGACCGCAGCCAAGAGATGTCTACCATGCAGTACAACCAAGTGCTTCCTGAAAAGACCGGACCGGTCACGAAATTCCTTCTGTGCAATAAGGAAGGAGTTATGAGCCCTGGTTGGGTTGATTGAGTACCTGAGGACAACACATGTTAGTAATAGGCATCGTCGAATACCCGATATGCACATCTAGCCTGAAGAATGATATCTGTCCTACTTTTTTTTCTAGGCTAAGATGGATTATATTTGGGTCAGAATGGAATGGAAAACTGTTTCCGTGTAGGCAGGCACCTTGACGCTTGTGCGGCGGCTTAGCTAAATCACCAATCAGTATTTCTCTACGAATAGGGCAACGCAGGTATTTCCTTGGTGGAGGCGCTGCTCTCGTGTCAGTCAGGACTGCGGGGGAACAGCGGTCAAAAACTTTCAAACCCTCTTATCCAGGGTGTAACGCGTATGGCCGTGTCTATTGGACGATTTGCAGCCAGGCGGACATATTGGCTATATTCTCACGGGGTCTTCCTGACATAGGACCGCATCAAGGACAGACAATGGATATTGCTCTGCAAAGCGTCGTTAGTCGCATTCATTTTCATTTTCTGACTTAGAAAATGAGGATTTTGCAATAGGTGTTTTCCTGGACATTGAAGAAGCTTTTAATGATGTTTCGACGCAAGCCATAATGGAGGGGAGGTGGGTTGAGCAACACTACGATAAGCAACATGCTTAGTTGTAGAATGGTACCAGTGCAATGAGGTGCATACGTAATAACACGGAGTGTGAGCAGGCCACGCCACAATGAATCAAACGCTACGGATCATAAAATACTGGGCTTAGAAAGTGGGGCTAAGCATACACGCAGAGAAGACGCACCTATTTCTGCTCATTAGGAAATACAAGGCACCGGCTCGGAGGAAACCTAAACTGGATAACAAGCTGTCGTGGAAACTCAATGTGGATGATATTGTGAAGGCCTCTGTGTGTATTCATGTATAGGGTATATCTCCTGCCCTTTCCCATTGGATTTTCACCACAATTGTGCGGCCTACTAAACAGAATCAGAGATCTGTAAATCATCTTACATCATCTGATATCAGATTTTCAACCAGATAGCAGGCGGACCAATATCTACAGCCACAGTCAGGCAGTCATCAAGGCCCTGCTTTCGTACAGTACCTGCTCTAAAACCGTAGCAGAGTGTAAAGAACCTTTGGGCTGGTTGGCTGTATCCAAAACCGTGCACATTTGCTGGGTGTATATTTGGAAGACTCAATCAGTGAGGAAGTAGCGATCCCGCAGCAAGCAATCAAACAGTCGCAGGAAAAATTATTAAAAAAATAGTTGTTTCTAAAACTTTCCGTAAACTTCATTAAAGTCACAAATTTAAAAAAAAATAAAAAAGAAAATTAATATAAATGGCATATGAATGTATGCAAATTATGTAATATTTTTACTTGCAAGTTATTATGAATATTTTTCAAAATTAAAAAAAAAACTAGTATTCAATGTATTGATAATGTTGCAAGTGTATATGGACATTTTGTTTACAAACTATATAATTAATAAATAATTAACTCCTTTTTAAATTTTTAAAATTTTCAAAAGAAATTAGTTATAATAATAGAAAAAATTTGGCTTAAATTTAAACTAAAATTATTTGTTGAATTTATTAAAAAATGAAAAAAAAATTTGAAATTTTAAAGTATCGAAGCATATTCATTCCTCAAAATGATTTTTATGATATAATAAATATTACTATGAGTTTGCTTCCAATTTAGTATTTCATTTGGTTTCCTATGTTGATTTCCTTTTTCTGTAGATGAGAAATAATATGCGATCTACATATATTACAAATTTGTTCATTTGCATCAAAAATTTGTCTTGGCAAAAATTATTCATGGGAAACTAAATCAAGTAGCGATTAAGTTTAAGGAAACCAATTGTATTCTGTGGTGCAGTTGATTCAAGAGGCGCCGCAATATTCTTTATGCTTTTGTTTTGCGCGAGTTCGGAACTGGGCCACGGGCTTAAATTTGGGTGGGGGATGATTTAGATTTTTCGTACTTCCAGAGAATACTACATGCATAACTATGTCATCAAGTATACAATCATATGTGCACACATCCATACGTATGCATATCTATGTATGTATATATGTACATTTATCTAAATACATAAATTCATATCTATGTATGTATATATGTACATTTATCTAAATACATAAATTCATATGCATCCATGTACATTAGGGTGGTTTTTCAAAATAAATTTTCAATTTTTGGAAGTGCTCACTTCTAGAAATGTGCCATTTATGTGTCGATTCTGCCACCGTGTAAAATATTCCCATATGGCAAATTAAAAGCTTCGGGTGATTAGTTAGCCATGGTAAAATTGTGTATCAATCTGCCATCACTGAGAGTGGTGTAAATATTTTCGCTCGTGTTGGGGTGGGTAAATTCAAATTCGCCATGGCAAATATTAATCAGCTGATCAAATATATTTACCTATTTCTGTCAAATTTGCAAATTGTGTTTCGCGAGTTAATTTCATAGTAAACAATTTTGTAAATTAATTAAATTAACAAATAAATATATATACATTTATATAAACTGCGAAAATGCCGAATATTTTGGCCCTGCTTTTGTTGCAAGAGGAGGAGGAAGATGACCAGCGCAACGCAAGAAGACAATATTTAAGGACTTTGCGGGATGCATATGATCCTTTTGAAACAGCCGATCCCCAATTTGAAGGCGATTTTCGACTTCCAAAAGACATTTGCCGCACATTGATTGCTGAATTGCAGCCATTCGACAAGCAGCAAACATCGCTGCCATTTGGTGTGCGGTTTTTCACGACACTCTATTTTTTCGCGAATGGCTCCTATCAAAAGTGTGTGGGAAACAATTATGTAGTCCCAATGAGTCAAGCGTCAGTGTCGCGTACATTGCGATACATATCTTGGCTTATTGTGAAGCGAAAAGGATCGGAAATTTCGTTTCCCACAACACAAGAAAGGCAGTTCAGAATAAAAGCAGGTTTCTATTCTAAGTTCGGCTTGAAAGGTGTCATTGGTGCAATAGACTGCACACATATCCCGGTTATTTGTCCGCCCTCCAATGACCCGACGAAACCGTGCAGCCTCTTCATGAATAGAAAAGGTTATTATAGTTTAAATACAGAAGCTGTGTGCGATGATACTCTTAAATTTTTATTTTTTTGTGCAAGATTTCCAGGTTCGGTGCATGATTCGGGTATATGGACAACTTCACGTGTGCGGTCATTTGTGTGGTCTCAGCGAGGTAGCTGGCTTTTGGGTGATCAGGG
Organism: Anomoia purmunda; assembly: GCA_951828415.1. Taxonomy (NCBI): domain Eukaryota; kingdom Metazoa; phylum Arthropoda; class Insecta; order Diptera; family Tephritidae; genus Anomoia; species Anomoia purmunda. Next base: position 34,032,592 of record OX639998.1, on the reverse strand, counting down.
TTATCCGTTGGAGCCATGGCTAATGACACCTTTATCTACAACTACAACACAGCAGGAGTTGAAATATAATAAAATGCATTGCAAGGCCCGCAATGTCATCGAAAGGAGCTTTGGCGTATTAAAGTCTCGCTTTCGATGCCTTTCAAAACACAGGACTTTGCATTACAGCCCAGAGACTGTAGGCTCAATTGCCAACGCATGTGCGATTTTGCACAATATTATGATGGCCCGTTTTCCAGAAAGTGATGTACAAGTTGAAGAAGTTGTCGAAAATCACGAAGGACCAGTAGAGTATGCAAGCTCCAGTTTACACAGAGAAGGTGAAAGAATACGCCAATCAATTATTCGAACAATGTAAATGTTACGGAAATAAAATTGATTGATTAATAAAATTCCTAATTTTAAAATAAAAACAATATTTTTTTTAAAGTGGGAAAACAAAAATAAAAACCCACTGGCACTTTATTTCTGAAAAAAAGAAAAACTAAAAAAGACAAAATTCAGTCGAGCTTATTTAAAAATATAAACTCATATAACAACAATATATACATATGTACAAAAAAAGTAAAAAAAAACCTGTAATTAAAGAAATACAAAATTAAATAATATAGAAGTTACCCCTCTCCCTGAAATGAGCGTAGTAGCGCATTCATCTCAGTGACGGCCGCTGTTAAACCAGTTATCGCGCCGCACACTTGTGTATGCTGCTCCCTTCGTATCTCCATCTCCTGCCGTCTTAGCTTTATTTCTTCCCTTCTGTAAATTGCCTCCTGCTCCAGATATCCTGCGAGCACACTGGGGGTTTTGCGGTGACTCCTCTTTCTTGCAGGCGTCGCTGTCGTTCGGGGGGCTGACGGAGTTGTAGCTGGCGCATTTAGCGTCGGCGTAGACGGCTGTTCTAGCAGAACTAGCGGTGGCGGTGATGGTGATGTGCTCGAGATCGGAGCTAATATTGTCACCGATTCGAGAAATTCGACCGGTGACTCACAACCTGCATCAGGAACTTGACATTCTGATTCGCCTCCGAATCCCAGGTCTACGCCATTTAGACCCGTAATAGTTACGGTGCCTAATGACTGCAGAGCCCGTTCCTCGAAAGCGGTCAGACATTTGGCACTGTTTTCACCACCGCCCGCTCGCTGAATTTCTGCCCGCACTTTTCGCGCCTTGCACTTCAGCTGCTTGCGCCAGTTCCGCAGATCCTGAAATTTTTACATTTGCATTACTATTTACATTATTTTTTTATTTCTCTAAACTAACCTCTTTCCACACAGATGGGGTCTTTGTAGGTCCCATCAGTGAGTTAAGCCGTGCACTTAACTCTTCCCACAGCTCCTGCATACGCTGTGGTGCATCGGGAGAGTTTTTTCCCGCTAAAAACTCTGGATGTTCCTCCACAAACTGGATGTAGGCCTCAAGCTGTGCCAGCGTCGCGCGTGCGTATTTTCTGGAATAATAAACAAAAACATATCAAACAAATAAACACATTTAATTTAAGTAATATATACATTTATTTAAATAATTAAATCAATATTTTGCAAACTTACTTGTTTACTTCCATTTCGCAATTGACAATTGATCAGCTGATTGCATTAAAACAGCTTTAAAACTGTTATAAAAAGCTTTTTATAACACTTTTTTTTACCATAGGCAAATTTATAACACTCACAATTTCCCCATAGGGGCAGATGCATACATAGCAACTTACGACTCGTGTCGGTAATAACTTTAAGGGGTGAAAACTTAGTTCCATGGCAGAAGGCAGAATTGACACATTAGTGTAAAAATACAATTGTGACAGTTTCAGCTCAATCGGATTTTGCCTTCCCGTGCCGAAAAGGCCTTGAAGTTTGATAAAATTGCCATTTTTCGCGAAAAAGCGTTATTTTTCGACTTTAACTTATGACTGATTCCACCTATTACAATAAATTTATTACCAAATGAAAGGTAATTTTGTTGAAATTAAAGTCTATTATAATACATTTTCTTTAGAAATGCATGGTTTGGAAGATATTTAACATTTAATGGACCAAGTTCGTGTCAAATGCCTCAGTATAGTTCTTCGCAGTAACACTCGAGGTTCTCCACGATTTTTGAAACTATCCTTACCTTAACCATAAACAATGCATACACTGAAGTCCTTTATTTTATTATAATAGAAAAAGCTAGAAATTAGTAAAATCTTTTAGTTATATATTGTATTTTCAGTTTTCGTACATTAATTGGTACAATATTTAACAAAAAGATAAGACGATGGGAACAAATCTATTTAAAAAATAAACATATAGAAAAGAAAATTCATACTAAAAACAAAAATTATAAAAAATTTATCAATTTATTTATATATTATAATTTCCAATATCATTCATCAGATGAGGGTAGAGAAAGGGTACTTTTGGAAGTATCAGGGTAAAGCCGACGACAATCCGCTACCACCTGAAGCAGGAATATTTTTTGCTCCTCATCTTTTGTAAGAATACTATTGAAGTCTTGAATTAACTTAACCCCTCTCTCTGCCGTGTCGTTTACTACCTTCATACTCCTAACAAAACTTTGAAGTTTCAAAAAGTCTTTATTTTCGGACAGTTTCTTGGGGTCCTCTGTCAAAAAATCAGTTTTGACTTTGAAATATTCGAAAAAGGCCAGGCTTTGATCCGAAACAAAGTTCTGAAGCGAAATATTTTTAAATATGTTTACAGCTTCATTTTCAGAAACTTGCACCCTCATTATCCTTGAAGACCGTTCTTCTTCTGTTAAATTCCTGTACGATAAAATCTTTTTTGCCATTTTTCTTTTTATTTCATTTGAAACATTTTTGTCAAATAAGCTAAGGCCAATCAGTTCCGGGTTCAGATACCACAGGTGAAGTAAATATTTTCCCAATACCTTTTCTGATACACCTTGATCAATACGTCTGTACTTAATTACATTCTGAACAAATTGTAAATCATTACTAGGTGCACTTATTGCGTTTGAAGCTTGACACCACATCTTCACATACAAATTAACAATAAATAAACAAATAGCTTTTAGTGAACTGAACTCCTCTTCGGACATAGAAAACTGTTCTCTAAAAATGAACATTTTCAGAGAGTAAATGGCTTTTGCCATCCAACGGGCGTGATGATAAGCACCAGGAGTGTTAAACGAAACATCGTGAGAAGGGACTTTTACTAAAAATATTAAACATAACTTAATAAGTTCTAAGTAATCATCCCTCGGCTGTTTTTCAGTTAACTGAAAGAGAAGAAATTCCGAAACCTCTTTTTCGAACTCTTTCACTGACTTCTTTACCGAATCATCCTGTACCCCTTCAATGTATTTAGACTGATCTATGTTAGGCCAATGTATTTGAAATCTTCTAAAAATGTCAGGTTGGGGAGCAGTCGTTGATCCCATTTTGTACTCAAATACTGACCGTAAAACGACTTCTAAAATGTGATGGCGGCAGGCTAAGTACAACATCAGTATCAAAACACATACCAACAATTTTATCGCCAATATCCCATTCTTCTAGACTACCGCTAACAGCTTCTGCCTGACTGGCGCCTGTGGAATTTTCTAATTCCGGGACCCCCAGTAGTTGTTCATAGTCTCCTTTGCTTACCAAGATTGCCAACCGTTCAGCACACTCTTTCTGAAGAAGGTTTGGTAAAAGTTTTCCATCCCAATGAACAACAATACCCTCTAAGTCTAAGTTTTTAAACCTCGCCTTGATTTTCTGGGCCCGTTGACTTCGAAAGGATATTCTGCGTTTTCTTGAAGCACTTCTACTAAGTGCAAATTCCTCGACATTACAGCCCAGACTTTCAGCTGTTGCGAAAATTATTCGCACAGCATTTCTATCAGAAATTTTGCACCTATCTAGCAAAATTGATAATTTTTCCGTCATTACTTCTTTATAACCACGACTGTATTTCCTTTTTTTACTCGCTGTCTCCGGTTTGCTGGCTTTTTCATCATCGGTAAATACTTCGTCCGAGGTGATTTCTTCCACTTCTGATTCAGAAGACAATGAGATGTCTCGTACATTTTCTGTTGCAATGAAAAAAGGGAAGAAAATGTATGGATTTTGGGAGAAAAATACTGTTGATGTTGGTAACAAATAGGAACGAATAAAGGCTATAGCTTCTAAGAGCCAGCATTTTATTACCTATTTAAGTATGGGTTTGAGTATCTAATTTTTAAGTAAAATTGGGCAACTATACTATAAACTTACCAGCGCTTACTGGTGAAATCTGTCGCCATCGCCACTCTTCTGCTTTTGCTTTTCTTGCTTCTCTTCTTTGTTCAGCTAGAGCTGTATTCACATCGATACCTTCCATATGGCCTGGACGTCCTTTCATTCTCTGATATGTCAAAAATTTAATATCTTCCTGATTAGACATTTTTGAAATGGCATCTTCCACTGCTACATCAAAAAGATCGGACAGTTTGGATGTGAATGCAAGATTCTTTTCCTCTTGACGTTTTGTCTTCAATTTTGAACACTTCTGAAGTGCCCTCCATTCGTTATATAATTTTTCGACTTTGCGAACAGCATTTTTTTGTAATTGATAAGGTATTCTAGCTTTCTCCCAGAACACAAGAACTTCCGTCAGAGTGAGTTTTGCAGCATTACTAAAAGGTAATCCAACTTCACGAATGTTGTAAAACAATGACTTTAACACTTGATGATTAGATGGCAGTTTACTCCCGATTATTTGATGAGATGAATACCCAATTAAATAAATTAGGGTTTTAGATCGAACACGAACATTAGATGAGGTAGTAGCCATTTGAATTTAATTATATAACTATGTATGTAATATCTTGCACTTTCTAATATCGAACTGTTCACTTAGCACAACAAACTTTAAAATAACATTTCTCTTAAAGCGTCAAAATCAAATAGGGGATTCCCCACTTTTTACTTACTACCAGAATACATAGCGGTAAATATGAGCAACAAGTCAGCCACGAGATGCCAGAAATATACAATACCAAATAATACTAGAGACGCCAGCTTATTGGAGAAAAAATATGCTTAGTGAGGTTGAAATGTGAAAAAGTAGTAAAGTAAAGGTTAATAAAAGTTATTCTGATCTTTTGTTGTTGTCGCTTTATTTTAGTAAAAGTATAGGATATACTAAAGTAAAGTTGCATAGAATGAAAAGTTAAGAAATTTGACGGCCCAATTATGTCACTGTCTTAGGCCAAGGCCAAACTCACCAAAATGTCAAAAAATACTTAAAAACAAGTAAGGAAGGGCTGTCTTCGGCCATGCCGAAGCCTTCATACCTTTCATGAATATATAAAATTCTAATTTAAAATACTGCATTGTTAGCGTAAAAAGTATTACATTTTAAAACACTACTTATTTTCTCATAGGAGTGTCAAATTGCACGTTCCTAGCTGCTTTAGTACCAAAGATATAGAGCAAAATCTCATATCTGAACAATCAAGGTTATATCAGCTATATATGGTCCGATCTGGCCGGTTCCGACAAATGTCTAATAGAATATATATACATCTGCCTACCAAGTTTCATTCGGATATCTCAAAAACTGAGGGACTAGTTTGCGTTCAAACAGACAGACGGACAGACGGACATGGCTAAATCGAATCTCCTACTGCTCCTGATCATTTTAGTATACTTGGGTATGGGTCTATCTCTTCTTCTTCTTATACTTACAAACATCGGACCAAAGTTAATATACCATTTCATTTTCATGAAAGGTATAAAAATACTTAAGCGAGCCTTAAATCCGAAAAATATTATGTATGAGTGTCACCAAAAAGGCACATAACACGAACTTGGTCCATTAAATGTTAAATATCTTCCAAACCATACATTTCTAAAGAAAATGTATTATAATAGACTTTAATTTCAACAAAATTACCTTTCATTTGATAATAAATTTATTGTAATAGGTGGAATCAGTCGTAAGTTAAACTCGAAAAATAACGCTTTTCCGCGAAAAATGGCCATTTTATCAAACTTCAAGGCTCTTTCGGCACGGGAAGGCAAAGTTCGATTAAGCTGAAACTTTTACAATTGTATTTTTACACTAAATGGCACATTCCTAGAAGTGAGCACACACAAATTTCAGAAAAAAAATTCACCTCTATTCACTAAAACCACCCTAAGGTACATACATACACACATATGTACATATGTACTTACATACGTGCATGTGCATAAATTCAACCTTGGACCAAGGCTAAATCTAAATCAAATCACAGCGTTTGTGCCTGCGTCGGCGCCAAATATTCTAAAATATCTGAAACTACATACAACAACAAGAAATTCATTCATAAACGCGTGAGTTACATATGCAAATAATTATGCAAAAACACCTGACGGTGCAATTGATAAATATGAAGAATTTTTGCAGCAAATAAATAAAGTAGCAACCTAAAACGACTTCCGGCCCATTGGTAAAATTGTACACAAAAAGAGTAATTGAAAATTAAAAAGACAGCAAATTTCCAGGAATTATTAAATTGAACATTTAATTGATTATTAAACAGTTTCATTAAATGTAACTAGAATAAGTTTCGTTTTAAGTTGAATGAATAAAATTAATGAGTCTGTTTTTGTCCATCTTCAGCGTCACTTCGCTGTAACTAAACCTTGTAGTTTTTTGCCTTTTTTAAAAACCCGTTCACCGCGACTCATAGTGAAATTGGCGCAGTCGGTTATCCTGCCTTAGGCAGTGTGGAAAAGGATAGTGATACGGAAATACGGTTAAAATACTTATAATTCCCAAAGTAATCCTGCGAATCTGTAGCCAACCCAAGAGTTGACCAGACCCTCCAGGATATAACATAAACAAAAAATTTTGCAGTGAACACGGCCTAATAATTAAAAAGGCGTATACTCACCAAAAATTAAATTAAAGTGAAGCGAGAACGAGAAAAAATTAGCAAAAATGAAAACCACAAGGCAGCAAGTGTTCGACAAAAGAAGAAAAATGGCACAAGGGCAGGTCAAAATACCTAATGTGGAGCTCATAGAAGAACTGAATCGGAGGGAACAACAGCTAGAGCAACTTCGACTGGCATATGTCGAGCTGCAACAAAGGCAATCGGGGAATGAAAACAACATACAAAGAATCATAAAAAATATTCAACACTTACCCACGTTTACTGGAAGAGGGGATGTGACAATAAATTCCTTCATGAGCAGCTATCAGGTACCAGAGACGAAGAGACTAGGAAAGAAGCAACAAGGGCAGTATATTATAGGACCATACAAGGCGAAGCGAAGGATGTTATTATAAACTTGCCACACCCTGACAATTGGACGGAGATCAGGAAAGCATTAAAACTACGCTATAAACTGGATGCTGAACCACACGAAATATACAGAAGCATCTGCAGTATGAAAGCAAATACGGTAAGGGGATTAGCCGTGGAAGCTGAAAAAATTAAGTACAAATCGGACGAAATTAAAGTATACTATAAAGACGATGTAGGGATTGACCTTAACAACATAGGCAGTCTATTAGTTAATGCACTCAAAGAAATTACTCAGGAAACTTTACTAAACAAAATATACGAAGAATATGACCTTCATAACATAATAGACATTATGCCAAGAAGAAGATTTGAAGATTCATGCATTAGACCAGAGTTTAAAAAAATTAAAAGGACACACGGACAGTACAAAAATATGGGGTATTATGAAAACAGACAGAATGACCAATTTCCAAACAGGGATACTAAACCAGGTCAATTTAGACAAAATTACTACAATTTTTCCAATAATAATGGATACGCTGAAAATAATTCAGGTCAATTTAGAAAAAATTATCACGATTTTTCCAATAATAAAGGAAGTGCTGAAAGTAATTCAGGACAATTTAAACATAATTACCAAAATAGAGGGAATAGATATAATAATTCAGGCCAATATGGGCAAAGGAATCAAAACTATAAAGAATATAGAGACAATTATTCAGGTCTAGGAAATTTAGACTAGACAAAGGAGAACCCATGGAGGTAGACAATGTAGAAACTGGCCAAGACAGATCTCGAGTAGCAGGACACCCTAGCAGCAGTAGCAGCCAAAATCGCTTGCAATCGCCTAGGCAAAGCAACAGAGAGTTTGAAGACTATAGAGAAATGAATAACTCAATTTTTTTTATAAAGAAGCCTCGGATGGCTTACCGAGAATAACAATAATAATTGAAAATAAAAAATATATTGCGTTAATAGATACAGCAGCGAACATAAGTTTAGTCGATCCAGAACTGAACGAATTTCGAAAAATACCTCTTCAAAATGAAATTATAATCAGTACAGTACCAGCAAGGATAAAATTACTCACTCATACTATAGCACCAACGGAATTTAATTTACCTGATAATGCGTACATAAGATGGAGATCAACACCATTGCGAGGTAGAAAATATATATTTATAATAGGTATTGACTTATTAAATCACTTAAATACCATGATAAATTTGATGGATGGAAGAATTACTCTAAATGAGAAAGAAACAGAATTTTTAAATAACCCTTTTAACTTCAAAGGAATTTGTGCACTAGAAGCGACAAATGATAAAATAAAAGGAATACAGTTAGAACATTTGAATGCAGAAGAGTTTAAAGAAGTAACAAAATTATTAAAAACTTTGAAAAACTATTATTTAGAGAAGGAGACAAATTATCAAGTACTACAGAAATTCAGCATGAAATAAGGACCACTACAGGAGAGCAAATTAACTAAAAAAATTCACCCAAACATGAAGAGGAAGTTCGTAGACAAATTAAATAGTGGTACCAAAGAAAATGGATAACTCAGGAAAAAGAAAGTACAGGATAGTAGTAGATTATAGAAAACTGAATGAGGTAACCATAGACGATAAATATTCCTTACCTAACATCGAATCAATACTAGATAAATTGGGACGTGGCCAATACTTCACGACACTCGATCTAGCGAAAGGGTATCACCAAATTACAATTAAAGAGCAAGATAGGTGCAAAACAGTGTTCGTGACACCTCATGGCCTGTATGAATTTACAAGGATACCATTTGGGTTTAAGAATGCACCGGCAACCTTTCAGCGTTTGATGAATGAAGTATTACGGGATTTTATAAATAAAACATGCACCACATTACAAGACATATAAAGGCAATCAAAGACATTTTTAAAGTCTTAGAAAGAAAAAACTTAAAAATAAAAAAAAATATAGAACACAAATCATCCTAACAAATAATAAGACAGAAGAGCTTAAAGTGAAACACGGAAAGAGAATAATTTTTGTAGCTGAATATGATTGTGATCGATGGAGTGAGATATTTAGAAAATATATAGCAAAAGGAATAGTAGGAATATTTTCGGAAATGTCAGAGCAAAAATATAATATAGTTCAAGAAAAACTTATAAAAATGTTTTCTAACGATAATCAATTAGAATTTGTCAAATGCACAATGAGTGGACAAGATATCGAAACTGAAGTTGAAGCGGTTATGCAAATTTCGCTTTATCACATTAGAGAAAGCATGCATTCGGGTATACAGGAAACTTATAATCAACTTAGAAATAAACTTCATTATCCGAAATTAGCAGAACTAATACAAATAGTAATAAACCAATGTGAAGCATGCCAGGAGGTAAAATATGATAGGAGACTAATAAAACCAAAATTTTCTTATACGGAAACACCTACAAAAAATTATGAAATTATCCATATAGACACATATGTTATCAAAAGGAACCACTTTTTAACAATAATAGATAAATTTTCTAGGTATGGAGTAGCATATCATTTAAACGATAGAAACCATATTACTATCCTTGAACAAATAGAAGACTATTTCACCAAAATAGGAAAACCGAGTAAAATAATAGCAGATAATGAATTTAATGCAGATAGTTAATCTTACCAAGCCCAATAGCCATACGGGTAATGCGGATATTGAAAGATTTAATAATACCATTTCAGAATGTTATACAAACTAAACAAAGGCATATCCGTTAAGAAGCTAATACAAAAAGCTATTCGAAATTATAATGATAGGTTTCATTTTACAATACGCCCAACGAGGTACATAATAATAAAGTGGATAAAGAAATTGTAAGGAAAAATTTGGAGCAGAAAAAGCAGAAATCAACCACCAAACTGAATAGGAACAGGGAAGAATATACTGAGGAAAGAACAGAAGGATTCATAAAAAATTACAAGGCAGTTAGACCCAAGGAACAATCCAAATATAGGAAACAAAAATTAGAGAAATTCCATGTAAGCAATATTAAACGACCTTTAAAATTCACAGATATGGATCATGACAACACCAATAACACTGATGATACCACAATGTAAAGGAATAATGACTTTGATAGAACTAACTGAACAAACCGGATTCATAGACTTGCAAATTACAGATCAAAAAATACCTAAGGACAGCGACATAGTACTACATATAATTGACGTTCAACAACTAGAAAACATCATCAATGATATGACTGACAATATAATTTTAATGAAATTAGAAAATAAAGAGATATTACAAAGAGAGTTGTTAGATACAAGGAATAAGCTACGGACACTTATACCAGTTAGAACTGAAATAAGCGAGGACTATTTAATGCAGTAGGCAGCATGTCCGAATGGATTTTTGGTACAATGGTGGTGAATTAGTTACATATAAGACAGCAGAAATTTACTTATCAACATATCCACTAACCAACTACATTCAATAAATTTGTGTAGGATACTATTGCGCATAAGATGTGATAGAAAGCATTTTTTGTATTTAAAAATAAGAACAAATAACCCAATACCCAACAAAGAAAAAGATGAAATACAAGCAAAAATCGAAGAAATATTTACTTATGAAAATAAAACAATAATATTTGAAGATAATAAATCATTAAAAAGAATGAAACAGTTAAAACTTTTTTTAAAGAAATAATTGTCATTTACAAAAAATAAAGAGCTGGAAATACTAGAAATAAATATACAAACAATTGTTGTTAAAACTGCAATAAATCTACAGCTTAATCACACATGCTATCAAGAACAACCAATTATAAGTGCAAACTGCCTAATACGATTTAATAATTGTTCAATCAAAATTAACGACTATTACTTTTCTAATTATCTTCAAAATATAAAAGAAAATATTGTAAGCTTAAAATATGAAGATATTCGGAATTTTACGAAAAAAATTACCCTTGATGAAATAATAGAGGAACATAAATTAAGCATAGAAAGCATTTTTAAATTGAAAATTCATAGTAAAATATCGTATATCTGCAATAGCTTAAGTATAATTACAATTATAATAATAGCTATTATTATTATCACTAAACACACGTGTTTCGTTCCGCTGCCGGGGGTCTGCTGTACACACCACGTTTTAACAGTAGAGACCCATATTAACCCATATTCGGCCGCTGGTCGATTTTTCGACCATCAACTTTGGAGGTCCATATTTCTGAAGCTAAGTGCTATTTTCATGATTTGTTTTCAGAAAAATTAAATTCTGAATTTTATTAAAACATAAAGGATAGTTTTTTTCAGTTAAAACATTAAATGAACAATTTGGTAGAATCATAAAAAAATTAATTTTTTAAAGTGTTTTTGTTTAATTTAAAAAAATTGGGAAAACAAAAAAAAATGGTTTTTATTTTTAATTGTATACGAAGACAAGAGATCAACTTTTAACAATCAAAAGAAACTCACCTCAATATTACAAGTTTTTTAACTTTTAAAACTACAAACTCTTTGGTGGTCGAAAAATCGACCACTGGCCAGAAATCGTCAAGTAGGACAAAATTTTTTCAAGCATGATTTTTGTTATTATTAAGTAAAAGGCAAGTATATATCTTCAAAATATCAAATATTTAATGGCCCTTGCTTTAGTTTTTTCGGATTTTATACTTTTATCGTTTTAAGTCTGGCATCACCTGTCCGCATGTAACCTTTTCGTCTCATATATTTGTCTCCCTCTGACTATCGTAACGTAAAATTTAAAAAGGGAGTTCCCCGAATTGAGTCTGTTTGCTTTTGTTATTGCAAAAAGAAAGATTTCGAACTTGCGTAGTACAATAAAATCAATTGGTGAAGATAATGCCGATTCGTAAAGCAATAAAAATTTGTGAAATCATGGCCATTTTAAATGAGCCATCTTCAGATGACGAGGAGGATCAAGCTGTATTGAATGCAACAGATGTCGACGTCGTATACATTCCACCACCTCATGTGGAGTGTATGACAGATGAAGAAGATCTGGACGATGATCGGATTAATCTGAATGACAACAATGATGATTTTTTAAATGAAATTGCTGGTCATGTTGAACTACAATACTCATTGGAAGGAGAAAACATTCAGGATGTAGGTAATGAACTCAGTGAAACTGAAAATCCATCAACATCTAATGCACATGGAAATGTTATGATAACTGGCGGATTTAAGAGGAAATCTGATTTTGCTGTCCCCGTATGGCGAAAACCCAGAAATTTTGAATACAGCCGAACGCCAATTAACATCGAAGCTTTCAAAATGGAAGAAATTTTTTCTGAAATTGGTAAGCAATTGATTAACTATTTCTAACTATTTAGTTTAAATTGCCATTTCTATATATGCATAAATTCATATGCATATATACTTATATACGTATACGAGTATTTATTCATACTTAACTTTTTTGCAGGCTCTAAATCTCCGTATGATATTTTCTCGTTGTATTTTGATAAATTAATAATTGCAGAGATAACGCATTTCACAAACGAATATGCGAATCAACACAATGCTGCCATTAACGTCACGCCAGTGGAAATACGTAGGTTCATTGGTATTTTGTACATTTCGGGGTATCACACCTTGCCTCATATTGACCATTATTGGTCTGTTCGGCCCGACATGGGAATTCCAATTGTTAAACAAGCGTTGAGTCGTAATCGGTTTAAAATAATAAAACGGTTCTTACATCTCGCTGATAACACCGATTTAAATACAGTAGATCGTTTTGCCAAGGTTCGCCCGCTTATTGATGCTCTCAATAAAAAATTTATGCAGTTCGGAGTTTTTAGCCATATTCTTTCCGTAGACGAACAGATGATTCCATACTTTGGTCGACACTCATGCAAAATGTTTATCAAAGGAAAACCGATTCGTTTTGGATTTAAGTCGTGGTGCTTATGTTCAGAAAGTGGATATTTATTTTCTAGTATACTATATGGGGGTGCAGCAACCCGTCACGATAAGAATATCGGTCTAGGAGCACAAACTGTTTTAGATTTGCTTGCTAACGTAACTGACCCCGACTGCCATATTATTTTCTTTGACAATTTTTTTTCATCCTATCATCTTATGTGCCTATTGAATGAGCGTCGATTTTTTGCAACCGGTACTATATGTGAAAATAGGATGGCAAAATCGCGCTTGAGGAATTTAAAAAAAGAGAAACGCGGGGCATTTGACCAGCTACTCGATGGTCAACAAGAAATATTGACTGTACGGTGGAACGATAACGCTGTCGTCAATGTTATTACTAATAACTCCACAGCCGAACCAATGGTATATGCTAAAAGATATTGTCGGAAGCAAAAGAAAACTATCACCATTCCACAGCCCAAAGTAATACAAGAATATAATCACGGTATGGGTGGAGTGGATCTTCATGACAATGCTGTGGCCAACTATCGGATATGTATACGAGGAAAAAAATGGTGGTGGCCAATATGGATTAATGCTCTTGGTAACGCAATGGTCAATGCATGGAAGTTGCATTGTATGTTAGCAAAATTTCAAAAGACGAAACCACTTTCACAAATTGATTTTCGATCTGAAGTCACAAACCATTTGTTGACTTACGACAATAAGGAAGATTACGAGAATGGAGATGAAGATGAGGACTCTGGACATCCATCGAACCTCTCTCGGATCAACGAAAAGGTACACGCCGTCATGAGAAGTCTTGAAAATAAATATCGGCGCTGTAAGTTATGCAAGAAACATACTATTTTTACTTGCAAAAAGTGTAACGTTTATTTACATACTAAATGTTTTGATGAATATCATCAAAATTTTTAAATTTACGTCTGTACAATATACATGTATTATATAAAAAAAATACATATCTTTTAAAGTACGGAATCATATGTTCGTCTATGGAGAGAATATGGCTAAAGGCTCCAAATTGCATAAGCCATTGGGTAAGAGCGTTACTATTAGGGCGAACCTTGGCAAAGCGATCTGCGGTATTTAAATTGCGAGATGAAAGAACTGTTTAATTTTTTGAAACAGATACCCCGAGAGGTTATCAAAGTACAATGAAAAAATCATAGGGAGATTTTGGTCCTGTAAAAAACAATTAGTGAATCAATTGTTTACCAATTTCAGAAAAATGTTTTCCATTTTGAAAGCTTCCAATTTTATTGGCGTCCTGGTGTATTTAAACCTCTGGGTTTCCGCCATATGGGAAGAGCAAAATCTGATTTCCTCACAAATCCGCCAAATGCATTGGATGTTGATGGATTTTCAGTTTCAATTACTTCATTGTCTGCATCTAGAATAGTGTCAGCTTCTACTGAGTACTATAACTCGACAGTGCACGCGATTTCGTGTAGCTAGCCATCATTGTTGCCCTTCAAATAAATTTGGTCATAATCCAGATCTTTCTCATCAGTCGTGCTCTTCACATGAGGCGGAGGAATGTATAAATTATCATCAGTAAACGCACAAACATTCCATTCGAACCTAAATTGCTGACGGTGCGTCGGTAACTTTGCGTGTGTAACGAGCAAGGTTTCCGACCAACAATTCGCTCCCACCGAAAGCGCTGATAGTGTTGTCGGCAGGTTTGGCGTGGGACAAAAACATCAAAAACAAGCCGCTACTGCAGAAGCACAGTAACAGCATAACTCCAAAGCATTAGCGGAAGCGGTAAGCTGGCGAATTGCATTCTGGCCGTCATGCGGCATATCATGTGCAGGAACTAGTAGGGTTGTTGTTGATGTAGTTCAGGTATTCGGGCATATTCGCCGCAATAGTTGATTAGCAAGATTCAGTTGTATTAACACAGCCGTAGCCCCTACAGAAGAGAAGGACGATGTGACCAAAGATCACTTCTATGAGCGTCTTGGGCGCGCGTACGAACGATGCTCCCGTCACGATATAAAGCTCGTGCTAGGCGATTTTAATGCCGAGGTGGGAGGGGAAGGGATTTTCGATCCCACATTCAGAAAACTCAACCTACACGACGAAACATCCGCTAACGGACTGAGGCTGATCGAGTTCGCCAGAGCCCGAAACATGGTAGTATGTAGTACCTACTAAGTTCAAGTATAAAAAGATACATCAAGCTACATGGCTATCTCCTGATGGAAAAACACGAAATCCAATTGATCATGATGTGGTAGATGGAAGGAATGCTTCCAGTGTCTCAGACGTGCGCTCCTCGAATAGCTAACTTCGACTCGGATCATTATCTTGTCACAGCCAGGATTCGCAAGCGGCTCTGTGCAGCAAACAGCGCACACTTAGTGTCACGAGGAAAGCTTGACGTCCAAAAGCTGCAATAATAACAGATAGGCGACCGTATCGCCACTCGACTTGCACTCCAGCTCTCTGAGCGCAATGTTCAACAAGCCAATATCTGCGTGCAATGGGACCACATTTCTCGCTCATCACGTTCCGCTACTGAAGAGGCATTGGTTTTCAGCGAGCCCGAAAAAACGACTCATACGATGAGGAACGTCATGCCGCCATGGAAAAGAAAGATGCCGCCTATACGGCCAAGCTGTAATCGGGCGCACGTGCGAGGCGCGTTTTCCGAAAAAAGTAGAGGGGGGCCGATGCGCGAATGCGAGGAGCTTGAGATGCTAGCCGATAGGAAAAACGCCAGGAAATTTTATCAGAAGGTACCGCGGCTTACAGAAGGTTTCAAGCTAGGGGCGATTTCCTGTAAGATTGAAAACGGCGACCTGTTGACCGACATCCAAAGTACACTCAAACTGTGAAGGGAGTACTTCTTTACGCTACTTAGTGGTAGTGGCGAGGAAAACATCGAAGACGATGAACCCGAACTTCCCATCAGTGAAGACGGAAGGCAAGTATTCACGATACGCCTAATCTTGGAAAGACCCGAGAAAGAAGAATAGACACGCACCATCTTTTTGTCGACTTCAAATCAACTTTCGATAGCACGAGAAGAAGCTGCCTATTTTGCGCAATGTCGGAATTTGGTATCGCAACAAAACTAATTCGGCTATGTAAAATAACGTTGAGCAACACCTCCAGATCCGTCAGATTCGGGAAGAACCTCTCCGAGCCGTTTGAAACCAAACAAGGTTTCAGACCGGGTGATTCTCTTTCGTGTGACTTTTTCAACCTTATGTTAGAAAAGATAATTCGAGCTGCAGCGTTGAACTGTTCAGTCACCATATTTTATAAGCGCATGCAACTTCTGGCGTATGCTGATGATATCGATAACATCGGCCTCAACAACCCCACCGTTACGTGTGCTTTTTCTAAACTGGATAATGAAGCGAGGCAAAACTAAGTACCTACTGTCATCAAATAAACCGTCAGCGCACTCGCGTCTTGGCTCCCGCATCCCTGTTGACATTACAGTTGCCGTTTTGGCCGAAATGTACCATTTCTGGTACATTTTTTTCGTTTGGTACACAGGTACAAAATTTTTCGATTTGGTACATTTTTATAATCTTAAAATTTTGTTATTAACAATCGATATTTTGTACTACAACGAAACCCTTAATCAAGTGCAACAGTGCTACCAATTTACCAAATTTGAAAATGGTTTGTTGCAAACAATACTCTACTGTGAATATTTGTCTCTTTCACTGTCTTGCCTTGCTCCTACTAAATCCTGCAGTAAGCGAACTGGCGGCTAATTATTAGAATTGTGAAGTGGTACCACTGTTGTTTAACATTTCATAATACAAATAAGAACATGTGTCTCTTTCTATATATCGTGTTGCTTGTAATTGGTAGTATGTCAAATTAATGTAATTGTAAAGTGGTAACACCGTTGAGATCATTTCATTACATACACTCAAGAGCGTTGGTGTAAAATTTTTAATTGCATACGTGAAAAAAGTTCTTAAGCGGAAAAAATATATTACGATGGATAGGTAAGTGTCAGAATTTGGTGAAAATATTCAAATTACTACTATAAGAGGAAAAAAACACGTACCACTGAAACAGATGCTAATGCATGCACCACTGAAACAGATGCTGAAGCGGAAGAATGTTGCTCCAATGAAGCAGCGTAAGTATAAATTTATTTCAGAGTAAAACATTTTTTGAAATTAAAGTTTTGCTTAGTGCTAGTGCAAAAAGAAAATTTCGCCAGGAATGGCTACAAAAGTTCTCGTGGCTCAAACTAGAAAATGGGAGCGCATTCTGTGTCACGCGTCAGAAAGAAATCACAAACCACTTGTCACATTTAGCGCGTCATGAAAATAATAGGTTACATATATCTAACACAGAAAAGAGGAAGCATCAAATAAAAATGGATGAATTTATAAATAATAAAAGTTCAGTTTTGTCGGAGCAGGTGCGTCAGGCTGAGCTCACTCTTGTAATATTTTGTGTTATGCATAACTTACTATTTCGACTGCTTGAAATTTTACCAAATCTTTTATGCATTTGTTGTTCTGATAGATTCATAGCTAAATCACTAAAGTGTCATAGAACAAAATCAACATATTTAGCGGAAGTGTTAGGTAATAAAGCAAAAGATAACATTGTGGGCGTGCTACGAAAATGTAAGTTTTATTTAATTATTGAAGAAACAGCTGACTTCAGCTGCCGCAAATCTTTGGTGTTGGTGGTGCGTTATTTCGATTCAGCTACTCGCAGCATAAAAGGTCGATTTTTGCAGTTGATTGAATTGGATAAATCCAAGTCGGAATTCATTTATCAAACGATTATATCATTTTTTATAAATCAAAGCATTCCTATCAATAACTTGATTGGCCTTGCCACGGATGGTGTCAGCACATTGGCTGGTAATTTGAATGGTTGAAAACCAAACTAAGTGTCGATACTGAATTGTTCTATATCAAATGCACGTGCCATTCACTACATCTTTGCTCCAGATATGCTTGTAAAAAGCTTCCACAACAAATAGAAGAGTTATGCCGGAATGTGTACAAGTTTTTTGCTTATAGCCCTAAGCGCATCAAAGATTTCAAAGAACTCCAAGATTTTTGCGAAGTAAAGCCCCATAAAATTTTGGGCATATCATTGACCAGAAGGCTAGCATTAGAAAGTGTTATAGCTCGAATTGTTGAGCAGTAGGAAGTAAGTGGAATAAAATCAAAGCATTTAGCAAATTTAATGGGCAACCCTGAACTTAAAGTATATATGTTATTTTTAACTTATATTCTTAAAATTATAAACAATTTGAACAAGGAGTTTCAAGCTGAATACGTTCGACTTCCGTATTTATTTCAGCAAATGGAAACAAATTTTAAATTAATAATGAGCAATTACATTTGTGATGAATACATAAAAGCGTTCAAAATGTACAGCCAATTGAAGACAGAAAAGTACTTGCCGATTTGTGATATATTTATTGGATCAAAAGCAGAGAAATATCTTCAATCCGACTTGTTTTGTAATGAACAGAGTTTATCAATTAAACTAGACATTCGCAATTTCTATATTGAAATTTTGAAACAATTATCAAGCAGATTTGATTTTAATAGGCAGGATATCAAATGTTTGAAAATTTTAACTCCATCTAATATATTTTCCGATTCAACTGAAAGTTTTTCTTCCGTGGTAAATGAATTTGGCCATTTGATAAATTGTGATGTAGACACCATCATCACACAATGCCGTTTACTACGACTGAGGAGTAGCGTTTTTAAAAATTACACGAATATTGAAACCTTTTGGGGAAAAATGTCTGTAGTAAAAAACGGGTTGGAAGAATATGCCTTTGGCGAGTTAGTGCAATTCGTGTTTGAATTACTTAGTCTTCCCCATAGCTCGGCAGCTGCGGAACGTAAATTTTTTGATTTGTGCTTAATAAAGACAAAGTTGCGCAATAAGCTTGAATTTAAAACACTCAATAATATCATGCCCGCTAAAGAGATATGTACAGGCTACAATGATGAAAGTCATGTTTGGAGAGAAAGTAAAATTTTTTTAATTTCGATTTTCATCAAAACAGTTACGAAGAAAAAGCGTAATTTATCGGCTGCCTTCATTCTCTGATTTTGATCCCTTAAAAAAACTTCATTGTTTTATGTACATACACACATTTTTATGTAAATGCAATTGCTAAGTGCATATTTACATTTATATATGTATTTATATATATTACTTGAATACATGAAGAGATCTCATTTGTTCTTATTTTATTGTATTTTAGACAGTAAAACTAAAACAGAGAGAGTACTTAAAAAAAAAATTCGTTAACAATAAATATTTAAATGTTTGAGTTGAAAATTATATTGGTACATTTCTTTTAGTTTTGGTACACGTTTTGGTCCACAAAAATATAGGTAAGTGCCAACCGTGTTGACAATTACAATTTTGAAAAAGTGGAGCACTTTGTTTCTGGGAACCAGCATTACCACCTACAATAATGTCAGTCTTGAAATCCAACGTTGAATCTCTCTTGCCAACAAGTGCTACCTTGGGCTGAGTAGGCAACTGCGCAGTAAAGCCCTTTCTTGGCGAACCAAAAACATTAGGCTCTCATCATGCCCGTGCTATTGTAGGGCGCTGGAGCATGGACACTGTCAGCAACGGATGAGACGGCTCTTGCTCGAAATTCACTTGATGATATGATAATCTCAAAAAGACTACGCCAAAAAGTGGTTGCATCCACTGAACAATCAACAAAAAATTTATTTTAAACCAATCATAAATTGGTAATGAATTCATTAAAAAAGGAACTCTAAAAGAAATGTTAAACAAAAAAGTTGTGAAAAAATAATAAAGAACTGAGAACTTAGAATTGATGAATTTTTAAGCTAAAAGGACTAAACCAAAAAGTGGCTGCGTCGAAGAATTATAAAGCAGAGACCCAATGCGCATTTACTGGAACTGTACTTGTACTGGATCTGTTGCCGCCGAGGCTACTTTAATAAAATGAAAACACTCAACTTTTTGAACGAACTTTCATAAATTTTATTAACGATACGTTTATTCGCGTTGGGCTTTAAAAATATTTGTGAGCTTGTCAACTCTTTAATTGTCCATATGCAAAAAAACCTACCGTTTAAATTCACAGCAATATATATATATACATATATAGCACAACTTCAGTACAATAGAACAGATGTATATGTATGTATATACACAAGGGCGCATCTCACGGAATGGAGCGTCACAAGTGTATTTATAATAGATGGGCGAAGGAAACAACAATCGGTTAGAAATGAATTTTGGAAAAATTCAAAAATGTGTTAGTTTGTGATAATTTCTGAATTTTACAATGTGGTTTTGTGTGGATAATTTACCTCTGATGTGGCGTGGTAGCTGCTGCTGGTAATAAAAAACACGATCGCTCGTCCCTAATCTTCCAATGTGAAGTGAAGGTGCTCGATAAACCTAAAAATCAGGGTAATGTATTGAGCTCGACTTCTTTCTTTCTAGACTTTACCAAGGTTTGAACCATACAAGGAGTTGCTAGATGAGCCCGCAACCGCTCAGCCACGCTAACCGTGTGAAAATCGTTTGCTTTCTCATTATCCCTATCTCCAACCATACCGCTATTAAGTGTGACTTGGCTCCATGTGCTTAACAGCGTGGCCGGTATTGTTGTTTTACAAATCTATAAGTTGTTTTGTTGTAGTTCTAGTTTGCTTTTAGGCGTGCTCGTCCTTATTGCAATTATTATATTGTGTTGGCCTTATATGTTTGGAAACCAGTGTAACATATTGAGCTCGGGACCAGATTTTTATTTGGGGAATAATTGGGAAAACAACGATTTTGCAAAGTGGTAGAAGTGATAGCTCCTATTTTAGAGATCACCATATCTCCTCATCAACCACTCAGCCACTCCAACCGTGTGAAAATCGTTTGCTTTCTCATTATCCCTATCTCCAAGCGTACGGCTATTAAATGTGACGTCGCTGTTAAGCACATAGTGGCTAATATTTAGGCCGGAAGCCTAAACATACCGGCCCCTTGCGGTACGTAATATTTAAACGAGTGCATTAGGATGGCACCCAATATTTCGGCCGGAAGCCTAAACATACCGGTCCCCTTGCGGTACGCAACAAAAAATATCATAAAACAGTCGCAGCGCTGCTACCATGCTCACATGCGAAGGTTTACAGGAAAGTTAAATTTTCACAGTCTTGTCGGTGTTCCTGGGTTCCAAGCCCTCCACGTTAACGTCTCCTGCGCTATACTTAAAAGGACGGTAAAAGAAAAACATACATCAAATAAGAACATACGTGGTTTTTTTTCTTTTCTCAAGTTCAATGCGTTTTATTTATGTTATATATAACTATATATATAAGATGTTTGAAGGTTTAAATTAAATTAATGAAAATAATTTATTTTTGTTGGGCTCCAGAGACCATCAACCCGAATGTGGTCGCCTGGGCCAAAAAACCGCCGACTGCGGCAGGTGGGGTTCCGCTCAACATTAACCGCGCGTGGATGTCGACGCCAAATGTATGTATGTACATATGGTAATTGAAAAAAAAACATATGTATTTATATTGTAATTTATTTAGTGTGTTTCGCCTACTTTCGGCTTCTTTTGTTTGTATAATTTGACTTTGGCTTCGTTACTAATACTTTTTTTATCCATACACTTTTACTTTATAATATTCGTCTTTCTATTGTAGATTAATATTTATTTAAAGTGGGTTTCATTATGCGACAGTAGGATGAGTTTTTTGATGATTCGTAGCATTCAAAAATAGAATTCAGTACTCAAATATTGCATTTTCCATTTTCTCAAATGCATATCTATGTATGTATGTTTATATTTCTTACACGAGGTATATGTACATATTTTCTTTTAATAGAATAGATTTCATAAAAATATCTTAAGTAAAAGTGTCCGAATTTTTTCAGAAACATTAGTTTTATGTATGTATGTATACCTACATATGTACGTTGCATAAAAATAATTAGTTACATATATGTACATATATACATACATATGCTTTAAAGGGCCCGCGTATATTTCATCAAATGCTTATACGTATATATATTTATGTGTATGTGTGCGTGAATGCAGTTTTCGATTGTTTTAACCCTCTAAGACTACTTTTGAAAATAACGGCAAAAAATAAGTTAAATAATTTTTTCTATGGTGAATTGTGGCTCCTGAATTCAAATATGTGTTCAAAAGTTGCCTATCAGCTTTCGTTTACCTGTAAGGTGAAGAAATGTAAATAAGTGCCTCAAGGCACTCTTGGGGCTGTGAGTGTACAAAAAAGTCATTTGTTAGTAACAAAGTTTAATTTTATTTCTTATTATGATACTCCAAAAAACAATTTTTGTTGGCTGTGCAGCATAAATGCAGATTGCATTTTGAGCAGATGCACTGCGTTTGTGAACTTTTGCAGTTCTTGCACCATCTTTTTCCACCGTCTCGATCTAACCAAACCGGAAAATGGTTTACCTGATCAAAGCGCAAATCCTGAATTGGATGCTTTGATTTATCACCAAGTTTGAGCTGGGGCTGTACAGGTCGCCGGGTGGTTGGAGATTGCATAGTCAACTCTACATGAGAGGACGGAGATTGTGTTACGCGCACTGGCGGAGAAGATGGAAACTGAATCGTCTGGCTATTGTGATCACTGATTGGGCGACCTCGTGCATTTTTGTTCTGAAATGTTACCAATCCAGCAGCAATCGATTCGCGGAAATCCGGGAGCTCGAGCAATTTGTCCGTGCTTTCGTTTTCCTTTTTAATACGCCTATATAAAATGTAAGCGTTTGTTGCTGCCATATCGACCAAATGATAAAATATTCGAGTCGCGGCATCCCGAGTTTTTGCTCGAATATGATAACGACCCATAAGTCCATCCATCAGGTCTACGCCCCCCATGTGGGCATTATATTCCCGAATTATTTGTGGGCAATCAACTTCTACGTATTGCTTAGATTTCCTTTCGTAACGAAGAGCCTTTGCCATTGCTTCATTTGGGTTTGTCCTTGCAAATGGCTTAACGCCCACATAAGTGGACAACAAGCGAACGGCTTTATTGTCTTTCCACAACACATTACTTATTTCGACTCCATAAGAGGAGCCTACAAACTCAGTCGAAAAACCTCTTGCCTTTTTATTGATGGTACTATCATTTGGTAGCTTGCAATTGGGGATGCGATTTGCACGCACTGTGCCAAGACTATAAATACCTTTGGCACGCAGATAGACCAACAAAGGTAGCGACGTATAAAAATTATCAAAATATATTATGTGGTTTTTGAAACTTTGTACGGTTTCTGTTAAACGTACAACAATGTTGGCCGAAGCACCAAGATCTGGGTGACCAGGTAAGATAACGTTATCACCTGCGCCGGTATAGATCTCAAAGCGGAAAGCATAACCAAATGAATCGCAAAGCACAAATAACTTAATACCCCACTTGTGAGGCTTATTGGGCATATACTGGCGTAGGTGGTGCTTCATTTTTGTGCTGCACATTTGTTCGTCGACACAAAGGCGGGCTTGCTTTGGCACGGAGTCAAATCTTTGGTTAAGGCGGTCTACCAATATACGAGTGCGGTACAGTGGATCGTAGCCAGGTTCGCCCTTTTTGATCCGCTTGCTCTCATCACGCAGTGAAAAATATTGCTTAATCGCTTCGAATTTACCTCGAGTCATACAGTTTTTAATAGGTCCAAACGCGTTTCTTCCCCAGTAGCTTTTCAAATTCGGGTATCGATAAATTGACGTATACATCGAAATTCCGACGTAATGGTGGATATCGTCAATGTTAATTTTGAACTGATTTGTGATATTATCAGTTAAAGCTGCGCGCATGGTTTCCTCAACGATCATATTCATGATATCTAAATTGAAAAAATAGCAAAACATCTGTAATGGAGTTTCAAACTCCATGATTTCAGCTGACAGCGAAGAATCTCCTTGAAAGGATACTTCGTTGACATGCAACTGCATCGATTGCTGCCGCCACATTATCTTGCTCGGCTCCTTTGTTATTGAATCAATGCCTATACAAAAAAATTGTAAGTAATTTTAAAACCATTTCGCAGTTTTGTTCTCTTACCAAGGCCATTGAAGCCACCAGAAGAAGGCGAAGACATACATGCTGAATGCTCAATTGATGGCAATGGTGATCGAGGCCTTTTTACGGGTTTCCGGGTAGGCTCAGACTCTTGAACCATATTTTCCACATTTTCAACTGTGTTCTCTATTAATGACACAGCTGAAACATCTTCCAATGCTGTGTTCAGAGCTTCTACCACATCAAATTCGTTGTCTTCATCATCACTTGAAATGCTCAACATTTCCTCGTCCGACTGGACTGAATCGAACAAATCCAGCAATTGTTCATCCGTCAATTCCGACAGCTTATAATGTTTCCGCACTTGCTCTGTCATTTTTTGCTTCTTCTATTACAAAAGGAAAATTGCGAATAATTGCGAAATTATCAGGTGCCAAGAAAAGTTCACTTGCAGCCCTAAGAGTGCCTCAAGGCACTTATCACTATTTCACTGCTACAACGCACAATTTATATATATTTCCAAATATGCCACTTGATTTTAGTATTAAATAAACATACCTCTGATGGAAAAAATTATGGGTTGGATAGATTTGATAAATTCACTTTTATTAACACAACAAAACACAACATGCACCGGACCGAATTGTATGCGCGAATAAACACATGGCTTGTGCAGATCAAATAAAATTACCGTTAGGAGCTTTCGAAAGCTTTCAAAACTTTCGCAGACAAGTTGGTGAGCTTATTATTAACTGCCATAAAGTATTCAAATGATGAAAATGCTTTTAGTTTTTTTTTTTAAGCAAATAATATAATAAGTGCCTTGAGGCACTCTTACGTGTTAAAGGGTTAAGGGTTTCGGTTTACAGCTGCTTGACAGTGCAAGTGCGAGACATTGATTCGATAACAGCCTAAGTTAATAAGAGTTTCTGATACAATTATTGATAGGAGTTTTAAAACTATACCTGGTTACTTTAAAAATTCGCTACCGCTGTGCAAATTTTTTTTATTTGAATAATTTAAAAATATAAAAGTGTTGAATTCATACAGTGTTTCAAAAATTAAAAAAATGGAAACGTAAATTTTATAACAATAAAAAAAATCAATTTCATTTCTTTTCACTGATACAATGTTTTTCCAACTTTTGTTGAAATATATATTCGGCATATGCTTCGGCTTCTTCACGACTTTTCCGATCCAGTCTCAGCTAGATAACAAATCGATTATAGCAAATGCCTATTTGTGAATTTTTCCATGAACCAATGAAATTAGTGAAGCTCATCTTCACAGAGAGATACTGCTGTTGGATTTCATTTGCTCCAAATCTATTTCCTATGTTACTCCTGTTACTGTTAGCAGTACTTTTATTATTGTAATGATGATAACGATTGTTAGTGCCCAAGCTATTATCATGTGACTCGGCTGTGGATGATTGTTGCTGCTGGAACTCATTATCTGAACCATTATATTTTATATAAGCGCTTCCACCGTGTGTAAATTTGCTCGAGGAGGAACGTCGTGGAGGAAATGATTGCATACTATTGACGTTGCACTTATATTTCGATAGACGCCAGCGTCTTTTTGATTTGCTTGCGATTTTGAAGGGCAGACTATTTGCGAAGTTACTGCAAAGCTCGTACCGTTGTCGGAGTACATATTTTTTGGGCATCCTCGTCTGAATCGGTAAATAGCTTTGGTTGCAAAACAGATGAAAAGGCAGACGTAGCCCTTTGAGATGCGACATCCTCTGCCACGAAAACTTTTGATATCGAAAAGTCCGGCAAAATCGACTTCTGTATTTGTGAATGCAAGCGAGAAAGTGGTGCGTTCCTGAGGAATGATTCCCATTAGTTGGGTCTGGGTACGCTTTTTGTGGATCGTGCAGATCTTATAATTGTAAAAAACGAAAAGGATCATACTTTTTACCCGGAAAATCCAGTACTGCGTACGAAGGATACGCAACATAAGCTGATTCTCACAATATAAGGTGACTTGATGTATAAACAGGACAATTAGACGGGACAACCTGCAAGTACATGGAATAATTATGGGATGGTGCCACTCTATGCTAAGTCCAGCGATGCGTCAAGACGACCACCAGTTCTCATAATCTGATTTTTGCCAAGAAAGGGATTAGGGGCAGCACTTCACTTTTAGCACTTGGGTTTCAGTCTAGAGTATTTTTCCCTGTAGAATTACTTCTGATAAACGATTATTAAGCGTTTTGTCGTTACTTTTATTTCATCGGCTGAAATTAAGTAAGACTTTGCTTTAAATGAAGCTTATGTTTTCGGGTGAGTTCTTTGATAGAATCTCATCACGTAAAATCAAGCTCGCGGTAGATCTGAAAATTAGTCTAGGATGTCGTTAAAATTATTCGTTTGTGTCATAAGAACTCGCACCCTGTTTTCATCAATCACTGTCTGGTAGTCCATGTCTTGTGCTGGCCAATTTGAAACACCTTCTTTTAGCCCAGAGGGTCCCTGACAACTCTTGATTTGGCCATAAGTAAACTTACTAAGACTCTGTCTTTATTTTTGACCCTTAAATAGACACCATCCGCTTATGCGTTCTTTGAAGCATCACCAAACCCGTGTACGTCCTCGGTTGGCAAAAAATATACCCATCGCGGGATTCGGATATTGTCAAATTCTGCATAATCGCCCATTAATGGTTGCCAACGCTACAAGGTGGCTGGAGTTACGGTCTCATCCCAGTCTGTTCGCTCTAACCATATGTTTTGCATGAGGATTTTGGCAACTTTTATTATGGGTGCCAGCCACCCGGGTGGGTCAAAAAGTTTGCAATAGCAGAGACTATCGCTCTTTTTGTGAGAAAGTTGCATTCCGCTATCGGTTTTGCTATAAAGTAGAAGTGGCCAGAGTGTACGTTCCACCTTATACCTAGAGCCTTCTCTGCGCTGGTGTCCTCGAATTCCAGGAAGTCTTTACACAATAAGTTAGATTCTTGTATTCCTTTTAGAAGTGTACTGCAATTCGAAGTCCATTTTCGTAATGGAAATCCCGCCGATTGTAGTACTTACGATATTTCGTCTCGAGCCCTTATCGCCGATTCGATACGATGACCTGCAAGGACATCGTCCACGTACGCGCATTTCTTTAAAATACGAGATGCCGTTGGATGAGAGCTCTCCACGTCATCGGCTAACTGATGTAATGTCTTCATTGCGAGATAAGGAGCGCAGCTTATGCCGAAGGTTACAGTCTTCAACTCGTACAGACTGATAGGTTCCTTCGGGCTTGTGCGAAAAACGATTCGCTGATACTTAGTTTGAGTATCGTTTTCCAAATTTTCCCGATACATATTCTCAATATCGCTATTGAAGACGTATTTAAATAGTCTCCAGTGGAGGATCAGGGTTATTAAGTCGGCCTGTAGTACGGGACCAGGAAGAAGAACATCGTTTAAACTTATGCCATTAGCGGTTGGACATGACGCGTTGAATACTACTCGTACCCAGTGGCGTAGCTACCTAGGGGCTATGTGGGGCAGTGCCCTGGGGCCCTCAAACACAGGGGCCCTCGAATCCTTACCAGAAATCTCGATCGAACTGAACTTTTGGAAATTTCTCCCATTTCCAAAATAACTATGACAGGTTGCAACCCCACTTTAATTATGATGACTCAGTTGAGAGAAATTCAAAAGTTATGCCTAGGGAATTCCCCTAAATTCTTTCTGTAAGATGGCAGTGTTGTAAATTTGACGGATAGTGATATGTGCGTTTTATTATTGATCGATGTGCGTTTTATTGTGAATTCGAGTTAAGATTTTTTTATCGAGAACGGTTAACGAATTAATGCTGTATCAGGAGTAAGTAAGCTAATGTCAATAAACTTTTTTGTGCTCGTCAATATAGTATTTCAATTTTCTTTGATTTTACCACTCATATTGATGTCCGTTAAGTCAATAAATCGTGTCAAATCTATAGATTTCGGCTACAGCTCATTGAATAACGCGATATATCGTGAAAAAATGCAAGTCACCTGTAGTAGGTACATTAATTCAGGTCCGCGGGCAGGAGATCGTTCATGATCTTCACCGTTAAATGTGGTAATACTAACGGTGACAACGCCAAGAAAGAGAAGATAGTAAACAAAAATTGCCCAAAATTGACAAGTTCTTTAGTCAGCCTTCTGCAAGTACATCTGGACAAAATATTTCTATTGATAATGACTCAAATAATGTGGTAACTGCAGTGTTGGTTGAGAAGCTTCTGAAGAAGATTCGACAATTATTGCAGTTGGAGATACCTCCGCCGACAATAATGTGAACATGGATGATGTTTGCATGACACACATAAGAGCGGAGGGTTTGGAGGACCAAAGACCTCTATATTTTTCGAAAATTTGTACGACAAATCTTATGACTTGGGAAACTTCACGAACAAAATATTAAGTGATAACGAAAACGTCAAATTCTTGATATGGGGCCTTTACAGCCTTCAGGACCTTTTCCAACAGACATCAACCAGAACAAAAGGTGTTTCTCAAAATTTTACTACGTTTCGTGTTCTAAATATGGGACAGTTAATCGTTTTTGGTTGTGTTATTCCAAAATACTAGACGCTGCCTATTGTCAACCCTGCTAGTTATTTGCTTCACAAAGGAATAATGTTTGGTGTACGAGAATTCGAGATTGGAAGAATTTATCAGAAAGAATTACACAATTGTCCGAGTGGCCATTCGGAAGCATGTGCTGTGTATGAATTTTGGAAAAAAACTATACTAACACTATCGACAAGGAACTTGAAAATGAAATTCGCAAAGAAGCACCATTTTGGAAAATGGTTCTTCAAAGGTTATTAGATATCATGGTTACCCTAGCAAAGAGTTCTTTGGCTTTGAGAGGACATCAAGAAGACTTAAGTCAGGAAGGATACCACGGAAATTTTCTGTCCTTTGTAGAGCTTGTCTCCCGATATGATCACATTTTGCGGCAAGTTTTGGATATGCCCAAAGGTAATAATAATTATTTCTAAGTATTTTTATCGATTTATTTTGTTTATAATTATTAACTGTTTAATATAAGACCTTTTTGAAATTGTGTTTTTTTATGTTTTTAGGATCTACAAGATATCTGAGTGCAACAATTCAAAATGCAATGATTGAGAGCTTGGGGACCAAACTCGAAACCCATCTACTAGAACAAATTAGAGGATATATCGAAGGTAGATCAGCTAAGCATTGTTGTGAGATATGCTGTAATAACCAAATCTGAAAATGGATAGCCAATTGATATAGAAGTAAAAGAAGTGTTTCTAGGCTTTTATGCAGCCATCAAACATGGCGCAGTAGATTTAGTCAACCAAGTGACAACATTATTTATCGACAAAAATATTCAATTAAAAAAATGTGTGGGACAAGGCTATGATGGAACCAATGTGATGAGTAGTGTGTATAATGGTGTAAAAAAACATATTAAGGATATCCAGCCTGACGCAGAGTACGTACATTGTGCCACTAATAATTTAAATTTGGTGATAAATGATGCAGTCAGCAGTTGTGTGGAAATACAGATTTTTTTTCGCAACGCTGCAAGATTTGTATAACTTTTTCGGAAACAGAATCAAACGTTGGGATCTACTGTCAAAACTCACTGGCGAATCGGACACTACTCTAAAAGAACTAAATCCGACTAGAAGGTTCAGTAGGGTCAATACGATATCTGCAATAAAACTTCGTTATTTTGATATTGTCAAAGCATTATGTACAAATGTCCAGACGCACAGTTGGAAATTTGAAAAGAAAATTAAAAGATTTGGTTTAGTTTTAACTCGTAATGAAAATTTATTCAACTATATATATGTAGATATACAAGAAGGTTGCTCTACCTGTGGTGTGAATCGGTAGCTGACTTGCGTAGCTCCTGAAATCCTGAGATAGAGTGCCAGTTATGAAAAAACGTACGGCTGCCGTCAACCGCAGTTTTATCGGAAAGCAAGTAAATGGAAATGTTGGCAAAAGGAATTATTCGGCGGGAAATACGGAATAATTCGCAGTTGCATGTGTATGCGTACATACACGCGTATTAGGGCGGTTAGAAAATATTTACGCTGCGGCGTAAACATGCCGGCCCCCTTGCGGTAAGCAAAAATCCTGAGCGTTGACAACAGTCTACTACCAGTTCACACCACATCACATATTTGATTAAAAAATATTACTTTTCTTTTTGTTTGATTCCAATGAGCCGCTTGCTTGTTGTTTCCTTGAGCCGCTCCGTGTTCCTCCGTCATCGTTTCCGTTGCTCTACTAGGAAGGACGGTAATAGAAAGAAATATTAAGGCTGAACATACGTATGTTGTCGCGCTAGTTGGGGTAATTGTATGGGGCGTTTCGTCGTAGTGATCGGGAAGGACGTGTTCCCGAGTCAACTCGCCGCCAATTCTTTTGGATATCAGATGGTCGGAAAAAACGTGTTCCCGAGCCATCCGTTCGCTGATGCTGAGCTGGGCGGGAAGGACGAGTTCCCACGCCAGTCCAAACCAAAGAAAAAACATAATTTTGTTTTATGAAATTTATGCATATATGTATGTATTTTATTATAAATTGGATGTATTTATGGATTTCTATATGTATGTATCTATTTATTATACATATGGTGTATTTATGCGCCAGGTGCCCAAAAACTTTCATCACCCACTGTAAAAATGGTATTTGGGTGTGATCGTATCGGTACACTTGCGCCCCCATCGGTAGATGGTGCCTAACTTAAGGGTGGTGGACTTGGCTATGTTCCACAGTTGCGAACGTATATGGCATTACGATATATTTGCATATATCATAAAAACACCTGATGGACTGGTCAGTGTAGTGACCTAACACCTGACTGCATATGAAATTTTTACAAGAAATTGAAAAGAAATAAAAAACTGATGTGAACTACCTATTCCTGCATTTTTGTAATCGCGGAAAGTGCCCTCCACCATGAAATGGCTCAACATTCTGTTTTTTTTGTTTGGTTGTTGTACATTAGTTATTTGATTGTGGTGAGGTACGCCAGCAATCTGGCTTCCAGCAATCTGGCCTACCACCCACAAACAGTTTGTATGCCACTGTGCATAATTTGCTGACCACAGGGCCAGCCGGTAACTGAATGTGTAAAAATTATTTATAAGGGATTTTCAGCCGCGAGTAGTTGTGAAAAAATTAGAATTAGTGGTGAAAAAAATTTTAAATTCATTTAAAAAAAGTGAAAAAAAGTGTAGTGATTAGTGCGCGTTTTTCGTGGTAGTGCTTGATGCACTACATAATACATAGTTTTCCTTCGATACACACAGAATTTTTCTAAGTTCCATTTTGTGTGGAGAGGAGAGACTGGAAAATTTGATTTTCAGCAGTTTTGCCTTTCCGTGTGCTTAGCTGGTTTTACATTGCTTGGAATCTTCCGAATTTTCGTCGTCGGGACCAGAAAACATACTTGGATGGAACCACCAGGCAAAAATACGTGTTTTTTTTTTTTTTTTTTTTATTGGATAAATTGCAAATATCTAAGTACTAGCAAGAATTTGCAAGTTGGGTAAAAACTGATTCAAATTATTGAGTTGATTAAAAGTAGAATACAGATTAAAATGTGAAAAATGATAAAATATTTAAATATACAAAATGTTTAAATATATCGAAATATTTAAAGTATATAAAAAAAACTTCCAACTTCTTATTGGTTTTACGCTCTCTTAGTTTCTTGCATGTTTCTTTCATTGAAAGCAAATTTTCTTTACGCTCTGAAATTTAGTTAGTGGATAGGGTTTTTAGGGTTTACTGTTTTCACAACTAATGTTAGGGTGGAACCGGGCTGATTTCTGACAATCGGACATAAATTCCGGAAAATTAACTCGAGCTATTGGTTAGTTGTCGGTTTATTTTGAAATAGTTTCGGATATCATAATGACCACTTTTCCAAATTAACTGAAACTATTGGTTAGTTTGTCGGTTAGTTTTGAAACAGCTTCGGGTATCAAATGAGCCCTTTTCAAAATTAATTCCAAACTTTTGGCTAGTTTGTCAGTTAGTTTTGTACGGGTATCGGGTACCAAATAACCACTATTTGTTGTATGTAAGAAACATGATTTCGCAGATTTCTTTATTTCTATACGCCATCGTCGTAAGTAATACATCGGAACATTTTCAAGTTAAGTACTTATATTGCTAGAAAAATGGCAGAGTAGATTTCTTTATTTTCTTGTACTTCACGTACTCTTTATGATTTTTTTTTTTTTTTTTTTAAGTACTAGCGGTGTTTTCTATAGAGGGCAGCAAAACCAATTTCGTTATTGGTCTTCTTGTTTGCCCCTTCGTAGTATAGATGTCGACGACGCGTACCCGGTTATCCGAGCCTGGGTGTAGGTTGATGACTCTTCCCAGTCTCCACATATTAGGCGGTAGATTATCTTCTTTTATAACCACAAGATCTCCTGTTTTGATGTTAGTTTGTGGATGTTTCCACTTTGTGCGTTTCTGCATTTCCAGCAGATATTCAGCCTTCCAACTTTTACAAAATGTTTGATGTAGGGCTTTAAGTTTTTGCCATCGGTTTACGATCGAGGCAGAGCTTTCGTTGACTTCTAGTTCAGGTGGAGCTAATAGGTGTCCACCTACTAGGAAGTGACCGGGAGTAAGAGGCTCCAAGTCGGAAGGCTCATTCGAAGAGGGGCTTAACGGACGTGAGTTAAGGCATGACTCGATTCGACATAAAAGAGTTCTGAACTCTTCGAATGTATAACTGAAGCCGGAAGCAATCTTTTTAAAATGGGTTTTAAAACTTTTTACCCCTGCTTCCCACAATACCTCTCTGTCTCGCGGTAGTGTTTGGTAAAATTTTGCCATTTTTCTAAAGTAGTTGAAGACACAGGTTCATCCCACTCTGTGCCTTCCAACCAAATGTTTTGCATCAATATTTTGGCTACTATTACAATGGGCACAAGCCATCCTAGCGGATCGAACAGCTTGGCGATGGAAGACAATATCGCCCTTTTAGTGATTGTGTCACTATGCTCCATTGGTCTTGTTAGGAAGTAAAAATAATCCGAATGGGCGTTCCATCTTATTCTAAGAGCCTTAACTGTGCTGGTGTCTTCGAATTCGAAAAAATCTTCGCTTAGTAGATCCTTTTTTGGAATGTCTGCTATTACATCCTCGTAGTTGGCCGTCCATTTTCGTAAGGGAAAACCTGCTGACCGCATTACCGTAGAAATTTCGTCCCTTGCCTTTATGGTAGATTCGATGCTGTGTCCTCCTGCAAGTACGTCATCTACGTACATGCATTTTCGCAGAATATTAGCTGCTATTGGATGCGAGCTTTCTACCTCATCGGGCAACTGCAGCAGTGTTCTTATCGCCAGGTAAGGAGCATAGTTTATTCCAAACGTAACCGTCTTTAATTCATATAGGCTCGTTGATTCGTTCGGGTTTGCCCGAAAGACGATGCGCTGATATTTCGACTGGTTATCGTTTATCCAGATTTGTCTGTACATTTTCTCAATGTCACTGTTGAAAACGCTCTGATTCTCCAGCGTAGAATCAGTATCGGAAGATCTGATTGCAGTACCGGACCTGGTAGGAGGACGTTATTTAAGCTTTTCCCATTAGCGGTTGCATTTGAGGCATTGAAAACCACGCGAACTTTAGTTGAGGTACTCTCTGCCTTTGTAACGGCGTGATGAGGCAGGAAGTAATTTTCACATGAGTCCGCTTAAATGTTGCAATTTATTCTCGTCATGTGTCCTAGTGTTTCACACTCTGCTAACACCCTATTATACTCTTTTTGTAGGACGGGATCCTTGGCTATCCGTGTCTCATTCCAGAAGAATTGAGAGCAGCCTTTTTTAAGAGAAGGGCCTAGTTGTATGGTTACTGGAAATTTCTGTCGGAAAGATTACGAGACTATGTATTTTCCCTCATTAGGTCTGATAGTGGTCTTTTTATAAAGCCCTTCGCAATATTTATCATCTTCATTGAGGCTTTTGGTTTTGGGTAAATCTTCTAACTCCCAGAATGCCGTAAGTTGCTTATCCAGCGCAACTTCGCTGAAGCACGAAACTATATTTCTGTGTGTATTTGTAGTATCCGTACTACCGGTTATAATCCAACCGAATACGGTTTCTTGGGCTAGAAGTGTCCTCAAGACATTTTTCTTTATCCCACTTCATATGATTTGTGGATAAATGTCTCCACCAAAAATGAGGTCTATTTGTTCATTTACGATAAACCTTTTATCCGCTAATACCAGGTCCGGAAATTCTTGTCTCGTCGTCGCGCTTATATTTGTTGTCGGCAGATTTCCGGTTAGTTGTGGTAAAACCAGGACAGTTGCAGTCAAGCTAAACAACGGGTCGACGGGGGACCGCAATTGTATGCTACATGCTTCTTTCACCTGGGCATTTACCGAGTTTGTGATGCCCGAAACTTGAGCACGCCTCTCTGTTATAAAGGAACACTCAGAACCAGAATCAATCAGTGCTCGTGCAGCAAAATCTGTGCCATTGAGACGTATATTTACGCGAGCTGTTCCTAATAGCACACCTGTACTTGTATTCGCAAAGCAGGACTTAAAATGTCTGTTTGAATTTTCAGTTGCTTTATCGGAATCACGTTGTGCTTGCGCCTGCCTCCATGTCGATGGCGAATCATCGGCAGGCCTCGAAGACGTCCAACGCGTCATTGCCTTTGGCTGAATTTCATTTAGATGCAGGAGCGTGTGGTGTCGCGAGTCACACGTATTGCAATTGTAAGTGGTCACGCTCTCTCTTTTTGTTGGGGTTTCGAAAGGATGACGTGTGATTTGTGGCGGCTTTGTCACTCTCACAGCTCTACCATCCTTCAACCCTGACAGTGTTTCAAGGGTCTGAAAACGATTGGACAGGAACTTGTCCATATCGTCCCACTTGGGTATGTCATTTTTATGGTCTACGGTTTGTTCCCATAGAGCCAGTGTACTGTCAGGCAGCTTCGTCGAGCAGAGATAAACGACAATTGCGCCCCAGTTCGATATGTCAATTTGATGACTCTTCAGGGCTGATAAGCAATTGTTTATCTCCCGCTGCAAACTTTTTATTGAGCTACCACACTCAAACTCTATTGCCTTTAAGTTAAACAATAGTTTTAGTTGCGTGTTAACTAAAATACGCTTGTTTTCATAGCGTTCACACATTGTAGTAAAGCCTTCATTAGTTAGTGGGCACTTTCTTACGATTTCTTTGTCCTCCACTTGTGTCTTATGGTTGATATGAAAAAGTTTCTCAACCGGGGTTAGGCGCTTATTGAGGATGTAGATGGCCGTAAAGATATCACGGAATGTTGGCCATGAAAGGTAGTCGCCCTTGAACACGTCTGTATCGCACGGTGGAAGGTGGATATTGTGTTCGCGGACGGACTGCTCCGCTACATCCTTTTGTACGTTAGATAATGCTTCTGCTTGAGTAGCCATAGCAGACATGCATTTTACATATGTCGAAAAACATACTCTATATTTCTTCTTGATCGCCCTGATATCTTCCTTACTTAAACCTTCTGAGTTCGTTAGCATATCGTAAGCTACTTTCGTTTTCTCCCGTAACACTTTCAATTCGTCTTGCTGGATAGCAAGACCGTGCTTATTTTGTTCGGAGGCAGGAGTGCTATTGAAGTCAGCATCGAACTCTGCTATAGATTCTGCAAAACGGATGTATGAATCCATAGTGAAGCTAAGAGGGAGTTTCTGAAGTCTACCTAACTCTGATATTGCTAAAACAAAGTTCCGCAAAATGACAATTACCAGTAAATTTTTATATGTCTGTTTATTTATTAACCGATTTTTCTTTAATTTCAGTCAAGTGGTTATTTTTTAAAATGTGATGCAAAAAAGAACACTGCCACCCAAATGAGAAATAGCACTTGATGTAAAAGAAAAAAACACTTGCCACCCAAATGTGTCGACGTATATATAATTGTGTTTTAACAAGTGAAGTGGTTACTTAATTATTTAGCAGTGATATTGGTGATTTAATTGTTGGTTATATATACAAAATTACAACAAAGGCTCAAAAGTGATTATGTGAAAACGCAATAGTGTGTGAAAATCCAAAATAAAACTTTAAATTAAAATTCGATGGATTGAATTGTAACGACCGTTAGTTTTTGTTGTTGTCGCTGGCGGACAAACGGAATTAGCACAGTTTTAATTTTTCTTAAAGTGTAAAACTATTTCGTTTTCACAAAAAGAAATCACTTGCCTTGTACGCCGATGTTTCACAAAAAATTGATTAACGTGTTATAAAATGCAATTGGAACATATAACACGTACCTTAATGTCTCAGTGACTTGTGGTGATGGCAGTTGATTGTGTTTGCTGTGGGTATATGTATGCAGCTGGTAATGTGTGCAGCTTGTATATGTGTGCAATAGCCTTGTTTGGGTGGTTGATTGTGCGGCTTTGTGTCTTGTGCGGCTTTTTGTCTTGTGCGGCTTTGTTTTAACTTCGCAATTTTTCTCCGGCTTTGCTGCTTTTTAAGATATTATCTAGTGGACTGTATTTGAAATCTCGGCGTTGATGGACCATGTACAAATGTCCAGACGCACAGTTGGAAATTTGAAAAGAAAATTAAAAGATTTGGTTTAGTTTTAATTCGTAATGAAATTTTTTTATTATTATTTTTGGCCTTATATTTATGAAACGTCTGTATAATTTATAGAGCTTGAGGCCAGGTTTGAATTAGGGAATATTATGAGAAACAACAATTTTTCAAAGTGGCAGAAGTGATAGCTGCTATTTCGGAGATCACCACATCTCCTCATCAGACTTCTTTCTTTCTAGACTTTACCTGGCTTCGAACCATGGTACACGGGATTGCTAGGCGAGCACGCAGCCACTCAGCCACGCTAACCGTGTGAAAATGGCTTGTTTTCTCATTATCCCTATCTCCAACCATACCGCTATTAATTGTGACATCGCTACTATGTGCTTAATAGCGTGGTTGGCATTGTTGTTTTGCAAATCTATAAGCTTTTTCTTCTACTTATAGTTTGCTTTTAAGCTTGCTCATCCTTATTGTAATTATTATTATTTTTGGCCTTATATTTATGAAACGTCTGTATAATTTATAGAGCTTGAGGTCAGGTTTGAATTAGGGAATATTATGAGAAACAACAATTTTTCAAAGTACCACGGTTCGAAGCCAGGTAAAGTCTAGAAAGAAAGAAGTCTGATGAGGAGATTTGGTGATCTCCGAAATAGCAGCTATCACTTCTACCTCTTTCTTTCCACACCTTCGCACAATTTCTTTAGCTTCCCCTTAATTTTTTAAAATATATATGGCCGTAAACAGGTCTCTAAACGATTTCCATGAGAGATAATCTAATTTGAAGAAACCCGTATCACATGGGGGTGGGAGTAGGAACACACCCTCGGCAGTTTTTCTTCAGGTTCCTTTTCAGTTTTTGCCAGTTTCTCAGGGAGCACAGCGATCGCTGTTTGCACCTTACAAAACTGTAGTAGGCATTTATTTAAGCGAGATTAAGTCTTTGGCCGACAGCCCATCTGAAGGCATGAGTTCATCGAAGGCACATTTAGTTTTTTCCAACAAGGTTTTTAACTCGCCTTTTCGATATCAAGGGAGTGCTTGTTGTGCTCTGAAGGAGATTCACCATTGTAGCCAGACTCGAATTCTACTACTGAGTCGCCTAGGCGAATGAACGTGTCCATGTTTCAAACAGTTGTGAAAAAACCACTTGATGTATTAAATTGTACTTTAAGGACATTAATTCTGATCGCAGATTTAACGTGCGTGCAATATACATATGTAGCTGAGCGCTATGAATTTGAGTTCGAAATTTTTGTTTTTATACTACTCGTTCAGCCACACCGGGTTAATCCCAAATTCCAAATATAGAGGATTTAAAAGTTTTATTTGTATTTAAATTAATTATTTTTATTTTAAAAATTTGCAGGCACTAATGTGTAATTTATATATGTATATAGCGTACTCGTATGTACGAACATATGTGCTGTGGAAAATATAACAAACCTTCAATCATTCGCCACACAATAAATGTGCTATTGATATTAGAAATTTGGAGAATTCTGCTTGTGTATAAATTGAAGGTGTGCAATTTCCCTTCGCGTTAATTTGTTTTGTGAAGGCGGTAACCAAGTGAAAAAGAAAGAAAAACGTCAGTGAAAAAACAATAGTGCTCACTATTTAGCAGACTGCGACACTGTCAAATATGATTAAAAGTTTAAATCCGTTCAGTTTAATTAAAAGCAAAATTTTAAGTGCTTTGCAACGGAATATGTGAAAGTGTGTAATATATGTGTCCTTACAGTTGTGCACCAACAAACCCGGCTGCTGCACAAAATGGATGTATGATTTGGTCGTGGTGTCGGTGCATGAACGTACAGACCGTAAATTTTTTAATGTGTCGCAGTTAATTTAAGAAAAAAATGGTGCACTGAATCACTTGTTCTCCGTTCTTCTACACGATAATTTAAATAAACACAATCTTTTTTGTACTAGTGTATTTCACTAAGTGCAATGAAATCAAAAGAGAAAAAACCCACGCACCTTTGTGCTTTGAGTGTTAATGTGGCGC
The DNA here is from genome assembly GCA_951828415.1 of Anomoia purmunda. Taxonomy (NCBI): domain Eukaryota; kingdom Metazoa; phylum Arthropoda; class Insecta; order Diptera; family Tephritidae; genus Anomoia; species Anomoia purmunda. Next base: position 33,993,864 of record OX639998.1, on the reverse strand, counting down.
TTTGTGCTGTGTTGCAGTCTGCAGTATTATTCCAGTGAATATGGTGGCAAATCAATTCAAATCGTAATAAATCTCGCCTACGGGGTGATGGTGGACTGTATAATATTAAACGATGGGTCAGTTTCTCGGCTGAGAAGGACCAATGAATACACAGGGCGCGAATCACGGATATATATATAAAATAAAACAATAATCGGTTTGAAATGAATTTAGGAAAAATTGAAAAATGGTTTATTTTTTGATAACTACTGAAAATTACAATGTGGTTTTGTGTGGATAATTGAAGTGAAGGTGCGCGATATACCTAAATCTCTTTGAACCGCAGAGCTGTGAACTTTCGACGAGTTTCCTTTCAAATCCGTTTATAGTTCGGCGGGCAAATATGTGTACGGTTTACTTTGCTAGGGTGAGTTTTTATATACACTACTCACAACATTAGGGTTGTGTGTAATATTTAAAACGTGTGCATTATGGTGGGACCCAATATTTAGGTCGGCAGCCTAAACAGTGACCATTTATGAATATATATTATACGTGACTATAAAACCACTCAATTGTGAGATATATGCTTAATTACATTTTCAGTGCTGTAATATTAGGTTAGGTTACTGTGGTAGTTCCCCAAAGGGAACTCACTTAGACATAGTAGGAGTCCGTTGTGATACCACCTAATTTATGAACGGTAACGTGAATCGGAAAGTCAGGAACGATTAACCTGAGAAACGTTGCGTGCCCCGAATGAAGTCACGCAAACTACCAATCTCCACTCCAGAAAGGTCTTCTGGAGAGCTAAAGAAGTACGAGCCTAGGTACTTGAACCTCAGTCTCGCAAATGCAGGGCAGCTGAGCAGAAAATGACAAGATGAATCCACCTCATCCTCCTCCATACAGCTGCGGCAGAAAGGGTCAGAGACTATTTTCAGCCTAACCGCGTGAATACCCAACGGACAATGCCCAGTCAAAACACCAACCAGGGTCGAGAGTTGCCACTTAGTAAGCGACAACAGCTCCCTTGAGCGCCCACGATCCACTCTCGGCCAGAAGGACCTTGCAATTCTGCATGTCGTGGCAATTTCCCAGCGCTCGCTGAGACGACATAAAGCCCATCTGTCTTTTTTTTTATATATTATATATACTATTCCTACTATCCTTAATATTATTATTAGTGTGCTTATTCCATAGTTTATGTTCATGTGTATTTTTAATTCCTCAAGATTTTCTATGTTCTTTTCTTGGTTTATTATTATTTTTTGAGAAGTTTTTAACATACAATGCATCAGTTTCTTTTTCAGGGTAACTATATTTTTCTTCTACAATGACTTTTGTGTTTTGAAATGATATCTTCCTTATCTCAATTTTACAATTCTAAAAGTTTATTAGTGTACTTCCATTTTCATTTTGTATGCGTTTTTATTACGATTGTATCGTCTTTAATATCTTCTACTATTGCTTCGTTATTATATTCGAATTTACATTGGTTTGAAGTACAAATATTGATTTCTTTTAGATTTTTAAAATGTGTCCCTTCTGTATATTTATATATTTTATTTCCTATTGCGATTACATATCTTTGTTCTTCTGTAATTTGAAAATGTTCCCTGTTCGGTAATTTTGTTATTAGTGTTAGATCTGCCTTAGTATGTGTCATTGGTATTATTATGGCTAGTAGTAGTGAGTCGTCTTTATATGAAAGGAGTCCTGTCTCTACGTGTTTTAATTTATAGATATCAATGTTGATTCTTTCAATTTCTTCTGTTGATAGTATACTAGGGTATAGTATGTTATGTCTTGCTGAAGCTATGTTGTCTTGCATTTGTTCAATTTTATTTTCTAAGTATTAAAGTTTAAGCATTTGATCGGAATACAACATGTGTTTTATAATTTTTCCATTTGATATGTTTATTTTCTCAAAGGTTTTTAGTATTTCTATCCTATCGTTTTCCATGGTTCTTTTTTGGTGTATTCATAGATTTGTTGAAGTTGTTATTTATATATATATTTATTGATTTATTGCCTATTATATTGTGATTATTTTTTTCTATTACTTCTAGATGTTGTAATATGTTTCCCTATCTTCATTGCCCATTGTTCCAAATAGCCATTTTATTAATGCTCTACGTTTTCTATTCCTTTCTATTGGCATTAGTGTGTTTATTATTGCTTTGATAGCTTTTATTTCCTCGTATAGCATTTCTCTGTCATTTCTTTTGTACTGTTTAAAATTATTTTCTAAGTTATATTATATTTTGTTTATAATTTGTCGGAATTCTTTAGGGTCTATTATGTCTATTACAGTTGCCGTCTGGTTAACTACGTCTATCTATCTGATCCTTATTTTGGCGTATCCTGTTTCGTTATCCAGCTTATTTATTTGTAGGAGTGCGTTGATTGCCGTTATTTTCATTAGTAAAGGGTGGTTAAATTTCAAGGGCCGATGTTGAATGTGAACCACACCTAAACGTCAAGTTTTTTTGCATTTCATTTCACATTTCTCAATTTCAGACTAACTCAATTTGAACATGGAAAGATACACAATCGAGCAACGTAGGCAATGTTGGCAAGAAATGGCAACAGTGGATGATCAATTTTCGAAGGAAATCATCTTCAGTGATGAGGCACATTTTCACCTCGGTGGATTCGTCAATAAGCAGAATTGCCGCATTTAGGCGAATGATAATCCAAGATTGATTGTCGAAAAACCAATGCACTCACAAAGAATGACTGTTTGGTGCGGTTTATGGGCTGGCGGCATCATCGGGCCGTATTTTTTCCAAAATGAGGACGGTCAGGCAGTTACTGTGAATAGTGTTCGCTATCGTGAGATGATAACGAACTTTTTATGGCCCGAATTGGAACATATGGATATGGACGATATGTGGTTCCAACAGGATGGTGCCACTTGCCACACAGCCAACGAAACAATGGCTCTTCTGCGCGACAAACTCAATGGTCGTGTTATCTCACGTGGTGGCGATGTCAATTGGCCACCAAGATCATGTGATTTGACACCGTTGGACAACTTTCTTTGGGTTATTTGAAAAAAAAGGTGTACGTCGATAAGCCAGCAACAATTCAAGAGCTAAAGGATGAGATAATTCGGCACATTAACGGCATATCACCTCTATTATGCCTCAGCATCATCGAAAATTCGGACCATCGGATCCGACGTCGCGGCGGACATTTGTCCGATATTTTGCTCCATACATAATTGAGCCACACCTAATTATCATAATAAAAAGAAATTACAATAATTTCCAAAATAATTTGTGTTTTATTCAAAATCAACATCGGCAATTAAAATTTGACCACCCTTTATTATCGTAATTTTCGCCATTTTGATCTTGAAATTTAAATTTTCGTTTAAATTGAGTCTTGCGTGCTTTTTTAAATTTTGAACCCTTAGACGTAAAATGATTTCGCTCCTCTTCAAAGCTATCTACTCTCCTGTATCTTGGTTGTGCTTTACCAACTCTATGATTCTTTATATGTATACTTATTCTCAAAATCTTGTACGCTTACTCTATTTTCTTTTCTATTGATATTATTTATTACATTTAGTTTTTGCTTTCGTAGGTTCTCCGCTAATTTATTTCTGCTTTGTCGTAGAGTGTATAGTATTACACTGTGGAACAAATTCAGGTTAGCAAAAGTTAGGTCGATTCTGAGAGTGAGGGGTGAAAATAGAGGCTAAATTAGAACACCCGTATCGTGGCGTTTGTTTATGTTAGTTCGAATTTTTTTTTAATCGACCTTCGAGCTTTGCAGTCAAATGCAATAAATTTCTTCCCCTTCTTCCTCTTTTTCCTCGCTGTCCTCCTTTTTTGTTTCCAACCACCGCACAGGTAGCGATTTTTATTTATTTCGAACAAGCGAACTAATATCAAAAATATAGATTCAGTTAAAACTCGAAACTCAGCCGAAGCTGATGTCTTTTAATTTTCGCTCGGTCGTGATAAAATTCGCTATTAATTTTTTTGGAACTTATTTCATTTTGTGAGTGATTTAAGTTCAGTGCATCGGTTTCATAAAAATAACAACATTTTATAACATATATTGTATTAAAAATGTCGGAACCAAAATGGAAAAAAGGGACCATTTTTGTAATGTTTGCGGACGTTTCATAGCAAGCGATGAAAAATGTGGCAATGCGAGTGATTGTTTTTTGGAAGCCTATAAACAACATTTCTCGCAAGAGTTTATCACTGACGTAAGCTATGCCCCTAAAAAAGTTTGCTTTAATTGTTATTCAAGTGTTACGCAATGGAAAAGTGAAAAAAAAAAGGTTGTGCCTTTTTACCGCACTCAGAATTCGTTCCAGTACCAACATACCAAAGTATTGATCTTCAAACAGATATCAGTACTACAACCGCCGCAGCTATATCCATGCATTTCTTCTCAGAATACGACCCTGGTGAAGGTACATCCTATGAAGCATCAAAGGACCCAATCCTAGTCATACAAAAGCAATTGGATGCAATTGTTGCAATTTTGTGTTTGACTCAGTAAAAATCAGAACAACTGGCTTCATTTTCGAAAGGAAATAATTTTCTGGCGAAAGGTACCAAAGTAACAGCATATCGAAATCGCCAAAAAGAGTTAGAAAAGTTCTTCAATGTGAGTAATGCAAAAAATTTCGCTTATTGCAACGATATCGTAAAGTTAATGGAGACGATAGGTTAGGTTAGGTTAGGTTACTGTGGTAGTTCCCCAAAGGGAACTCACTTAGACATAGTAGGAGTCCGTTGTGATACCACCTAATTTATGAACGATAACGTGAATCGGAAAGTCAGGAAAGATTAACCTGAGAAACGTTGCGTGCCCCGAATGAAGTCACGCAAACTACCAATCTCCACTCCAGAAAGTTCTTCTTGAGAGCTAAAGAAGTACGAGCCTAGGTACTTGAACCTCAGTCTCGCAAATGCAGGGCAGCTGAGCAGAAAATGACAAGATGAATCCACCTCATCCTCCTCCATACAGCTGCGGCGGAAAGGGTCAGAGACTATTTTCAGCCTAACCGCGTGAATGCCCAACGGACAATGCCCAGTCAAAACACCAACCAGGGTCGAGAGTTGCCGCTTAGTAAGCGACATCAGCTCCCTTGAGCGCCCACGATCCACTCTCGGCCAGAAGGACCTTGCAATTCTACATGTCGTGGCAATTTCCCAGCGCTCGCTGAGACGACATAAAGCCCATCTGTCCAGGAGAAGCACGTAGGCAGCCAAAGGAGCCCCAACCCCCTCCCTGCAAGGAGAAATGACTTCCAGGGTACCTTGCCGAGCAAGCTCATCAGCCATGCAGTTCCCTGCAATGTCGCTATGGCCCGGTACCCAAATTAATCTAACGTCCAGATATTCCGAGGCGGCTGCGAGAGAAGTCAGGCATTCCCTGACCAATTTTGATTTCACCAATAGTGATCCTAAGGCCTTAATAGCGGCCTGACTATCCGAATAAATGTTGGCCCGTCTAGAGGGCATTACATTGGTAAGTAGCCAATCGGCTGCCTCCTTTATTGCGGCGACCTCTGCTTGAAATACACTGCAATAGTCCGGAAGCCTAAATTTACGGCTGAGGGAAAACTCATCGCAGAATATCCCTCCCCCAACCCTACCATCCAGCTTCGAGCCATCCGTGAAGAAGTTCACCGTCCCACCGCCCCACAGGCCACCCTCCTTCCACTCCTCCCTACGCGGGATGTAAGTGGAGAAGGAGCCACTCTGAGCTGGAGTCGGCAGACAGTAATCTGCTTCCGGAGGGGCAAAGTCGGAGCTGGCAAGAATCCTAGAATGCCCAAAGGCCGAGCTAAATCTGTATCCATTGCACTCAAGCCGGGCTGCGGCATGGGCTGCTGCAACCCTGCCTGCAATGTCCACAGGTAGCACGTTAAGCATAACATTGAGCGCGAGATTGGGTGTGGTCCTTAGCGCCCCACTGATCCCAATGAGCGCGGACCGCTGCACCCGCTCTAGCTGCTTAACCTTAGATGCCCTGTCTAGTGAGCTCCACCAGACCACCACTCCATAAAACATTATAGGCCTTATTATCGTCTCATAAAGCCAATAGTTTACCTTGGGAAAAAGGCCCCATCTCTTCCCAATTGCACCCCGACAACAGTACACCGCAACCGAAGCCTTTTTCGCCCTTTCCTCAATATTTGGCCCCCAGGAGAGCTTCCTATCCAGGATCAAACCAAGATACTTGACCCGGTCAGAAAGCACCAACGGGACGCCACCTATTGAGGGAGGATTGGCGACCGGTACTTTGTACCTCCTGGTAAATAATACCAGCTCTGTCTTGCTAGGATTTATCGCGAGCCCTCACAATGTAGACCACTTCACGATCAGATTAAGATACCCCTGCATGATATCAAACAGGGTGCTCAAAAACTTACCCCTGACAATGAGAGCAACATCGTCAGCATAGGCAATAACCGTGCAGCCTTCCCTTTCCAGCTCCTTCAGTACGTCATTGATAGCAATGACCCAAAGGAGTGGCGAGAGAACCCCTCCTTGTGGAGTGCCTCTACTCACCTTTCGCTGGATGGAGGCGCTGCCCCATTCCGCCACGACAGTTCTGTCCCGGAGAAGGTGATTGATGAGCCTTACCAGACCCGGCTCAACCCCAAGTTCCGCCAGGGATCCGACTATTGCCTGTGGCTGAATGTTATTAAAGGCACCTTCTATATCTAGAAAGGCACCAACTGCAAAGTCCTTATGTTCAAGAGACTCCTCAATGACGTTAACAACCGTATGCAGTAGGCATGCTGAGCATGCGACAGCCGCTCCCGCGGTATTTCCTCTCTTATATGAAGATCAATCAGCCTCTCCAGTGTCTTCAAAAGAAAAGAAGAGAGGCTGATACGCCTAAAGTCCTTTGGGGTAACATGAGAGCTCTTACCCGCCTTGGGAATAAATGTAACCCTCACATTCCTCTAAAGTCTAGGAATATAGCCGCTACTTATGCAGCTCGCGTAAATAGGCGCCAACCACCAACACGACACCCGTTCGGACATCTGCAACTGGGCAGGAATGATACCATCAGGTCCCGGCGATTTGAACGCTTTGAAGGAGCGTAACGCCCAGAGTAGCCGACGCTCTTCTAACATGTCACCAGGAGGGACATAGATGGCACCTGGTTCCATGCCTGTAATCTCACAAGGTTCAGGATTTCTGGGGAAATGGGAATCGAGGAGAAGTTTGAGCGACTCCTCACTGCTCATCGCCCAATTTCCTGAGTCGTGCAAGGGGACGGGAGCCCTCGCGAGTACCCGCCTAAGCCTGGAGGACTCGTGGCATCCTTCGACGTTCTCACAGAAACTTCTCCACGATTCCCGCTTAGCCTTCCTTATTTCGGACTTATATATTCCCAATCCGATCTTATAGAGTTCCCAATCCGAGGGTTTTTTGCTCTTCCTCGCCTGGTTAAAAAGTCTTCTACTCGAAGCCCTGAGCTCCGAAATTTCCAAAGTCCACCAGTACGGCTTAGATTTGCCCGAAGGCCTCCTCAGCGGACACGAAATATTAATCGCTTTATTACAAGCTGCGGTGAATTTTTCCACTAAGCTGTCGATCGAACTTTCCGACAGGAGTGAACTTTACTGATCCCAATCTGTGTTCCTCAGATTCCTAAAGGGACGATTTTGGGGACGCGTATCTTCTTCTTCTTAATTGGCGCTATAACCGCCTAGGCGATTTTGGCCGATTTCAATATTGCACGCCAGCCGCTCCTCTGCTTTGCTGCCTGGCGCCAGTTAGATATCCCAAGTGTAGTCAAGTCCTTCTCCACCTGGTCTTTCCAACGTAGAGGAGGCCTTCCTCTTCCTCTGCTACCACCAGCGGGTACCGCGTCGAATACTTTCAGGGCTGGAGCATTTTCTTCCATACGTACCACATGACCTAGCCAGCGTAGCCGCTGAATCTTAATTCGCTGAACTATGTCTATGTCGCGGTACAGCTCATACAACTCATCGTTCCATCGTCTACGGTATTCGCCATCGCAAAGACGTAAAGGACCAAAAATCTTTCGGAGAATCTTTCTCTCGAACACTCCAAGCGCCATCTCATCCGATGTTGATAGGGTCCATGCTTCTGCGCCGTACATTAGCACGGGCATGATGAGGGACTTATAGAGCGTGGTTTTCGTTCGTCGAGAGAGGGCTTTACTGTTCATTTGCCTACTCAGCCCAAAGTAGCACTTGTTGGCAAGAGAGATTCTTCGTTGGATTTCAAGGCTGACATTATTGTTGGTGTTGATGCTGGTTCCAAGATAAACAAAGTCCTCTACTTTGTCAAAATTGTAACTGTCAACAGTGATGCGGGAGCCAAGGCGCGAATGCGCTGACTGTTTATTTGATGACAGGAGGTACTTCGTTTTGTCCTCGTTCACCTCCAGACCCATTCGCTTCGCTTCCTTGTCCAGCTTTGAAAAGGCAGAACTAACGGCGCGGTTGTTGAGGCCAATGATATCGATGTCATCGGCATACGCCAGCAGTTGCACACTCTTATAAAAGATGGTACCTGACCGGTTTAATTCTGCAGCTCGAATTATCTTTTCTAGCATAATGTTAAAGAAGTCACACGATAGGGAGTCACCCTGTCTGAAACCTCGTTTGGTATCAAACGGCTCGGAGAGGTCCTTCCCAACTCTGACTGAGCTGGTGGTGTTGCTCAGTGTCATTTTACATAGCCGTATTAGTTTTGCAGGGATACCAAAGTCAGACATCGCGGCATATAGGCAACTTCTTCTCGTGCTGTCGAAAGCTGATTTAAAGTCGACAAATAGATGGTGTGTGTCGATCCTCTTCTCACGGGTCTTTTCCAATATTTGGCGTATCGTGAATATCTGGTCGATGGTAGATTTACCAGGTCTAAAGCCACACTGATAAGGTCCAATCAGTTCGTTGACGGTTGGCTTTAGTCTTTCACACAATACACTCGATAGAACCTTATACGAAATGTTAAGAAGGCTGATCCCGCGGTAGTTGGCGCATATTGCAGGATCACCCTTCTTGTGGATTGGGCAGAGTACACTTAAATTCCAATCGGCGGGCATGCATTCGTCCGACCATATTCTGCAAATAAGCTGGTGCATGCACCTTACCAGCTCCTCGCCACCATGCTTGAATAGCTCAGCTGGTAACCCATCAGCTCCAGCGGCTTTGTTGTTCCGTAGCCGCATAATTGCTATTCGAACTTCATCGAGGTCGGGTGACGGGATGTTAATGCCGTCATCAGCGATTTGGGGTTCGGGATCTTCATCTTCTCCGGCGACGCTTTCGCTGTCACCATTTAGCAGAGTGGAGAAGTGTTCCCTCCACAATCTAAGTGCGCTTTGGACATCAGTCACCAGATCGCCGTTCTTGTTCTTACAGGAATTCGCCCCGGTCTTAAAACCTTCCGTAAGTCGCCGCACCTTTTGGTAAAATTTTCGGGCGCTTTTCATGTCGGCTAGCATCTCAAGCTCTTCACACTCACGTATTTCGGCCTCTCTCTTCTTTCTACGGACGATACGTCTCTCTTCCTTTCTCAACTCCCGGTAGCGTTCCCATACAGCTCGCGTTGCGCCCGATCGCAGCGTGGCCCTGTAGGCAGCATCTTTATTTTCCGCAGCGGCGCGGCATTCCTCATCATACCAGTCATTTTTTCGGGTTCGCTGAAAGCCAACGACTTCTTCAGCGGCGGTACGCAGTGATCGAGAAATGTGCTCCCAGTGCTCGCAAATTCCGGTTTCTTGAGAAGTGCTCTCAGTGAGCAGGTGTGAGAGTCGAGTGGTGAAGTTTGCAGCTGTCTGTTGCGATTGCAGCTTTCCGACGTCAAGCTTTCGCTGTGTATTTACACGCACGTTTTTTGATGCACAGAAGCGTATCCGCATCTTGACTGCGACAAGATAATGATCCGAGTCGATGTTCGGTCCTCGGAGTGTACGTACGTCTAATATACTGGAAGCATGCCTTCCGTCTATCGCAATATGATCGATTTCGTTTCGCGTTTTTCGATCTGGAGACAGCCACGCAGCCAAGTGTATTTTTTTATGCTGAAACCTGGTGCTACAGACCACCATGTTTCGGGCCCCGGCAAAGTCGATCAGTCTCAGTCCGTTGGCGGAGGTTTCGTCGTGGAGACTGAATTTTCCGACAGTGTGACCAAAGATCCCTTCCTTTCCCACCCTGGCATTGAAGTCACCAAGCACGATTTTGATATCGTGACGGGGGCAGCGCTCGTAAGTGCGTTCTAAGCGCTCGTAGAAGTGATCCTTGATCACATCGTCCTTCTCTTCTGTCGGTGCGTGGGCACAAATCAGCGAGATGTTGAAAAATCTCGCTTTGATGCGAATCGTGGCGAGACGCTCGTCCACTGGAGTGAACGACAGTACTTGGCGACGAAGCCTCTCTCCCACCACAAATCCAACACCGAACTTGCGCTCCTTTACATGGCAGCTGTAGTAGATGTCGCAAGGCCCAACGGTTTTCTTGCCTTGCCCCGTCCATTTCATTTCTTGGATGGCGGTGATGTCAGCCCTTACTCTTACGAGGACATCAGCCAGCCGGGCAGCGGCACCTTCCCCATTAAGGGTTCGGACATTCCAGGTGCATGCCCTTAAATCGTAGTCCTTAAAACATTGCTTGTGGTCGTCATCAAAAAAGGGAGATCTCATCCGAGGCACATTGAAATTTTTCATTGGGTATAGTTTTTTACGTGGCGGGTCCCAAGCCCAGCGCACAACCAAATACTGGAGGGTGGTTTTGTTTTTGAAGACACATTTATATAGCGAGCCGCTTGCTCCAAGTCAGACGCCCGCTTGCAGCCGCACCTCCTGGCGAACAGACGCTGCTGACTTCAGTGAGCCCTTAAACCGAATATGTCGGAGTGGCCCCACTGAAGCTCCCTCTCTTTCTGCCGTGACCCAAGGCTCCACACGGGTTGGTTACCATATCTCACACAAGGGTTGCTCACGTTGCCCAGAGTGCGCGACGAGGACGCAAGAGTAGGGATTGAGTGTAGCCACTCATCTGTAACTGCAGACCCAGAAGAGTTACCACACCCCATTGCACCCCAACGCGTATCGCCCAAGGAGAATTGAATATACCTATGATCAGAGAAGGAGCGATCGTTAAGAACTCTCCAATTCGAGATACGGGATACCAATTCAGACGAAACCAGGGAAAGGTCCAGGACCTCCTCCCTTACCGAAGTTACAAACGCAGGGTCGCTCCCCCTATTACATATAGACAAGTTTTCGCTAAGTATAAAATCAAAGAGAGACTCACCTCTTGCGTTGATGTCCGAGCTACCCCAGCAGGAGTGCCTCGAATTGGCATCACAGCCCACCACGACGCCGGCTTTCCTGCGCCTCGCTTCCGCCAGAGCGTTCCTCAGCAGAACTGGAGGTGGTTCCACCTCATCATCGTGAGCCATATACGCGGACATGAGCCAAAGTTCTTCGGCCCTGTCCTCGAGTCTCACCGTTACTACGTCTCCGTTGCTGAAATTAGACACAAAATAGGTATTTATTTCACGACTGACGAGCATACAAGCTCTAGGTTTACCTGCGTCCCTGGACACCAGAAGCTTGTACTTCTTCGTCCCGATACCAGAAACATCGTTACTGCTCAGCCACGGTTCCTGGATCAGGACTATATCTGCCCCACCTTGCTCAAGGTTTAGCATCAAATTGGCGGACGCGGCCTTAGAGTGTTGGAGATTGATCTGCAGGATAATCATCCTCAGTAATCTCCTCCAGCCCCCCGGCGGCCGCGTCCTCACTATCCGAGGCAAGTAGCCTCTCCTCCTCCACCCCATCGAACAGCCTGTTTAGGCTTAGGACGGACCCCGCTGCCGAGGAGACTCCCCCAGCGCTCTCGGCGTCCGGCCTAACGGAGTCAACCTCCATGCTCATGAAGGCCTCCATAATGTCCACCGCTTCCTCCGCGTCAGGTCCGCAGACCTCCGGCACCAGCTCTGGTTCAACCGGAAGGATGGCGTCACTACCCCTGGCATCGGATTGGTAGATTTTGAGGGCTACCTTCTCGAAGCCATATGAAATGACTCCCTGCTGCTCGGCGAGAGGGCCGAGGGACTCCGCGTTGAGCAGAATCAGCGCTTGGCGATATGGTTTCCCGGACCCCTCAAACCGAACAACCTTCCAATTGTGCGCCGGAAGGTTCGGGTTACAGTAGCGGAGGATTTCCTCAATGTCACCCGATGCGGAGGGCTCAGCAGGGAGCCAGACCCGAGCCCTCAGACGCAAAGGCAAGTCCTTATTATCCACGGCCTCGAGTCTGGCACCCTTCCAGACCTCCCCCACCAGGGAAACCGCCGCCTTATAAAGCGTGGCCGACCGCTCGTCAGCGCACGATATCCTCTTGAAGAGGCCAGAGTGGCAACCCGCACTCTCACAGCGGGGAGGTGGACCAGGATTATCCCTGGCGTTTGGTCGCCATAGCGCTCCAGAATCTTGGAAGCCATGCGACGATCGGAGTGGGCCCTTCTACCCGTGCCCAAACGCCGCTTAGATCCCTCGGCGGGCTGAATTTGGGCCTTCTTCGCCTGCACCGGTGCGCTGCAGGATAAACCCTTGCTGGTACTGGCGATATCGTCGGGCCACCCTCCCCCCCCCCTCCAGAGGCCGTGGGCGATTTCCCCTGTGGCCCACCTGCGCGGCCATCCGGAACAACGCCCCCAACTAACCTAGAGGATGCGGAGGTCGGCTTCGACTCTCCCCCTCCCACAGCGCGAGTGGCAGTGACTGTACCCCCCGGTCTAATCACGACTTTGTATGTCGGCTCCGACGATCCCTCACCACCCTTAGTTTTGGCCACAGCAGCCATCCCCCGTACAGAGCAAACGACGCCCCTCTACCGCTCGAAACTTTACTATTATTTTTATTTGTGTTTTTTGAGTTCATTTTAATTTAGTTTCACTGGGTCCCAACTCAGAGCCGCTATCCAAAACCCGAAAGTGTAGTCGTCCTGATAAGAAAATTGTCCCATGGTTATCTATGCCGAAGCAGGGAGGCCATGCGAGGGTTGACGCACACCCTTATAAGGTGAACGTTCAGAGCCAGACCAGACGTAAAGACGGGAGTCCTCTCAACCGCACCTACACCACCAACCTAATGACGGCGGGAATTGGAACGTACTCTGAGACTTGCCAGATTTTAACGGGACGGAGGCGGAGGTGGCATTAGCCTACCAGCCATTTCTGCTGAGTTTCACCCCAGCATACTAAGGTGACAGAATACCACGACCGCCAGCCCAAAGCAAACAGAATCGCGAAAAGATAAAACAAAGAATAGTCCATGGACAAAACAGGGGTCGTTACCGTTCAGGTTAAGGCCGTCAAGGCCGCACGATCATTTAGCGTTACCCAGGATGCACCACGAGGAGGCGATCATGCATTACACCCCAAGACGATAGGGTTAACCTATAAAAAAGATGATTGGCGTTTATTCATCGATAGTTCACTAATCAGCTTAAAAGTTATGCTTTTGCACAAGACGATTAGAATGCCTTCTGTTCCAGTTGCGTATAGCACTGACACTAGAGAAAATTTTGATAATTTGAAGCACATTCTGGAAGTAGTCAAATATAACGAACACCAGTGGCGGATTTGCTGCGACCTCAAAATAGTTTGATTACAGGCTTAACAGCATCTGGCCGTCCAAAATATCCGTGCTTTTTGTGCGATTGGGATTCACGATACGGGAAAGTATTAAAGGAAGAAACCAGTACAAACAGCATAACTGGAATAGTCTCATTGGACGGATATTGCCTAAAGACAATAGGCTACACGAAAGTCTTGTTTATGAAAATAAACATTGCTAAAAGTTTTTGAAATGTATCGCAAAAAGACCAGCAGTATTCAACCGCTTAAAAGACATTTTCCCAAGACTAAGTAACGCGAAAATTCAGGAAGGGGTTGTTAATGGTCCCGGCATACGGAACTAATGAGTCGTCAAGATTTTGACCAAGTTCTGACAGACCGAGAATTAAATGCATGGCTCGCATTGAAAGCAGTCATTAAACGACTTTTGGGTAAAGAACGCAAAGACAACTACAGGGAATCTGTTGCAAACATGTTGGCAACTGTCGATGAAATTGGGGTTAATATGCCGTACAAAATTCATCTCTTGCATCAGCATCTTGATCAACTCGCTCAACAGTTGCCAACTGAATCTGATGAGCAAGGCGAACGTTATCACCAAACTGCGCTTCCATTTGAAATAAGGTAACTGTAGAGTGTGCATATTTTGAATTCCTAGATTTTTCTAATATCTTTGTCAGAGTGCACAATTTAAACATGTTAACGATTGAAAACTATTTTCGTTTCGGGTACAGAGGAAAGAAATCTCCAGATGCAATACTCGCTGAAATTTGTTGGTGGTATAAAAACACCTTTGAAGGAGAGGAAGACGAGGAAAAAGAGGAAGAAGCGGAAGACAAAGATGAAATTCCAGAATATCTGTTGGACGAAATTATCGACCTTTCTGATGATGATGACGATGACCAAGATATTAGAGAGAGCAGTGATGTTGATCCACAGCCGCCTGCTAAACGGCAACTGGCCAAATCATTCATTTAATTTATTTATTTTTTTTACCTAAAATTTTTTATAACTAACACTTCAAAATTATATTTTTTCCATATTTTTATAATTTCTTTTTCAATGTTTCTTCAAAACCAACACTGAAAAAATTGGTACATAAGAAATGAGAATTAAATTAATATTAAGCTGGAAAACGCAAGTTTTGTATTATGATTGTTTTCTTTTCAAATGAAATTTATTGAAGAAACTGAGAAGCAAATTATGGATCAAACAGAAAGCAAAAAAGACTTAGTTTGGTGGAAAATATGTTCAAAAAGCAACATTTTGCTTCATAAGCACTACACAAATTTTCTAAATCAATTTTTTTTTTAATTTTAATTGTTGCGCAGATCTCTAGCAATAATTTGGCTTCATCAGCCAAAAAACCATATAAACAATATGCTGAAAATCGGCATTTGACTACAATGTTCGAAGGTCGATTAAAAAAAATCGAAACTCTCAGAATCGACCTAACTTTTGCTAACCTGAATTTGTTCCACAGTGTTATTGTAAGCAGTTATTGCTTTAAATACTTTTTCTTTCAAATCGTCGTTGTTATTTGCACCAGCATTAAAAAGGCTTAAGTGTTCATTTAATGTGGAGTGTAATCTTTCAACATCTGCGTTTCCTGTTTTATTATAATTGGTCGTTAGGTGTAGGTTTATTTTATTATCCTTTAAGAATTGTTTTATTGCTGCTGTATCTAATTCATTGCCTGTTACTATAGTTTCTGATTTGTCTAAATATTGAATTCTTTCTTGTATGGCATTTATGATTGATATCCAAGTCCTGTCTTTCAACGATTTAGCTGTTGCATATTATGTTAATTTATCGATGCTTGTGAGGTACATTACGCCTCTTTGTGGGTACCAAATATCAAAGTAAACGATTTTGTTATGTTTCTTGGGAGTTTTCGTAATATTTAAACTATGTGTGATAGGGTTTCTGTATTTCTTTTTGTAATTCGGAGTAGTAGTGTGTTTTCTTTATTTCCTCTAATATTCATTTATTCCCCTGTGATTGTTTTCTAAGTGTTTCTCTTCTATCAATGTTAAAAGTTCTCCTTTGCCTGTTATATCCTTCAAAATTATGTTTTATTTCATTATTTTTAGGTTTTCATTATTTGCGAAAAATTTTATATGTAGTATATAACTCCTGAACTTGTAGAAATAATTTGTCATCTGGGCAGATTCTCTTGAATTATTTTTTAAATGCCGCTTTCGAGTGTTACATTTATTATGCTTTTTATTTTCTTTTGATATATTGTTTTCTTTGTTATTGATTGTATTTGAGCTCTTTGAATTATAAGTTGATTTATATATATATTGATTGCGTTTTCCGTTATTTTTATAAAGTACTAGCGAGCCCCCTGCACACTTTGTAGTGCAAAAAAGAAAATAAAAAAATCAATTCAAGTTCATTTAAATCAGTGATAAATTGCTTTTATTGTAATGTTCTGTGGTAAACAACGTTAGTTGTTTTTCCATTTTCGGTGTTTGGAAGATGAAAAAGACAAAGATACAGCGAGATGTAAAAAATAAAATCAATAATTACTGAGAACTTATGAAGACACTAAAAAGTTTATCGCACAACATAATGACCAAATCATAATAACGAACGCAGATAAAGGCAATAAAACGGTGATGATGAACAAGGTGGAATACAGACAAAAAATGAAGGATCTTCTGAGTGACAAAACTACATACAAAACCATCCGTATTGACCCAACACAAAAACTACAAAGGAAAAACAACGCCATCATTAATGACATCTACAGACAAAAGAAAATTGACGCAAAACTCAAATACTACTTGACATGCAACGCAGCTACAGCACCAAGACTATATGGCCTTCCAAAAATCCATAAGGAAAATTTTCCTCTCAGACCAATTTGCTCTTCAATTGGTGTACCGTGCTACAAACTTTCCAAACATATAGGAAAAATACTGAGACAGATAATTTCGAAGGACTACAATATTAATAATTCTTTTCAACTTAAAGAAATACTACAAAATATAACGATCATTTCATTTGACGTGGTTTCACTTTTCACGAATATACCGATACAACTAGCAATACATACAATTATGCAACATTGGTCCATCCTAGAAGAACATACCACACTCACTAAGAAACAATTTTTGACAATATTACAATTCTGCCTACGGGAAAATAACTATTTTACCTATGATGACACCCACTATCAACAGATACAAGGAATGCCAATGGGTAATATATTTGCTATTGTTAAGATTAAAGACGTGGAAGACTTACTAAAAACACTTAACGCACAACATACAAAAATCAACTTTACTACGGAAACAGAAAACGGGAAAAAGTTAGCCTTCCTAGACATGGAAATACATCGAATCGAAAATAACATTAAAACGAACTGGTATGTCAAATCGATAGCATCGTCAAGGATGATTAATTATCATTCAAACCACCCATGGACGCAGAAAAGGAACACAGCTATCAACCTAATAAATAAAATATACGATTTAAGTGACCAGGACTTCAAAAAAGACAACACCAAAAAAATCAAAGATATACTATACAAAAATGGATACCCTAATGTAATAATAGAGAGTCTGTTATTAACTGCAAACAACAAAAGGGCATTGGCGCACAGAAATATTGAAACTACAAACAAAAACGAAAATAAAAAATACACAGGCATCACATACATACCAGGACTAACGGACAAAAAAACAATAAGCAGAAGTATACAGACAGACAAAATATGCTTTGCACATAAAACCCATCGCCCGCTAAACTCGGTGTTTACCAAAACAAAAGACAGAATCAGCAAAGAACAACAACACAACGTAGTATATGAAATCAAGTGCAATGGTAAATTGGGCGAAAATTGCGATAAAGTATACATAGGCACTACAAAGCGATCACTCGGAATTCGAATTAGCGAACATAAAACGGACGCGAAGAACAAAAAAACAACAGCAGCATTGGTACAACATTTGACTAATAGCGGACACTGAGCCGATTTCGAAAATACTAAAATATTAGACGTGGAGAAAAAAGAGAGGACAAGATTAACATTAGAAGGGCTGAGAATACAACAACAAATACGAAACACGATGAATTTTAAGGAAGACGTAGCCAATATAAACTGCGCATACAAAACAGCAATAACGAGTGATGGTTCAACAGAGAGACAAAAAAGTAGTGTGTAATTCAATATGTGGAGTTTTATTGTTACATTTTTATTTTTGTTTGTTTTGATGTTGTTACTGTTTTTAATGTAATTAAAATGTAAGTGCAACAATTGTTGTAAGCAAACATATTGTTGTTTTGTTAACGCTTGTTTTTATGTTTTATATACAATAAAATGCAAACTCCCTGATGAAGGCGCGGAAGACGCCGAAACGCGTTGGAGAGAAAAAAGAAACGTTTTGTTTGCTTTTAGAAATATTACCGACCGAAAAGCTCCTAAAGCATCCCAATTGGAAATTCATCTTTGGTCCCAAGAAAAAATAAAAATAAAATTAATTTGTCAAGGATTCTATTTAGTTGAGAATTTTACCAAGCAGGCAATACAGACAGTGACCATGGGCGCACAAATTTTGCAAGCAGTTCTCAATACTACAATCCGTACCGCAATGAAAATTCTATACAGGAACTCCAGACCCAAACAGACAAATTGACAAATAGGCTGCCAAGAATAGAAACGCCAACTCAAGTCGTTCAATAAGAGCCAGTTACGATCCAACTAAATGTAACTTGTGAGGAATCCTTAGATCTCATTAAGACCATGCCAGAACTCGAAGGGGATCCTGGCCGCTATGTCTCCTGGAGACAGGCGGCGCACACTACATATAAAGTGTTTGAGAGGTACGAAGGTAGCACAATCCTAAATTTTCACCCAATTATTTCATGACTAGATTTCGTATACGCTGATACACGACCAATCCATTTAATAGAGCAGGAAATCTCCACCTTAAGACAGGTTAAACTATCAGTAATCGGTTCTTACGACGAGGTTAATCCTCATAGTAAATAAAACCATAATGACCTAATTTAGCAATACGACCCTAACAGAGTCACTCAATAGAAAGAACCGCGAAGACGCTCTTAAAATTTTTATATCAGGACTCAATGGCCCCTTGTGTTATATACTTTTTTCTTCCAGGCCTAGCGATTTTTCTTCCCCATTGACCATAGTTTATGAGTTTGAAGCAAGCCACATCTACGTTTGCTCATTCTTTCAATATACCAGCTTTTCACTGTATGGGACCAGTACCCATATTTACTTCAATACCGCAGGGTATCACCTTTCCAACAGCGAAATGGCGCCAATGGATGTAGACCTATCCCTTTCTAGACTCAGACAAAATATACCTAATCCACTAAATGGTAATGACGACAGCTACCACCAGCTGGTAGCCAACCCGAAAGTATTCCGCCCAAGGTGGAATGTTCGACCAAAACGCTATTCAGACCTCAGGGCAACAGCTATAACAAAGGCCAGAGAAAAGGGCACATGGGTGTGATCAACAGGCAACGAAAAAATACAACGCATAAATGATCTCATCCAAAAACAGGAAGAATACTGGCATGACGATTACTACCAGAGTGGAGAGTACGAAATCGAAATCCCTCTTGCCTTATGTCGAGAAAACACTTGATAACCGTTGAACTATCTAAGTTCTTATTTCGTTTTTTGTAAACAAATTTTAAGGGTTTAAATATTACGTTTGATTTTGATTTTGCTTGTTCGTTTATTATTCTTCCGTCAAATGTTTTGTGTTTGTATATTTCCATATTTTCAAGTGATTTCAATCGGCGTTCTTCCTATTGCACATGCAGTTCAACATACATACCCCCAAAAAATAAGCCACAGTGCCAAAATTACCAACTTATGCCTGCTAAACACTCCACAGACACGACCGCGAAATAACCCAAAATTTTTATTATACATATTCTTCTTTTCTTAATTGGCGCTATAACCGCCTAGGCGATTTTGGCCGATTTCAATATTGCACGCCAGCCGCTCCTCTGCTTTGCTGCCTGGCGCCAGTTAGATATCCCAAGTGTAGTCAAGTCCTTCTCCACCTGGTCTTTCCAACGTAGAGGAGGCCTTCCTCTTCCTCTGCTACCACCAGCGGGTACCGCGTCGAATACTTTCAGGGCTGGAGCATTTTCTTCCATACGTACCACATGACCTAGCCAGCGTAGCCGCTGAATCTTAATTCGCTGAACTATGTCTATGTCGCGGTACAGCTCATACAACTCATCGTTCCATCGTCTACGGTATTCGCCATCGCAAAGACGTAAAGGACCAAAAATCTTTCGGAGAATCTTTCTCTCGAACACTCCAAGCGCCATCTCATCCGATGTTGATAGGGTCCATGCTTCTGCGCCGTACATTAGCACGGGCATGATGAGGGACTTATAGAGCGTGGTTTTCGTTCGTCGAGAGAGGGCTTTACTGTTCATTTGCCTACTCAGCCCAAAGTAGCACTTGTTGGCAAGAGAGATTCTTCGTTGGATTTCAAGGCTGACATTATTGTTGGTGTTGATGCTGGTTCCAAGATAAACAAAGTCCTCTACTTTGTCAAAATTGTAACTGTCAACAGTGATGCGGGAGCCAAGGCGCGAATGCGCTGACTGTTTATTTGATGACAGGAGGTACTTCGTTTTGTCCTCGTTCACCTCCAGACCCATTCGCTTCGCTTCCTTGTCCAGCTTTGAAAAGGCAGAACTAACGGCGCGGTTGTTGAGGCCAATGATATCGATGTCATCGGCATACGCCAGCAGTTGCACACTCTTATAAAAGATGGTACCTGACCGGTTTAATTCTGCAGCTCGAATTATCTTTTCTAGCATAATGTTAAAGAAGTCACACGATAGGGAGTCACCCTGTCTGAAACCTCGTTTGGTATCAAACGGCTCGGAGAGGTCCTTCCCAACTCTGACTGAGCTGGTGGTGTTGCTCAGTGTCATTTTACATAGCCGTATTAGTTTTGCAGGGATACCAAAGTCAGACATCGCGGCATATAGGCAACTTCTTCTCGTGCTGTCGAAAGCTGATTTAAAGTCGACAAATAGATGGTGTGTGTCGATCCTCTTCTCACGGGTCTTTTCCAATATTTGGCGTATCGTGAATATCTGGTCGATGGTAGATTTACCAGGTCTAAAGCCACACTGATAAGGTCCAATCAGTTCGTTGACGGTTGGCTTTAGTCTTTCACACAATACACTCGATAGAACCTTATACGAAATGTTAAGAAGGCTGATCCCGCGGTAGTTGGCGCATATTGCAGGATCACCCTTCTTGTGGATTGGGCAGAGTACACTTAAATTCCAATCGGCGGGCATGCATTCGTCCGACCATATTCTGCAAATAAGCTGGTGCATGCACCTTACCAGCTCCTCGCCACCATACTTGAATAGCTCAGCTGGTAACCCATCAGCTCCAGCGGCTTTGTTGTTCCGTAGCCGCATAATTGCTATTCGAACTTCATCGAGGTCGGGTGACGGGATGTTAATGCCGTCATCAGCGATTTGGGGTTCGGGATCTTCATCTTCTCCGGCGACGCTTTCGCTGTCACCATTTAGCAGAGTGGAGAAGGGTTCCCTCCACAATCTAAGTGCGCTTTGGACATCAGTCACCAGATCGCCGTTCTTGTTCTTACAGGAATTCGCCCCGGTCTTAAAACCTTCCGTAAGTCGCCGCACCTTTTGGTAAAATTTTCGGGCGCTTTTCATGTCGGCTAGCATCTCAAGCTCTTCACACTCACGTATTTCGGCCTCTCTCTTCTTTCTACGGACGATACGTCTCTCTTCCTTTCTCAACTCCCGGTAGCGTTCCCATACAGCTCGCGTTGCGCCCGATCGCAGCGTGGCCCTGTAGGCAGCATCTTTATTTTCCGAAGCGGCGCGGCATTCCTCATCATACCAGTCATTTTTTCGGGTTCGCTGAAAGCCAACGACTTCTTCAGCGGCGGTACGCAGTGATCGAGAAATGTGCTCCCAGTGCTCGCAAATTCCGGTTTCTTGAGAAGTGCTCGCAGTGAGCAGGTGTGAGAGTCGAGTGGTGAAGTTTGCAGCTGTCTGTTGCGATTGCAGCTTTCCGACGTCAAGCTTTCGCTGTGTATTTACACGCACGTTTTTTGATGCACAGAGGCGTATGCGCATCTTGGCTGCGACAAGATAATGATCCGAGTCGATGTTCGGTCCTCGGAGTGTACGTACGTCTAATATACTGGAAGCATGCCTTCCGTCTATCGCAATATGATCGATTTGGTTTCGCGTTTTTCGATCTGGAGACAGCCATGTAGCCAAGTGTATTTTTTTATGCTGAAACCTGGTGCTGCAGACCACCATGTTTCGGGCCCCGGCAAAGTCGATCAGTCTCAGTCCGTTGGCGGAGGTTTCATCGTGGAGACTGAATTTTCCGACAGTGTGACCAAAGATCCCTTCCTTTCCCACCCTGGCATTGAAGTCACCAAGCACGATTTTGATATCGTGACGGGGGCAGCGCTCGTAAGTGCGTTCTAAGCGCTCGTAGAAGTGATCCTTGATCACATCGTCCTTCTCTTCTGTCGGTGCGTGGGCACAAATCAGCGAGATGTTGAAAAATCTCGCTTTGATGCGAATCGTGGCGAGACGCTCGTCCACTGGAGTGAACGACAGTACTTGGCGACGAAGCCTCTCTCCCACCACAAATCCAACACCGAACTTGCGCTCCTTTACATGGCAGCTGTAGTAGATGTCGCAAGGCCCAACGGTTTTCTTGCCTTGCCCCGTCCATTTCATTTCTTGGATGGCGGTGATGTCAGCCCTTACTCTTACGAGGACATCAGCCAGCCGGGCAGCGGCACCTTCCCCATTAAGGGTTCGGACATTCCAGGTGCATGCCCTTAAATCGTAGTCCTTAAAACATTGCTTGTGGTCGTCATCAAAAAAGGGAGATCTCATCCGAGGCACATTGAAATTTTTCATTGGGTATAGTTTTTTACGTGGCGGGTCCCAAGCCCAGCGCACAACCAAATACATATATACGCGCAAATACAGTACAGGTACCCACTTATGAGGCGGCCATAACCTACTAATAACAACATCATATAAGTTATCGCAAATACAGCAACACATCCGGCTGACGCAACCCTTACACAGTTCAGCCACACCAATGTAGTATTATATTTTTCACGAGCCGCCAACTCAACATATTTGCGATCAGAGGTTGATCACACCAAATATTCCTCACAAGTCCCTATGTCAGTGGAATTGCGCTCACACGGTTGGCGGCAACAAACACGAGTCAGCAGAATTGAATTCACACGGTTGGAACGCTATCAGAACAGCAGCAGCGCAGCGCGACGCCGTGGGTTAGGTGTAGGCTTAAAAAGTTCTGTAAAGCTAGTTAGAAAACTCAAGCTCAGTCAACCGCAAGAAATGCGGAAATAAAATTATTAAAATACCAAAACCGTTTAATTGGCGCCCAACGTGGGGCTCGCGAAGGTTAATACGAATATTTAAACTAAAAGTGGACTGAAAACTGCCCAAGGAAAATCGTGGACTACTTCATCGGTGAGAACCCGAAGACGTGACCGAAATACCTTGGGAAAAAGGATCAACTATCAGTGGGAGCCGAGGACCAAACACAACATCAACTAATAGGAGCAAACACAACATCAGCTAATAGCAGCACACACAACATCAACTAATAATGATGCAAATATTTAAGCAAAAATGGAAAGGTGAGTGAAGTGCTCATTTTAAGACATATTGCTTGCGAAAATAAAGCATTAAAGTGTTTAAGAGATAGCAAGAGAAATTTTTTTTTTGTTTGCAAAAATGAGGGGTACACAGTTACGTATGTGTCATGGCGTGAGGCGGCACACAACGCCTATGAGTTATTCAAAAGGTACGATGGCAGGGAACGCCATTATTAGGCCGTAACTATTTTAAAGAACAAGATAAGAGAGGCTGCTGATGCAGTACTTTCATCATTTAACACCGTGCTTAATTTTAACGCCATTATTGCCCGATTAGATTTTACCTACGCGGACAAGCGTCCTCGTTACCTCATAGAACAAGCATCATCTACCCTTAGGCAGGGCTGAATGTCGTGCTTGGAATTCTATGATGAAGATCAGAAAAAGCTAACGTTATTAGCGAACAGGAGCATAATGGCTTACGAGAGTAGCGTACCAGATGTCATTAGTGAGAAATAAAGGGCCGATGCTTTGAGGGTGTTCATATCTGGCTTAAGGAAGTCCTTAAGAGACATGCTTTTCGCTTCGAGGCCATCAGACCTCCCATCTGCTCTTGATATGGCGCAAGAGGTAGACGCAAATCACGAGCGCTACACGTAGGGGAAGGTCCTTCCTACCTTGGATCTCCAAATCTATAGGAGGGAGAGAAATTAAACTCCTCATCCATACCGGGGCGTCGAAAAGTTACATGAAACCGTTACCGGCGCTAAAAGGTGTGCAGACTGTAAGGAACGCTTTTTTTGTAAAATCTATTTACAGGGTCTCCCCCATCAAGCAAAAGTGTTACATAAAAACATTCGGAGTAACAGAGGAATTTTTCATTCTGCCAGAACTGACATCGCTTGACGGTGTGATTGGACTCGATGCACTTAATAAGGTGCATGCACATCGGTTTGAAACTAAATACAATAACACATGACTTTGGAGAAGAAGAAATCTTTTTCATTGCCAGCCATGACTTTAGCCATCTTAGGCTTCAGGCTGATGCGGTACCATCTGACATTAGCGACAACTTCTTTAAGATGATTAGAGGGATTAATGGCGTTTTCGCCGATCCCAACGAAGCACTACCGTATAATACAAAGGTGGTGGCAACAATCCGCACCGACGATGAGGACCCGGTGTACTCCAGACTATACCCATATCCACTGGGTGTAACGGATTTCGTAAACAAGGAAATCCAGGAACTGTTAGAAAATGGTATTATCCGACCATCTAGATCGCCGTTTAATAACCCCATATGGGTAGTTAAAAAAAAGACGTGGATGAAACCGGACAAGCAAAACAAAGGTTAGTCATCGATTTTCGTAAGCTCAACGAAAAAACAATAGGTGACAAATATCCAATCCCGACATTACAGGAATTCTGGCTAATTTGGGTGGAAGCAAATATTTTACCACTCTAGACTTAAAATCCGGCTTTCACCAGATTAAGTTATCGGAGCGCGATAGATAAAAACAGCTTTCTCTATCAAAAACGGTAAATACGAATTTTGCCGGTTGCCTTTCGGCTTGAAAAATGTCCCAAGTATCTTCCAAAGGGCGATATATGATGTGTTACGAGAGCACATAGGAAAAATTTGTTTTGTTTACGTGGATGATGTCACAATTTTTTCGCAAGACAAACAACAACATTTGAAAGACGTGGAAGCAATCCTTAAAAATTTATTCGATGCCAATATGAGGGTATCGGCCGAAAAGTCAAAATTTTTTAGAACAGAAGTAGAGTATTTAGGATTCCTGGTGTCACAAGGAGGGATAAAAACGTGCGCATACAAAGTTTACACAATACGACAATTTCCTGAGCCCACCACCCTAAGGGGGCTTAGATCGTTTCTAAGTCTAGCTGGATACTACAGGTGTTTTATAAAGGACTTCGCCAAAATAGCCAAACCACTATCAAGCATAATGAGGGGAGAATATGGTCGAGTGACTGCATCACAGTCAAACAGAATCGAAATAGATTTGGCTGATGAACAGAAAAAGACCTTCAATACCCTATAAGAAATACTGGCGTCCGAGGACGTAACATTAACCTATCCAAATTTCAGCAAACCATTAAATTTAACTACTGATGCATCTTTACACGCTATAGGTGCTGTCCTCTCGCAAGAGGGCTAACCTATTACCATGATTTCTCTCACCCTAACCGATAGCGAAGAGCATTACGCAACAAACGAAAGGGAGCTGCTGGCTATCGTTTGGGCATTAAAAACGCTTAGAAATTAGCTCTGCGGCGTCACAAAATTATATGTATTTACGGACCACCAACCACTAACATTTGCGGTTTCGGACAGGAACCCAAATTCGAAAATCAAAAGGTGGAAAGCTTTCATCGATGAGTGAAATGCAAAGCTCATCTACAAACCTGGCAAAGAAAATGTGGTTCCTGATGCATTATCTAGGCAGCATATAAACGCCTTAGATAATATGAGTGTTGAAACGATTCACAGCGAAGAATCGTCAACAAATACAATCGAAAGAACAGATAAGC
Source organism: Anomoia purmunda (assembly GCA_951828415.1). Taxonomy (NCBI): domain Eukaryota; kingdom Metazoa; phylum Arthropoda; class Insecta; order Diptera; family Tephritidae; genus Anomoia; species Anomoia purmunda. The sequence goes on along the minus strand of OX639998.1, from coordinate 33,968,051 downwards.
CGGTAACTTGTTTCCGCAACCAGATACTTTTGGAAAAAGGTGCTGAACCGCAACGAAGAACCTTTAATATTTTTGGAAAAAAAACACGACATCTAATTATATACCAATCCTTGGGAGATCTGATGAAACTCCTACAAGAATCCGTGAAAGTCGACGTAGTTAACGCAATATACTGCGACCTTCACACATTAGCACAGTTTCAACATAAACTGATAGAAATTTTCCCAACGGTAAAGTTTAGACATACGTACATCATTGCGGCAGAGCATAACCGAGCACATCGAGCAGCCCAAGAAAATGCAAAGCAGATACTTGAAGATTATTTTTTCCCAAAATTAGAAAAAAAGGCCAAGCAGTTTGCGGCCAACTGTCGCGTATGCTCTCAGGCAAAGTACGACCGCCACACAAAAAATACTTATTGCTGAGACACCCATACCGACATATTGCGGAGAAGTCCTCCATATTGACATATTCTCTACTAGATCAAAATATTTTTTGACTTGCATCGACAAACTTTCAAAGTTTGCGATAGTACAATCGCTTATGTCTAGAACGATAGTGGACGTAAAACCAGAACTCCTACAACTGCTCAACATGTTTTCAGATACAAAAACCATCTATTGCGACAACGAAAAGTCTCTAAACTCATTTAGTGTCAAGGCGACATTGAAAAATCATTTTTACATCGACATCGCGAATGCCCCACCCTTACACAGTACATAAAATGGCCAGGTAGAGCTATTCCATAGCACACTGATGGAAATATCACGATGGCTTAAACTTGATACATAATTGGACGATATTGACGAACCAGTCCTTTTAGCCACAATCAAACACAATTATTTTATTCATACAGTAACTGGGGAGAAACTCATCAACCTCTTTCGTTCGACAAAAGCCAACGCACAGATTTCATCTCGTTTGAAAATCGCTCAAGATAAAGAATTAATAACGCAAAATAAGCAGAGACAGGATAGAGAGTTTCAGATAGGGGACAAGGTGCTGGTCAGAAACAATAGGAGACTAGGCAATAAACTGACTCCTCTCTATACCGAAGAAAGCGTTGAAAAAGATTAAGGCACAACAGTGCTCATAAGAGGGAGGAGGGTCCATAAGGACAACCTTCGTTGAAATTAAATATTAGTAAAAATAACGTAATTTCTTCACGGTCATTTCTTATATTTAAAAATTGATTTACTTTTAGGATTACTTTAACGATTGCTTTAGAATTGTTGGTTTTATCCATATTAGTAACGACATCGACTGGACGAATAATAGACTACTCCAACGCAAAGTACATTCCGGTCGTTGAAGGTGAACTTGTAATTTGGGAAAACTTTGGACACATCAAACACGTTACCAACTTGACGCTGTACGAATTTCAAAGAGACGAAACAATTAACGCTACCGAGCACTTTCCCCAAACACATATGAAAAAGTTGCCTGAGGCGGACATAAATCAGATAAGTAGACTAAATACCCATCACAGGCAGACGAGGAGCTTAAACGAATTAGGAACAGTACTGAAGTACATTACTGGGACTCCCGATCATGATGACTTTGACAGACTAACGAACACAGCGGAGCAACTGATTGACTCGCAGGACCGACAGTTTACCATTAACACCGAAGTGCAAATGGAAATAAGCAGTCTTACAGTTACAGTAAATAAAATCTTGAAAGCAACGAAACAAAAAGAAATAGACACAGGTCACCTTTATGACATTCTTGTGGCTAGAAATAGAGCAATAATAACTGAACTAGATAACATAATTACCTCCATTACTTTCGCAAAAATTGGAACTTTGAACCCCATCCTGTTGGACAGTAATGAAATAAATTCCAAAATAGCAAACGAGCACTTCACAAACCTAACTATAGCCGATGTTATAAGTCTAGCTAGGATTAAGATTTTACAGTATAATAATGTTATATATTTTTTAATAAGATATCCTATCCCTAAGTCTAGATGTAAGAAAATAACAATTTTACCAGTAGCCCACGGCCATCAAATTCTGCATCCACAAGAATCTACCTTAGCTTCATGCCAAAATCACACACTAGCGGTAAGAAACTGCAGTGATACGACACCAACATTCCGCCTAGCATCATCAGTCACGTCATGCGCTTTACAGCTGACACGCAACACCGCCAACTGCAGTACAACAATTAACAACCTTACACCTATTGCCCCGATAAGTGATGGGTTGGTAATCGTTAATGATCAGCTGGTTATCATAGAAGAAAATAACGAGACTCCGATCACGGTAAACGGTACCTACCTGGTTGTCTTCAAATATCGTGTAAAGATGTTGACGGCAACAAACATTCCACACGAGTCAGCAGAATTGAATTCACACGATTGGAACGCTAGCAGAACAGCAGGAGCGCAGCGCGACGCCGCGGGTTAGGTGTAGGCTTAAGAAGTTCTGTAAAGCTAGTTAGAAAACTCAAGCTCAATCAACCGCAACAAATGCGGAAACAAAATTATTAAAATACCAAAACCGTTTTATTTATATAGGCAACAGAAGACGTTAACTGAACATAACAAAAACTGGCACTGAAGGCGACACAACGTCGAAACCGGTTTGTCTCCGAACCAAACTTGACAAGGGATGACGAAAAATCGTTCCAATACACATTATTTTTTCACCCTGCCAGAAAAACGGAAGATAAAAAAGAAACAACATCGAATAACCTTTAATAGCCTCTGCGATCTAATGAAATTCATGAGACAATGTGTTAACCCAAACGTTGTTAACGGTTTGGTATGTAATTTGCCCACTCTAGCAAGAATCCTAAATGATCTTATCAAAGCTTTCCCGGCAGTAAAATTCCGCCATACTTCAAAACAGATAATCGACGCGAAATTCTCCAAACCAAACATAATCGGGCTCATAGGTCTCTTCGCAAAAATGAACAGCAAGTTCTAGAGAGCTATAATTTTCCCGATTTACGTAAAATTGTAAAAGAATTTCAAACTGTAAAATATGTCATGAAGGCAAATACCACCGCCATCCCCAAATCCCGAAATCGGATCAACTCCTTTACCTTCATATCCGTTGATATTTAATCAACGGATAAAACACTTTTTTGACAGCAATAGTTAAGTTTTCGAAATTCGCAACAGTATTTCCAGTAAAATCCAGAGCCATAGTAGATGTAACAGGATCAATCTATGAACTTTTACAAAAGTACTAAAGTGTTAGTCTGCGAGTCAGGTCATTGAATTCAGAAACTATCAAAGCAATTCTCAAAAATCACTTCGGGGTCACGATTTATACTCCACCACCTGTACGACTAACGAACATCCGGAGAGGTTTCACAGCAGGTGGAGAGGTTTCACAGCACCCTTGGAGATCGCGTGCTGTCTAAAGCTTGCATTTCCGACACGATGGAATTAGTGCTGCTGGCCACTACTAAATACAACCGCCCCTTTCATTATGGAACAGATAAAAAGCCTATAGATATCATTCAAGGTTAGACCCACACGCACCCAACAAAACGACTTGCAGAGACATAAGGGAAAAAGACAGACCTTGTAATACAGATCAGTCGGTGAAAATTGTGTAAAAACTAATAAAAGGATAGGAAACAAATTTAATAAATTTTATACTGTAAAATTAGTCCAAAAAGATGTAGGTATTTTTGTTATAATTGACAAACGAAAAGTCCACAAGACCGAAACAATAGCCGAGGATATGAACACACTACTTCCCACGATCTGACGTTAAACGACTACTAGGGAATGACGCTACTGAAATACCGCAACTATTGGAGGCGGTCAGAATGCACCACCAAAATGCCAGATCAATTGATATTCTGGGAACCGCCTTGAAGTACATAGCAGGGACTGCGGACTATGACGACTTTCAAACGCTTGATACTAAAACTGCAGCCTTAAAGATGCGAACGAACAACAAATAATGGTGAATTCAGCTATACAAAAGAAGATTGACGTTAAGTTATTACAAAAAACAAAGCAGACTCAGATAGATACGGGAAATCTATTTTCCTTAGCCTACGTTAGTAATATAGAAGTTATAATGGACCTCGAAATTATTATAACGTCAGTCACTTTAAAAAAAACTAAACATTAACAACCCTATTCTACTAAATGGTATGGAAATTAATACTCTAATTACCGCTGAACACTTCGCAATTATTATAAGTAATTTATTTTCAATTTCTAAAATTAAGAAATATCAAAGTATGAAATTCATTTATTTTGTAATAAAGTACCCCAAAGATAGCTAGTAGATTTTGAATCAGTGTAAAGTTGCTGCCTGTGGTCCATGATTGAAAGACTGCAAAGAGGCAATAACAGAAAGTTTTTGTCAACCTATGTATGAGAACTCTTGTCTGCTTCAAGTTACACTGCGAAATGCAAATCGAAATCAGCTGATAATGTTGCTGGCATTGAAAGGGTTAACGACGGAATAGCTATAATTAACGACTGGCCTGCATCCACACAAACTTCAAACTTAACAAAATTGACAAAAGTGGCTTGTTACATTTGATAGGGAGATCGCAATAAATACCACTAAGTACATCAACTGGAATAAAACAGTTCCATCACATCCAGAAGATACGCAACGCGTATATTTCACTGAACATATAGACTTAATATCGCTCCCATATCTCAAGAAAGTACATAAGAGGAGCCGAGACCCCACAGCGAAACAGCGCAGTTTGAATAATTCCCGTTCGCTACAAACAGGAGGAACACTTCTCCTGATCTTATTTGTAATTGCTATAATTGCAGCAATTTTCCTGAAAAGAAGGCAAAGCAACATGGTGATATTGAACAAAGTTACAAAAGAAGCCGGGGACACCTTCGTTCCAAGGGGGGGTGGGAGTAGTTAACACCAGTAAACGGGTGCCGGACAAACATTCCATTCCCACCGTAATTGCTGACGGTGCGTCGGTAAGTTTGCGCGTGTAACGAGCAAGGTATCCGGCCAACAATTTGCCCCCACCAAGAACATCAACAAACAAACGTCGCTACAGTAGAAGCGCAGCAGCAGCATAATTCGAAAGGATTGACGGACGCTGTAAACTGACGAACAGCATTCGGGAAGCCACACGGCTTATCATGTGCAGTAACTGGTAGGGTTGTTGTTGTTTAGGAATTCAAGCGTAGTCGCCGCAATAGTTGATTAGCAAGATTCAGTTGTATCAACTCGCCTGTGACAATCGGCTGCCCTTGCTAGCAAGGGAAATAAAATTCATTAAACCAAACCAAACTAAAGTGTTTAATCATTTATACGATGCCGACTTTTTTTTTTTAACTCAACATTGCACGATCCTCCTCTTCATCTGAAGATGGCTCAATTAAAATGGCTATAATTACACACATTTTTATCTCTTTACGAATTTGTATTGTCTACGTCTAACAAATGTATTAATTCAGAAGAACTTTCAACACGCCAGAGTATGTATTCACTGGATACGATTAAATTATAAAATCAAAGAACCTCAATTCGGGGAATCAAGTATTCAATTTTACGTTCCGTTGGATAGAGGGAGATAAATATGTTATGCAAAAAGGTTATAATAGCATAGGTGCTGTCTGAGCTTTAGCTAAAAAAGTACAAAATTAGAAAGTGAAAAGGCACAACTAAGCATACAATATTGAATGCGAAAGAATTGACTAGAATCTCTTTAAATAATAAAAAAAAAATATTACTTGATTTTGTTTTATCCTACTTGACGATTTCTGGCCAACGGTCGATTTTTCGGCCACTAAAGTTTACGTCCATGAAAAATTTAGAATTATTGTAATATTGACATGGAATTTTTTGATTCTGTTAAATTCATATTTTTTCTTTGCAACAAACTAATAATAAGTTTTCGTTTGTTTATTTTGCCTTATTTTTTTATCTGCACAAAAAACACTTAAAAATAGTAAAAGCTTACTCTACGCACTCACTACATTCTAGATTTACTAGAGCTGTAAACAGATCAATAAATTAACACTTAGTTTCAGAGATATGGAAGTCTAAAGTTGTAGGTCGAAAATGGGCTAAACCCGACTTCACATATTATGTAATTATTAATTTTAAGCATAAATAAAAATGATTTCATTTTATTTTATTTAGCAGAATTGAAATAATAAAGCAATGCAGTCCCCCTGATTTGATTTTGCCATAGTCGCTGGCGTCGGCCATAGAAATAGATCTAACGCGGCTTTTCTGCATGTCACCGAACATATTGTTACGAAAGTTGTAACAGCAATTCTGCTGCAATTAGTAAGGCTGTCAAGTTGGTCCAATAAAAATGCCAAATTTTTCCTACTTCACTTTATGTTCTTGCCAAATATGTCTCGATTTTCTTCCATATAAAAATTAATTTTGTTTAATCGTTATATGAAAACAAATGCTATAAAAAAATGCTTAAAAATCAATGTAAACTCCTAGATAGTAGAAATTTACACTTTAATGTATTTCATTTTTTTGGGCAATAAAACTACAGTGAGTGCCACTCAAAATGACCCACTAACGAAAAGTTTACAAAATATCTTATAGTATTAATACTTCATATTTGCTGTTTAATAACTATTACTTTTCTTAAAACTCAATTAATAACTCACTCAAAAAAAAGTAAAATTTATTGACTCAAATGGAAGTGCTTGCAATAATGACGAAAAGGAAAAAAAAATCACAACAAAAGCGCGCCACTCAAAATGACCCACTCATTGAAACCAATATAGATAGCGGTATTTTTCAGGAACCGTACGAATATTTTGCATCAGGTTGTCTGGTCTATGCATATTATTCATGTAATCAATGTTTTAGTTGTGTTTTGAATTTGATACATTTAATAATTTCCGTGCTTTTGTGAAATGGCTCCCCAAACGACTATCGAAATACGAAATTTAATAATACAACATTACAAAAACGGTAAATCACAAAGGAAAATAGCAGAAATAGTGCAAAGACCACGGAGTACTGTGAAAAATATAATAAAGCGGTATAACAATGAAAACCAAATTGCAAATAAGCCGAAACATGCAGGCAAAAAAGTGCTTACTGCACGTGAAGAGCGCTGGGTTCTCCAAAAAGTCCGAGAAAATCCACGCCTAAGTGCTCCAAATCTTGTAAATATGGTGTATGAAAGATTTACTACTAAATGCAGTGCAACAACTATCAGAAGGACTCTTCATAAGGCTGGTTTACATGGAAGAATTGCCCGAAAAAAGCCATTCGTCAGTGAGAAGAATAGAAACATTCGCTTGGGTTACGCTCACACTTACTACATGAGGGATTTCGACTTCTGGAAGAATGTAATTTTTGTTGATGAATCTAAATTCAACTTATTTGGGTCAGACGGAAGGGTAAATGTATGGCGCAAACCTAATCAGGAGCTCGATCCTAAGCATCTCCGTCCCACAGTCAAACATGGGGGTGGGCATGTAATGGTGTGGGGTGCTTGCTCGGCTGCAGGTGTTGGAAATTTATGCTTCGTGGAAGGAAATATGGACAAAATTCAATATTTGAGAATTTTGCGAGAAAATCTAAAACAAAGTGCAGATAAATTGGGAATAGCAAACACATTTAATTTGTATCAGGACAATGATCCAAAACATTCCGCCCACATCGTACGGGAGTGGTTGCTCTACAATTGCCCTAAAGTACTCAAAACTCCCCCACAATCGCCTGATTTAAATATAATTGAAAATTTATGGCAAAAATTGGAAGTTGAAATTCGGAAGCGGTCGATTTCAAACGTCAATGACCTCAAAACAGCTCTGATAGAGGAATGGGAGAAAATATCCCCAAACTACACAAAAAAATTGGTGGAATCTGTCCCGAAAAGATTGAGATCGGTGATTAATCAACGCGGATACCCAACAAAATATTAATTTAAATTATAACTTTAATTATTTTCAATTTTCTTTTGTATTTACATAGGTGGGCCATTATGTGTGGCTCACATATATATGACATGAATTCTTTTTTTATCCTAAATATTGAACACTTTATTTTAAAACCCGAAAAAACTTACGTTCTGTTATTTCTCAATATCTATTGTTTAAGAAAAACATAAAAAAATTTAAACAAATGTTCGGGGTTTCGATATAATACTGCTTTTATAAGCAATTTTTAGGTGGGTCATTTTGAGTGGCACTCACTGTATATATTAGAAAATTTTGCAGAATATTTTGAAGTTTGTAATTTTGATGAAAATTTGTTCAATTATTATAAGGTTTTTGTTAAAAATTGAACTGTATTTTATTGAAAGGAAGCGGAAATTAAATAGAAGAAAAATTAATTACAGGAAATTTGTCAATATGTGGTGCTTTTATAATGTGCTACGGAGGAGTGTAAATATGGATATAAGAATAGGAAAATGTGGTTATGGGTATGTATGTACATATATTTATATGGAACACCACCATCGCCGATAGTTAGCAGTTGATTGGAGAACACTTCGGCAGATGGATCGTTTAGCAATGCAACTCGCATGTTTGTCGTCAGCTGAAGTTTCTTCATATAACGCCACAATGTTGATGATTTGAGGCAAGCATTGATCTCATCGGCAGTGGTCGATCATGGTATTACTGGTATTGTTTGCCAGAAATCGCCTGAGAGTAAAATCAATCCACCGCCAAAACGTATTGCGCCATTACTCAGATCTTTCATAGTGCGATTCAGAGCTTCTAACGCACGCTTATGTGGCATTGTGCATTCGTTCCAGATAATAATTTTCGTTGCTATCAAAACTTTGGCGATTGCTGAATGTTTTGCAATGTAATATGTTGGTTCTTTAACCGAGAGGTTCGACAAACTTCTAGCAGCGTAGCCCCTATTCAAGAAGAGCAACTGCTACAGGAATTTCTGATCTTGCACGAACTGTAGCCAAAATCAATGATATGAGGAATGTCTTGCCAGTGCAACCAGGCCCATCAAGGAAAAACATACCAACATTTCCATCATCAATTGCCTTCATCACCGTATCGTATACTTCTTTTTGTTGGGGATTCAACAAAAGTACATTCGTTCGAACCAATTGGCTTAATGCATTTGTGTCGTATTCACGTTCACGCTGCAATTCCCGTTCGAAAGCGTCGCTTATTTCACGATTTGGCGATGGCATTCCTAACCTGACTAACCTGACTGCCGCACATGAGGTAACACATGTCTTCTATCAAACCCAAAACCTGGTTGTGCATCTCTTCACTCATCTCAAGATGGGGATTCTCTGAACGGACAAAAACTCGATGGAAAATGTCTTATGACATGTCGTCCTTGTACTTGTTTAACAATTCACGCGGATTCGATGGAAGACATGTAGAAATAATGATCGCAAATAATGTTCGTATCTGGCTTGGAGATGCGGAAACAGTTGCTTCAGCGATTGTCGTGTCCCAATGCGTATCGTTTTCAAGCAAATAGAGCTCCTGAATTGCAGCAGGAAATGTTGGCAACACTACACCATAGACAGTTCGAAGTGATTCAAATGATGTCGCCCCACGAACATTCCCCAACAATAATCGCAATTAAAAGCATTCATCTTCGGATGAACTGTATAAATACGGCCAATAACTTCAGTAGAACGCATATCCGGATGACCAGGAACTACATCACCTTGCTTTCGACGTTGAAATTTCTTCGATGAAGCATTCCAAGTGTAATAACGAGGCATCTCTGAGTAAAGTAACGTACGTGCAAGCGGATCACGTTGGCAAATCGAGAAGAAGCTGGTTAATGTTGTCGCTGGTGGGTTTTGAGCACGTTGAGCGGTATTTGATGCAGTGAAATAAACTCGTTGACCGTTCTCCAAATGCACTGCCAAATGTGTAACAGCCGGATAGCGTTCGTGAATGATATCAGTGACATTAGTGTCATATTGAAATTAAAATTATTAAGATATCGATACTCACCGGTCAATGGATTTATCATCTTGGGGCTGATATAATATCCATCATATCCTTGCCAAAACAATAGTGGGTATTGCAACGCATCGTATGAACGATGTGTTTCGGATATTTGTTGCAATTGAACAGAGCCTCGACGTGTGTGCACAATATCGCGCGATTTAAAATTTTCGCCAACAATCAAAACTGCAACGTCACCTATTGTTAAGCGTTAAATTGGCGTTCGTGCGCTCCAGCAGGTCGTTTATCTGCTCTGATCAGGGATATATAGTCATCACTTGGCATGCGATCACGAAGAATTCGTCTTCTCATTGCTGTATTGATTGTTTGGCGGTGATCAATTTGGTTTTCCACATTGCCCATGAAGTAGATTTGGAGGAATTTATGTTGTTTGTCTTCAAGCGGTAGCAATGATCCGATTCGATGGTGAATTTGGCCATGGATCTGTAGAGTCAATGATGAAATTAGAATCAATGACTTTCTTTAATGTATTTATAAGTAATTTTTATCTTGTATTACCCTGAATGGCGGATTGAATCCGTGTTCATCAATAATATCTGCTCCAAATGAAGTCATTTGAAAGCATCCGTTATATTCCTGAGTGTTCGAAAGGAAATGACGTGATTCTGTTGTTTCACCACGCACCAAAGAGTGCAATGGCTTTGGTAGCAAGGGCAATGGTGGTAACTTGACCTTGCCACTGAGACAGCACAATCCAGGCGTTTAGGCCAGTTTGAACGGAAGGATGCGAGCTGTAGCCAATTGGTCAATCGTATTGAAACGCTACTCGATTAAATCAATACTTGAAGCACTTTTTCTTACGCGTTGATTTCGATTTCCACGTTGTTGAGTTGTTTTATTTGCTCGATGATTTCTCATTGTTAACTGAGCCGTTTCATTTGCCGCCTGTCTTTCTTCTTGTGTTTATGATGCACGACGTCGGGCCATACTAACACGACGCTCTTCTCGTGCGGTTTCTGGTGCATCCGTATTCAACTGATCGGCAATATGCGAAAGATTAGATCTTCTGGCTCGCGGCATTGAGAATAACACTGTGAAATGAATGTCACAAAAGTACTTAAGGCTGTATAAATAATTGTAGAACTCTCAATTTAAACGCTCTTATTACTTTTCTCTCAAACCCTTTATTTACTAATAGTGACACAGGTGAATCCTTCTAATATCAGAGAAAAAGTAAAGTATACTTAGAACACTGCTTATATAAGCATATAAGATATAAAAATACTTGTTTTTTTTGCAAGTGGTCCTTTATTCGCAAAAGCTACTTTAAGACTGGCTACAATTTAAGCTGGTCGATCCAATTGGTGCTGTGGATTAGTTATCCGGTGACAATACCAATTGGAACGATACCGCTTAGCGAATAAGTGAGAGTGATGTATTCCGCTCAGAGACCAGGGATGCCAACAATTGTTTCGTTAACTCCTCCGCCCTTAGATTCAAACGTCCTCGTTTCCAGAGTATTTAATTCATTTATTTTTTTGTTCTTGAGCGTTCATCTCTCATAAAAAAATCAATTCAAGTTCATTTAAATCAGTGATAAATTGCTTTTATTGTAATGTTCTGTGGTAAACAACGTTAGTTGTTTTTCCATTTTCGGTGTTTGGAAGATGAAAAAGACAAAGATACAGCGAGATGTAAAAAATAAAATCAATAATTACTGAGAACTTATGAAGACACTAAAAAGTTTATCGCACAACATAATGACCAAATCATAATAACGAACGCAGATAAAGGCAATAAAACGGTGATGATGAACAAGGTGGAATACAGACAAAAAATGAAGGATCTTCTGAGTGACAAAACTACATACAAAACCATCCGTATTGACCCAACACAAAAACTACAAAGGAAAAACAACGCCATCATTAATGACATCTACAGACAAAAGAAAATTGACGCAAAACTCAAATACTACTTGACATGCAACGCAGCTACAGCACCAAGACTATATGGCCTTCCAAAAATCCATAAGGAAAATTTTCCTCTCAGACCAATTTGCTCTTCAATTGGTGTACCGTGCTACAAACTTTCCAAACATATAGGAAAAATACTGAGACAGATAATTTCGAAGGACTACAATATTAATAATTCTTTTCAACTTAAAGAAAGACTACAAAATATAACGATCATTTCATTTGACGTGGTTTCACTTTTCACGAATATACCGATACAACTAGCAATACATACAATTATGCAACATTGGTCCATCCTAGAAGAACATACCACACTCACTAAGAAACAATTTTTGACAATATTACAATTCTGCCTACGGGAAAATAACTATTTTACCTATGATGACACCCACTATCAACAGATACAAGGAATGCCAATGGGTAATATATTTGCTATTGTTAAGATTAAAGACGTGGAAGACTTACTAAAAACACTTAACGCACAACATACAAAAATCAACTTTACTACGGAAACAGAAAACGGGAAAAAGTTAGCCTTCCTAGACATGGAAATACATCGAATCGAAAATAACATTAAAACGAACTGGTATGTCAAATCGATAGCATCGTCAAGGATGATTAATTATCATTCAAACCACCCATGGACGCAGAAAAGGAACACAGCTATCAACCTAATAAATAAAATATACGATTTAAGTGACCAGGACTTCAAAAAAGACAACACCAAAAAAATCAAAGATATACTATACAAAAATGGATACCCTAATGTAATAATAGAGAGTCTGTTATTAACTGCAAACAACAAAAGGGCATTGGCGCACAGAAATATTGAAACTACAAACAAAAACGAAAATAAAAAATACACAGGCATCACATACATACCAGGACTAACGGACAAAAAAACAATAAGCAGAAGTATACAGACAGACAAAATATGCTTTGCACATAAAACCCATCGGCCGCTAAACTCGGTGTTTACCAAAACAAAAGACAGAATCAGCAAAGAACAACAACACAACGTAGTATATGAAATCAAGTGCAATGGTAAATTGGGCGAAAATTACGATAAAGTATACATAGGCACTACAAAGCGATCACTCGGAATTCGAATTAGCGAACATAAAACGGACGCGAAGAACAAAAAAACAACAGCAGCATTGGTACAACATTTGACTAATAGCGGACACTGAGCCGATTTCGAAAATACTAAAATATTAGACGTGGAGAAAAAAGAGAGGACAAGATTAACATTAGAAGGGCTGAGAATACAACAACAAATACGAAACACGATGAATTTTAAGGAAGACGTAGCCAATATAAACTGCGCATACAAAACAGCAATAACGAGTGATGGTTCAACAGAGAGACAAAAAAGTAGTGTGTAATTCAATATGTGGAGTTTTATTGTTACATTTTTATTTTTGTTTGTTTTGATGTTGTTACTGTTTTTAATGTAATTAAAATGTAAGTGCAACAATTGTTGTAAGCAAACATATTGTTGTTTTGTTAACGCTTGTTTTTATGTTTTATATACAATAAAATGCAGACTCCCTGATGAAGGCGCGGAAGACGCCGAAACGCGTTGGAGAGAAAAAAGAAACGTTTTGTTTGCTTTTAGAAATATTACCGACCGAAAAGCTCCTAAAGCATCCCAATTGGAAATTCATCTTTGGTCCCAAGAAAAAATAAAAATAAAATTAATTTGTCAAGGATTCTATTGAGTTGAGAATTTTACCAAGCAGGCAATACAGACAGTGACCATGGGCGCACAAATTTTGCAAGCAGTTCTCAATACTACAATCCGTACCGCAATGAAAATTCTATACAGGAACTCCAGACCCAAACAGACAAATTGACAAATAGGCTGCCAAGAATAGAAACGCCAACTCAAGTCGTTCAATAAGAGCCAGTTACGATCCAACTAAATGTAACTTGTGAGGAATCCTTAGATCTCATTAAGACCATGCCAGAACTCGAAGGGGATCCTGGCCGCTATGTCTCCTGGAGACAGGCGGCGCACACTACATATAAAGTGTTTGAGAGGTACGAAGGTAGCACAATCCTAAATTTTCACCCAATTATTTCATGACTAGATTTCGTATACGCTGATACACGACCAATCCATTTAATAGAGCAGGAAATCTCCACCTTAAGACAGGTTAAACTATCAGTAATCGGTTCTTACGACGAGGTTAATCCTCATAGTAAATAAAACCATAATGACCTAATTTAGCAATACGACCCTAACAGAGTCACTCAATAGAAAGAACCGCGAAGACGCTCTTAAAATTTTTATATCAGGACTCAATGGCCCCTTGTGTTATATACTTTTTTCTTCCAGGCCTAGCGATTTTTCTTCCCCATTGACCATAGTTTATGAGTTTGAAGCAAGCCACATCTACGTTTGCTCATTCTTTCAATATACCAGCTTTTCACTGTATGGGACCAGTACCCATATTTACTTCAATACCGCAGGGTATCACCTTTCCAACAGCGAAATGGCGCCAATGGATGTAGACCTATCCCTTTCTAGACTCAGACAAAATATACCTAAGCCACTAAATGGTAATGACGACAGCTACCACCAGCTGGTAGCCAACCCGAAAGTATTCCGCCCAAGGTGGAATGTTCGACCAAAACGCTATTCAGACCTCAGGGCAACAGCTATAACAAAGGCCAGAGAAAAGGGCACATGGGTGTGATCAACAGGCAACGAAAAAATACAACGCATAAATGATCTCATCCAAAAACAGGAAGAATACTGGCATGACGATTACTACCAGAGTGGAGAGTACGAAATCGAAATCCCTCTTGCCTTATGTCGAGAAAACACTTGATAACCGTTGAACTATCTAAGTTCTTATTTCGTTTTTTGTAAACAAATTTTAAGGGTTTAAATATTACGTTTGATTTTGATTTTGCTTGTTCGTTTATTATTCTTCCGTCAAATGTTTTGTGTTTGTATATTTCCATATTTTCAAGTGATTTCAATCGGCGTTCTTCCTATTGCACATGCAGTTCAACATACATACCCCCAAAAAATAAGCCACAGTGCCAAAATTACCAACTTATGCCTGCTAAACACTCCACAGACACGACCGCGAAATAACCCAAAATTTTTATTATACATATTCTTCTTTTCTTAATTGGCGCTATAACCGCCTAGGCGATTTTGGCCGATTTCAATATTGCACGCCAGCCGCTCCTCTGCTTTGCTGCCTGGCGCCAGTTAGATATCCCAAGTGTAGTCAAGTCCTTCTCCACCTGGTCTTTCCAACGTAGAGGAGGCCTTCCTCTTCCTCTGCTACCACCAGCGGGTACCGCGTCGAATACTTTCAGGGCTGGAGCATTTTCTTCCATACGTACCACATGACCTAGCCAGCGTAGCCGCTGAATCTTAATTCGCTGAACTATGTCTATGTCGCGGTACAGCTCATACAACTCATCGTTCCATCGTCTACGGTATTCGCCATCGCAAAGACGTAAAGGACCAAAAATCTTTCGGAGAATCTTTCTCTCGAACACTCCAAGCGCCATCTCATCCGATGTTGATAGGGTCCATGCTTCTGCGCCGTACATTAGCACGGGCATGATGAGGGACTTATAGAGCGTGGTTTTCGTTCGTCGAGAGAGGGCTTTACTGTTCATTTGCCTACTCAGCCCAAAGTAGCACTTGTTGGCAAGAGAGATTCTTCGTTGGATTTCAAGGCTGACATTATTGTTGGTGTTGATGCTGGTTCCAAGATAAACAAAGTCCTCTACTTTGTCAAAATTGTAACTGTCAACAGTGATGCGGGAGCCAAGGCGCGAATGCGCTGACTGTTTATTTGATGACAGGAGGTACTTCGTTTTGTCCTCGTTCACCTCCAGACCCATTCGCTTCGCTTCCTTGTCCAGCTTTGAAAAGGCAGAACTAACGGCGCGGTTGTTGAGGCCAATGATATCGATGTCATCGGCATACGCCAGCAGTTGCACACTCTTATAAAAGATGGTACCTGACCGGTTTAATTCTGCAGCTCGAATTATCTTTTCTAGCATAATTTTAAAGAAGTCACACGATAGGGAGTCACCCTGTCTGAAACCTCGTTTGGTATCAAACGGCTCGGAGAGGTCCTTCCCAACTCTGACTGAGCTGGTGGTGTTGCTCAGTGTCATTTTACATAGCCGTATTAGTTTTGCAGGGATACCAAAGTCAGACATCGCGGCATATAGGCAACTTCTTCTCGTGCTGTCGAAAGCTGATTTAAAGTCGACAAATAGATGGTGTGTGTCGATCCTCTTCTCACGGGTCTTTTCCAATATTTGGCGTATCGTGAATATCTGGTCGATGGTAGATTTACCAGGTCTAAAGCCACACTGATAAGGTCCAATCAGTTCGTTGACGGTTGGCTTTAGTCTTTCACACAATACACTCGATAGAACCTTATACGAAATGTTAAGAAGGCTGATCCCGCGGTAGTTGGCGCATATTGCAGGATCACCCTTCTTGTGGATTGGGCAGAGTACACTTAAATTCCAATCGGCGGGCATGCATTCGTCCGACCATATTCTGCAAATAAGCTGGTGCATGCACCTTACCAGCTCCTCGCCACCATACTTGAATAGCTCAGCTGGTAACCCATCAGCTCCAGCGGCTTTGTTGTTCCGTAGCCGCATAATTGCTATTCGAACTTCATCGAGGTCGGGTGACGGGATGTTAATGCCGTCATCAGCGATTTGGGGTTCGGGATCTTCATCTTCTCCGGCGACGCTTTCGCTGTCACCATTTAGCAGAGTGGAGAAGTGTTCCCTCCACAATCTAAGTGCGCTTTGGACATCAGTCACCAGATCGCCGTTCTTGTTCTTACAGGAATTCGCCCCGGTCTTAAAACCTTCCGTAAGTCGCCGCACCTTTTGGTAAAATTTTTGGGCGCTTTTCATGTCGGCTAGCATCTCAAGCTCTTCACACTCACGTATTTCGGCCTCTCTCTTCTTTCTACGGACGATACGTCTCTCTTCCTTTCTCAACTCCCGGTAGCGTTCCCATACAGCTCGCGTTGCGCCCGATCGCAGCGTGGCCCTGTAGGCAGCATCTTTATTTTCCGAAGCGGCGCGGCATTCCTCATCATACCAGTCATTTTTTCGGGTTCGCTGAAAGCCAACGACTTCTTCAGCGGCGGTACGCAGTGATCGAGAAATGTGCTCCCAGTGCTCGCAAATTCCGGTTTCTTGAGAAGTGCTCGCAGTGAGCAGGTGTGAGAGTCGAGTGGTGAAGTTTGCAGCTGTCTGTTGCGATTGCAGCTTTCCGACGTCAAGCTTTCGCTGTGTATTTACACGCACGTTTTTTGATGCACAGAGGCGTATGCGCATCTTGGCTGCGACAAGATAATGATCCGAGTCGATGTTCGGTCCTCGGAGTGTACGTACGTCTAATATACTGGAAGCATGCCTTCCGTCTATCGCAATATGATCGATTTGGTTTCGCGTTTTTCGATCTGGAGACAGCCATGTAGCCAAGTGTATTTTTTTATGCTGAAACCTGGTGCTGCAGACCACCATGTTTCGGGCCCCGGCAAAGTCGATCAGTCTCAGTCCGTTGGCGGAGGTTTCATCGTGGAGACTGAATTTTCCGACAGTGTGACCAAAGATCCCTTCCTTTCCCACCCTGGCATTGAAGTCACCAAGCACGATTTTGATATCGTGACGGGGGCAGCGCTCGTAAGTGCGTTCTAAGCGCTCGTAGAAGTGATCCTTGATCACATCGTCCTTCTCTTCTGTCGGTGCGTGGGCACACATCAGCGAGATGTTGAAAAATCTCGCTTTGATGCGAATCGTGGCGAGACGCTCGTCCACTGGAGTGAACGACAGTACTTGGCGACGAAGCCTCTCTCCCACCACAAATCCAACACCGAACTTGCGCTCCTTTACATGGCAGCTGTAGTAGATGTCGCAAGGCCCAACGGTTTTCTTGCCTTGCCCCGTCCATTTCATTTCTTGGATGGCGGTGATGTCAGCCCTTACTCTTACGAGGACATCAGCCAGCCGGGCAGCGGCACCTTCCCCATTAAGGGTTCGGACATTCCAGGTGCATGCCCTTAAATCGTAGTCCTTAAAACATTGCTTGTGGTCGTCATCAAAAAAGGGAGATCTCATCCGAGGCACATTGAAATTTTTCATTGGGTATAGTTTTTTACGTGGCGGGTCCCAAGCCCAGCGCACAACCAAATACAAGTTAACTCTCATTAAAGGAGAGTTGGAAAAAAATAAGATTGCGGCGAACCAACTCGTTCGCCGACTTTTGAAATTAAACACAAGTTTAAGAAAACGTTACAATTTTAATTCCGTGCGCCTTGCGCACTCCAACAGAACTAACTTTACAATTGCAATTTACTTAAAAGGTAAGTTCTTAACCTAGTAGCCCCAACGATAACTTCCATGGCTCCAACTTGCTGATGTAGCACTTCCCACACTTTTGGTATGGCGCGCCTGTCCACGACTCCAACTTGCTGATGTAGCGGTTCCCACATTTTGGTATGGCGCGCCGGATGCGCGTGTGTCATGTCAGCGAAAGTTCTGCCCGTGTGAATGCAAGTTGCGTAACCGAGTAGCGGTCACCTGCATGGCAACGTGAGCGAGTGTACGAACCGTGGGATACCGTAGTGATAACTCCTCCCCCTTTAAAGATCTGCGACCCGCAGATCAGCGATTGAGCGGCACGGGGGGTTAGTGGCCCTTAAGGAGTAAACACAACTTCCTGGCGGCGATGTATCTTGGTTTCTCCTGGATTTGGCTCCTGGCAGGTCAATTTCTAATCTGTAAAGTTCTGGTGAGGACTCCCCCTTACTGATCTTGCTGCTGCTGGGGTTTTTCGTCCACTGGGTAGGGATTTGGACAGGTGGTAGGTCGAGTTTTTTCGTGTAGCATCTCCACAGCAAAACCGCAATAAGGATTATTGCGCATATTGAAAATGCCTCTGTAACGATAGAGAAATTTATTTTTTCATTAACGTACCCTAGGTATTTGACGTTCGCCATAGTGATATCGTGGACGTATTCCAGGTTGACTCTCATCGTGCTGTTCCTTACATTCGATAATGCCGCTGGTAAAGCTTGCGCTGAAGTAGCTTCTCTACTATAGAAAACCTGATCCCCAATCGTGATGGTCTCGTTGTTGAATTGGATTACGTAGGTACCATTGATGGCATATGTGGCGTTACTACTCTTAACTTCGCCTTGGAAGTTTGAAACAAAAACTGTGCTCTCATTTATTAGTTCGATTAATGTGCCATTCCGCCTGTTGAATTGGCAAGTGGCTTCCCCACCTTTTAACAGTCGCGGCAGGCAACTATTCTCTTCTAGCTTATTTATAGACTGCGATCCACATATTGTAGATGAACCTAATATTAGGCAGTCCTTTGTGAGCCCATAAGTTTCCTCCTGGTTCACTAGCATCCTGCTGAATGGTAGGTCTAGTTCTTTCCCGTCGTAGATACCAGCGCGAGTCGTCAATAAGTTAAATTTATCAGTTCTCACCTTCGGCATGGATAGAATGTAGAGAAGCAGTGTCCCATTGGTGTATACGGATGGCGTGCCGTATTCTATTGCCTCAATTATATTCTGGTATGGGAGTGTTTCCATTTCTGACAGGATTTGATTGACTTCGTCGGTGTCGAGTAGATTGGTGTTAATTATTCCGCGCTTTGCCAGTTGGCATGCCCGGACCACTTCGTTTATCTCTTCACGAAGAAGGACAATGTTGTGAAGTGCACTTCTCCCAAAGGTTTCTGCTTCAGCTTCCTTCGCCACAGAGTTCACGCGGTCCACTACCTCGTTGATTTTCTTCAAAACCTCTTGAGTCTCGGTGAATAATTTATCATTAACCTTGTATTGGTGATTATTGTTTTCGATGATCTGGTCTTGGCTGTGGAGAATGTTATTCCAGTCAGTTGCGTCTGGAGATCCTGCCAGCCATTTCCATGCTGACCCTATCCAGTCGATAGAACGGGTATTTCTAGCTTTGTCTCTACCTCCCATAAGCTCTTCGAGGCGCTCCATCATCTGGTTACTATAGAGCTCTGCCAGGAGCCTGTCATCAGACTGTTTGACCAAGCGGCTCGCCAAATCTCTCATTTGGATCATAGTCGTGGCGTATTTTTGAAGGTCGATGATGTGGATTAATTTAAATGTTCCGCTGATAATCCAGCCGCTTCCATTCTGGATCGTTACCATCGGTGCCTTATAGTGGAAGATATGAAGACCGCTGATGGCTGACGCCAGCAGTGGCAGTCTGTAATGCAAAATGTTATCTCTAAATCTACAGTTGTTAGTTGGTTAGTAATAAAGGTTTTTCTATGATAGCATTATTAGTTATAATTAAACTAGTAATTGATTTTAATGTTGCTAGTGGGATAGTAGCAAAGCTTCTTCGATGCTAACTTTATTGGTTACTATTATATTAGTAATTGAATTTAGTGTACATTTCTCACGAAAATAGGCTAAAAAATACAAAATTTCTATTTGTACAATTAATTTTCCATAGCTAAATGTATATACTTGCTACTGACTGTTAGTGGGTTAGTAGTTCTTAAACTTTTTTTCCTAATTCTATTGGATATGCTTAAATTAGTAATTGAATTTTATATGCTTCTTTACGAAAGTTAGGCCAAAAATAAAAATAAAAAAAAATCAATTTTTACACTTTGTAATTTAATTTTCATTAATCCTTAACAACTTTTCTCTACTAATTCTATTAGATATAAATAATTTTGCGGCTGGATTTTCTACAAAATTTTCTAAGAAAATAACGCCAAAAAAAGAAAATCCCCAGTTTTTAATAGTTAATATGCGTTAATATTAGAATTTTAATATGTTCTGGTTAGTAATTAAATAAATTCCAAAACTGTTTCGCACAGAAAATGAAGCGTTCGCTAAAACTACTACTAGAAGCTTGCAATTGTTTCTTTTATTCTTGTAAAAAAATAAAGATTCGTATCTTCTTACATTGCTTTGCGGTTTAAGCGCAGCTATTTAAATGAAAAGATAAAAATCCCTTTTTTTTTGTATTTAAAAAAAAATAATAATTTTTCTTTTTTTTTTTTTTTTTTTTATATTATCTTGCGGATTAGGCGCAAAGATCATTTATTCTGTTTGCTTTGCGGATTAGGCGCAAAGATCTTTTATTTATATTTGCCTTGCGGATTAGGCGCAAGGATCTTTTATTTCTTGTTTGTTTTGCGGATTAGGCGCAAAAATCTTTTATTCTGTTTGCTTTTGCGGATTAGGCGCAAAAAGCTTTTATTCTGTTTGCTTTGCGGATTAGGCGCAAAGATCTTTTATTTATGTTTGCCTTGCGGATTAGGCGCAAGGATCTTTTATTTCTTGTTTGTTTTGCGGATTAGGCGCAAAAATCTTTTATTCTGTTTGCTTTGCGGATTAGGCGCAAAGATCTTTTATTTATGTTTGCCTTGCGGATTAGGCGCAAGGATCTTTTATTTCTTTTGCTTTTGCGGATTAGGCGCAAAAAGTTCTTTAAATATCTTCTTTATATTGGATCAGGAATGCTAACATTTCTCGAACCAGCCATGGGGGATCGTGGTGTCCGTTTTGGGAGCCACGTAGCCATTTGTCAAATTCGATGGCGTCGCAACCTACTAAGGCACGATTTGTCCCACTTACAGGCCCGCTCTTGTAGTTAAGCATCCTTTAGGTATTTGTATTGTTTTGTCATATAGTTTCTTTAGCGCTTCACATTTTTTATGTGCAACTTATGAATTTTTTTACCACTAAGTGTGGTGACTGTAACCTTATTATCTTTAGCAACAATTTCTTTTTTGTAAGGCGGTCGCTGTTTCCCTTTTATTTGCTTATCCTTCACGTATATGACATCGTTCCTGTCATACCGCTCCGGTAAGGTTTTGTTCCTATTGTGATTTCTGATTTGCGACATTTGTTTCTGTTCTAATATCATTTTCAAATATCTATTAATTTTTCGGCTTTTTTCAAGAAGTTCTTGATAATTAGAAGCTTTTGAGCGATTGAAAAAAATATCAGTCGGTTTTCTGTCTATAACCGAGTGAACTGAATTGTTATAGCGATCTACTGCAATATTTACGAGCTCTTTTGTCCTGAGATCAGGGGTTTCCGTTTTTAGGCATCTAAATATTTCGATTAAGGTGGAATGAAATCGTTCGACTTGACCATTCACCTCACTTTTTTGCGATGGTGTGCGGTAAAGTCGAATTCCCAGTGATTCTAACAGATTCCTAATTAGCGGGCTAATCAACCCGCGCTCATTATCAGTTACTAGGATCTTTGGGATCGTAAAATAGTGCAGTAGTTTGATCACTTTGTCTTTAAGGTGCAAACTTGATTTGTTTCTGATGTGAAAGAGTTTTGCAAATTTTGAGAATTTATCTATGCAGCTTAAAAATTTCTGTCCTTGGATTTCAAAAATGTCTACGTGAATTATCTCACATGGTCGTGAAGGGATGGGTGTACTCTGAAGTTCTGGCCTGTTTGGGTGTCTGTCGTATTTATTAGATTTGCATGTTTCGCATCCCAGTACATACTTCCTAATCTGGCTGCTCATTCTCGGAAAGTAGTAATGCTCTAAAATCTGCTGCCTATTCTCTTTGTCATTGCGGTGTGCCCTTTTATGTTCCTTCATTATCACCTGGCACACCACGTCGGGATTTCGCAAATCCTGCACGAGCGTTTGAGCTACGCGAATCTTATAATTGGAGAAATGTTCTAAGTATACCTTTTGAAGTAAGCCCAAATGGCTTTCTGGCATTTTTACTCCGTTAATAACGCTGGGTCTTAATTTTTCCTTAAGTATGCTAACAAGTTCGCTTTCGCCCATACCCTCTATTCCTACATAGTGCCTTAAATATCCTGGGTGAGGTTCCTCGAGGATGTGAAGCCTACCGCCGAATACAATTTGGTTTCTGAAAACATTCAACGGCACCTCGACGGATGGAATCAGGTCGGAGTTATCCTGTTCCGCGCTGTGAACTGTATCACATTCACTCGCGGTGTCTGTCGTTGATCCTGCGGTTGCTCTTTGGCTGGATACCTCTGAAGCCGAAACGGTTGAGTCCGTTAGTTGATTTACCTGAGTTTTTAGGCGGGATAGGGCATCGGCTACGACGTTGGACTTACCAGGTTTGTAGATAAGTTCGTAGTTATACTCCTCTATTCTAGATTTCCAGCGTTTGAGCTTGGCGTTGTAGTTACGATTGCTGAGCGAAAAAGTTAGCGGTTGGTGATCTGTAAATATACGTATCTTCCTTGCGCCGTACAAATAATTTCGGAGATTATCTAGCGCCCAAACGATCGCTAGCATCTCCTTTTCATTGGTCGCATACCCTTCTTCTGTGGATGTTAAACTTCTTGATATGAATGCTATTGGTTTGTCCTTACCGTCATAGTCCTGAGACAATACGGCACCAATGGCGAAGTCGGAAGCGTCCGTCGTTAAGTTGAAGGCTTTTTCGAAATTGGGAAAAGTCAGGACCTCCGAAGTTGTCAAAACCTCTTTAAGGTCCTCAAATGTCTTAAGGGCTTCTTTATTTAGGGTAATTGCCACTTTCTTAGATTGAGTTGCCTTTATTTGAGCGTGCTCCCCTCTTGTAAGGTTGGTAAGTGGCTTGGCGATTTTAGCATAATCGCGAATGAACTTCCTGTAATAGGAGGTTAGTCCCAAGAAGCTTTTGAGCTCCTTTAAATTCGATGGTGGTAGCATATTTCTTATTGAGTTTACTTTTGTTGGATCTGGCAGAATTCCCTCGGAAGTCACCACATAGCCAAGGAATTCAACGCTTTGTTTTAAAAACTGCGTTTTTTGCAGATTAACTTTAAGACCTGTGGCCGATAGTCTACAAAGGATCGTCTCAATATCCCGTAAATGGGTGGGCTCGTCTTTACTAAAAATAATTATGTCGTCAATGTAGACGAAACATATCCGCCCTATGAATTCCTTGAGGACATCGTCTATCATGCGCTGGAATATAGAAGGCGCATTTTTTAGGCCGAAAGGAAGCCGCAAAAATTCATATTTGCCATTCATGGTAGAAAAAGCTGTTTTTGGAATGTCGCACTGTTTCATAGGGATTTGGTGGAATCCCGAAGTCAAGTCAAGCGTGGTAAAATATTTTGCGTTTCCGAGGCTGGCAATAGTTCCATTTATATCTGGAATGGGGTATGTATCTGGGATGGTTACGGCGTTTAGCCTTTTAAAGTCAATTACCATTCGATACTTTTTTCCTTCGTCCGGCTGGGATTTTTTTGGGACAATCCAAATGGGAGAATTGTATGGACTTTTTGAAGGACGAATAATGCCTTCTGAAAGGAGTTCCTGAATCTGTCTATCGACTTCCACACGCATGTTAACAGGATAAGGGTAGCTTTTTGTATAAATAGGATCATCGGTTGTTGTCTTAATTTCCGCCTGAACGTTGGTGTCAATTTCTGTGCTTCGGTCGACTGGGCCAAAAAGCTGTTCATGTCTGTCCAGTATTCTGTGAAGTTTCTCCTTTGTATGCTGCGCAATGCAAGGATCAAGACGAAGGTCTGCGGTGATGCTATTGACTTGTTGTGCGTTTCTCCGTTTAAGGGGTAACACAATATCTGGTTTTAAAATAAGAAGATTCAATTCCCTATCTAGTACTGCTTTGATTTCTGTAAGTGTATCATCGCCTAGGATGCCATCAAAGGACTTAAGTCCTGGAAGAACAAAAAATGTAGTGGAGATGTCTCTTCCGACAAACTTAAAAAAATTTCCACAAACTTTCTTCTCTATTTTAATTTTACCCCCTGCGGAGGTTACCTGAAATGGTTTTTCTACTGGCATGGTTGTCTGTGCCACGCGCTCGCTGATATAGTTTTTGTTGGCCCCCGTATCCACCAAAAACTCTAGAGTGCCTTGATTTGGCGTATCATATTCTAAATATGGTACGCCGGACACGAGGCGCCTATTGTAAAATTTATCTCATCACCATCATTTTGTTCCTGATTGGATACAGGCACTGTGTTCGCGTCATCCGTTCCGTTTACCTGTAATAAATGAAAAAGTTTCTGCTGCTTGTTTGGATTTGTTTGCCCGGAAAATTTTCCGGAGTTTGGGCCCCTCTTCAAACTCTCATACCTCCGAAATTGGCCAGAATTATTAAATTGCCGAGTTCGGCCGGAAGGATCGACATCCATTTTACTTACACCTGAAGGATTATAGTTACTGCGCCAACTTCGCATGGTTTGATCAGTGTTTCTTGTTTGATTTGAGCTGGGGTAGCCCCAGTTTCCCCCGGCTTGGCTTTGAACCTTACTTGGAAAACTTGGATTTAGTCCTTGTTGGCTTTGGCCTGAGTAAGGTTTGCTTGTGCCTGAATAACTGTTGTTAGGATATCGAGAAGTGGAAGCTACGAAATTGTTATTGAAAAACCTGTCATGTGGGTTTGCTGCGCGTGGCGGGCGGTATATGGCGTTTCTTCGGTCTACGTTCATGAACGCCAAACACGCCGAGTAAGCCTCGGGCAGAGATTTGGGTTTTTGAACCAAAAGCAGGGTCGGAAGATCCCCGTTCAACCCCCTTATGAACACGTCTAGTGCCCTTCTCCGATGTGTCTCTGCTAATGCCATGACTGTTTCCGCATGGTCGTATTTCTCGCTATTTATTGTGTTAATCATGAGTGATAACTGCCTATTTATTTGTGCATAAAAATCGGACACTTTTTGGCGTCCCTGAGTCATCTGAATTAATTGTTGTTCTAAAGTTTCCACATCCCTGATGTCTGCGTAATGCAGAGAAAGGATTTCTTTTATCTGGTGCCAATCGCCATCAAGAATATTATGCGCAACTAATGCGGCGTCTGCCGCCCCCCGGATCTTGTGCCTTATATGGCGTAAGATGGCCCTAAATATAGGCTTATGCCTTACTATCTTGTAATCATTAACTATTTCTTCCGCACTGTGCATCCAGGACGAATATTGTTCCTGATTTCCCTCAAAAACTTGTAGCTCCTTTACACAATCTGGTAACCTAGCAATTTCGTTTAGTTCTGCCTCCGTCTGAGGACTGATAAGAGGCTCATATGCCTCCTGCGGATCAGTATCTGGGGATTGCCTACGCACCTCATCTAGCCTATCCTCTAAACTTTTTAAGTTAGCACTGAGTCCTTGTAAGGACTGTGAACTGTCTCTGGCCTCTACGGATTGTAGACGGGCTTCTACAACTTTCAACTG
This sequence comes from Anomoia purmunda, assembly GCA_951828415.1. Classification (NCBI taxonomy): domain Eukaryota; kingdom Metazoa; phylum Arthropoda; class Insecta; order Diptera; family Tephritidae; genus Anomoia; species Anomoia purmunda. The sequence goes on along the minus strand of OX639998.1, from coordinate 33,942,021 downwards.
CTGTAGAACGGCATTTACGGCGCCGTTCATTTCCGTTAGGGACCTTTTCATTTCCTCCGGATTCATTGTTGTTTCTGAAAATATAGACGGAAAAAAAAATTTTTGTTTCTCTTATTAACTTACATAACCCAGAACTTCATTCGGGTTTTAGCGCTTTTTGCTCTTCGAGTCGAGTCACTTTTCTATATGTAAAGTAAACAAATTACTTTAACTACTTTTACTTGAAACAAGTCACTTTAAATATTTCTTTTTTGTCTTCACTTTAAATACTTTTACTTGAAACAAGTCACTTTAAATACTTTTCTTTCAAAGAAGTCACTTTAAATACTTTTACTTGAAACAAGTCACTTTAAATACTTTCACTTGAAACAAATCAATTTTGCAACCCGCTCGGGCGCCAGTTAACTCTCATTAAAGGAGAGTTGGAAAAAAATAAGATTGCGGCGAACCAACTCGTTCGCCGACTTTTGAAATTAAACACAAGTTTAAGAAAACGTTACAATTTTAATTCCGTGCGCCCTGCGCACTCCAACAGAACTAACTTTACAATTGCAATTTACTTAAAAGGTAAGTTCTTAACCTAGTAGCCCCAACGATAACTTCCATGGCTCCAACTTGCTGATGTAGCACTTCCCACACTTTTGGTATGGCGCGCCTGTCCACGACTCCAACTTGCTGATGTAGCGGTTCCCACATTTTGGTATGGCGCGCCGGATGCGCGTGTGTCATGTCAGCGAAAGTTCTGCCCGTGTGAATGCAAGTTGCGTAACCGAGTAGCGGTCACCTGCATGGCAACGTGAGCGAGTGTACGAACCGTGGGATACCGTAGTGATAACTTACATATATACGCGCAAATACAGTACAGGTACCCACTTATGAGGCGGCCATAACCTACTAATAACAACATCATATAAGTTATCGCAAATACAGCAACACATCCGGCTGACGCAACCCTTACACAGTTCAGCCACACCAATGTAGTATTATATTTTTCACGAGCCGCCAACTCAACATATTTGCGATCAGAGGTTGATCACACCAAATATTCCTCACAAGTCCCTATGTCAGTGGAATTGCGCTCACACGGTTGACGGCAACAAACACGAGTCAGCAGAATTGAATTCACACGGTTGGAACGCTATCAGAACAGCAGCAGCGCAGCGCGACGCCGTGGGTTAGGTGTAGGCTTAAAAAGTTCTGTAAAGCTAGTTAGAAAACTCAAGCTCAGTCAACCGCAAGAAATGCGGAAATAAAATTATTAAAATACCAAAACCGTTTAATTGGCGCCCAACGTGGGGCTCGCGAAGGTTAATACGAATATTTAAACTAAAAGTGGACTGAAAACTGCCCAAGGAAAATCGTGGACTACTTCATCGGTGAGAACCCGAAGACGTGACCGAAATACCTTGGGAAAAAGGATCAACTATCAGTGGGAGCCGAGGACCAAACACAACATCAACTAATAGGAGCAAACACAACATCAGCTAATAGCAGCACACACAACATCAACTAATAATGATGCAAATATTTAAGCAAAAATGGAAAGGTGAGTGAAGTGCTCATTTTAAGACATATTGCTTGCGAAAATAAAGCATTAAAGTGTTTAAGAGATAGCAAGAGAAATTTTTTTTTTGTTTGCAAAAATGAGGGGTACACAGTCACGTATGTGTCATGGCGTGAGGCGGCACACAACGCCTATGAGTTATTTAAAAGGTACGATGGCAGGGAACGCCATTATTAGGCCGTAACTATTTTAAAGAACAAGATAAGAGAGGCTGCTGATGCAGTACTTTCATCATTTAACACCGTGCTTAATTTTAACGCCATTATTGCCCGATTAGATTTTACCTACGCGGACAAGCGTCCTCGTTACCTCATAGAACAAGCATCATCTACCCTTAGGCAGGGCTGAATGTCGTGCTTGGAATTCTATGATGAAGATCAGAAAAAGCTAACGTTATTAGCGAACAGGAGCATAATGGCTTACGAGAGTAGCGTACCAGATGTCATTAGTGAGAAATAAAGGGCCGATGCTTTGAGGGTGTTCATATCTGGCTTAAGGAAGTCCTTAAGAGACATGCTTTTCGCTTCGAGGCCATCAGACCTCCCATCTGCTCTTGATATGGCGCAAGAGGTAGACGCAAATCACGAGCGCTACACGTAGGGGAAGGTCCTTCCTACCTTGGATCTCCAAATCTATAGGAGGGAGAGAAATTAAACTCCTCATCCATACCGGGGCGTCGAAAAGTTACATGAAACCGTTACCGGCGCTAAAAGGTGTGCAGACTGTAAGGAACACTTTTTTTGTAAAATCTATTTACAGGGTCTCCCCATCAAGCAAAAGTGTTACATAAAAACATTCGGAGTAGCAGAGGAATTTTTCATTCTGCCAGAACTGACATCGCTTGACGGAAACTAAATACAATAACACATGACTTTGGAGAAGAAGAAATCTTTTTCATTGCCAGCCATGACTTTAGCCATCTTAGGCTTCAGGCTGATGCGGTACCATCTGACATTAGCGACAACTTCTTTAAGATGATTAGAGGGATTAATGGCGTTTTCGCCGATCCCAACGAAGCACTACCGTATAATACAAAGGTGGTGGCAACAATCCGCACCGACGATGAGGACCCGGTGTACTCCAGACTATACCCATATCCACTGGGTGTAACGGATTTCGTAAACAAGGAAATCCAGGAACTGTTAGAAAATGGTATTATCCGACCATCTAGATCGCCGTTTAATAACCCCATATGGGTAGTTAAAAAAAAGACGTGGATGAAACCGGACAAGCAAAACAAAGGTTAGTCATCGATTTTCGTAAGCTCAACGAAAAAACAATAGGTGACAAATATCCAATCCCGACATTACAGGAATTCTGGCTAATTTGGGTGGAAGCAAATATTTTACCACTCTAGACTTAAAATCCGGCTTTCACCAGATTAAGTTATCGGAGCGCGATAGATAAAAACAGCTTTCTCTATCAAAAACGGTAAATACGAATTTTGCCGGTTGCCTTTCGGCTTGAAAAATGTCCCAAGTATCTTCCAAAGGGCGATATATGATGTGTTACGAGAGCACATAGGAAAAATTTGTTTTGTTTACGTGGATGATGTCACAATTTTTTCGCAAGACAAACAACAACATTTGAAAGACGTGGAAGCAATCCTTAAAAATTTATTCGATGCCAATATGAGGGTATCGGCCGAAAAGTCAAAATTTTTTAGAACAGAAGTAGAGTATTTAGGATTCCTGGTGTCACAAGGAGGGATAAAAACGTGCGCATACAAAGTTTACACAATACGACAATTTCCTGAGCCCACCACCCTAAGGGGGCTTAGATCGTTTCTAAGTCTAGCTGGATACTACAGGTGTTTTATAAAGGACTTCGCCAAAATAGCCAAACCACTATCAAGCATAATGAGGGGAGAATATGGTCGAGTGACTGCATCACAGTCAAACAGAATCGAAATAGATTTGGCTGATGAACAGAAAAAGACCTTCAATACCCTATAAGAAATACTGGCGTCCGAGGACGTAACATTAACCTATCCAAATTTCAGCAAACCATTAAATTTAACTACTGATGCATCTTTACACGCTATAGGTGCTGTCCTCTCGCAAGAGGGCTAACCTATTACCATGATTTCTCTCACCCTAACCGATAGCGAAGAGCATTACGCAACAAACGAAAGGGAGCTGCTGGCTATCGTTTGGGCATTAAAAACGCTTAGAAATTAGCTCTGCGGCGTCACAAAATTATATGTATTTACGGACCACCAACCACTAACATTTGCGGTTTCGGACAGGAACCCAAATTCGAAAATCAAAAGGTGGAAAGCTTTCATCGATGAGTGAAATGCAAAGCTCATCTACAAACCTGGCAAAGAAAATGTGGTTCCTGATGCATTATCTAGGCAGCATATAAACGCCTTAGATAATATGAGTGTTGAAACGATTCACAGCGAAGAATCGTCAACAAATACAATCGAAAGAACAGATAAGCCGGTAACTTGTTTCCGCAACCAGATACTTTTGGAAAAAGGTGCTGAACCGCAACGAAGAACCTTTAATATTTTTGGAAAAAAAACACGACATCTAATTATATACCAATCCTTGGGAGATCTGATGAAACTCCTACAAGAATCCGTGAAAGTCGACGTAGTTAACGCAATATACTGCGACCTTCACACATTAGCACAGTTTCAACATAAACTGATAGAAATTTTCCCAACGGTAAAGTTTAGACATACGTACATCATTGCGGCAGAGCATAACCGAGCACATCGAGCAGCCCAAGAAAATGCAAAGCAGATACTTGAAGATTATTTTTTCCCAAAACTAGAAAAAAAGGCCAAGCAGTTTGCGGCCAACTGTCGCGTATGCTCTCAGGCAAAGTACGACCGCCACACAAAAAATACTTATTGCTGAGACACCCATACCGACATATTGCGGAGAAGTCCTCCATATTGACATATTCTCTACTAGATCAAAATATTTTTTGACTTGCATCGACAAACTTTCAAAGTTTGCGATAGTACAATCGCTTATGTCTAGAACGATAGTGGACGTAAAACCAGAACTCCTACAACTGCTCAACATGTTTTCAGATACAAAAACCATCTATTGCGACAACGAAAAGTCTCTAAACTCATTTAGTGTCAAGGCGACATTGAAAAATCATTTTTACATCGACATCGCGAATGCCCCACCCTTACACAGTACATTAAATGGCCAGGTAGAGCTATTCCATAGCACACTGATGGAAATATCACGATGGCTTAAACTTGATACATAATTGGACGATATTGACGAACCAGTCCTTTTAGCCACAATCAAACACAATTATTTTATTCATACAGTAACTGGGGAGAAACTCATCAACCTCTTTCGTTCGACAAAAGCCAACGCACAGATTTCATCTCGTTTGAAAATCGCTCAAGATAAAGAATTAATAACGCAAAATAAGCAGAGACAGGATAGAGAGTTTCAGATAGGGGACAAGGTGCTGGTCAGAAACAATAGGAGACTAGGCAATAAACTGACTCCTCTCTATACCGAAGAAAGCGTTGAAAAAGATTAAGGCACAACAGTGCTCATAAGAGGGAGGAGGGTCCATAAGGACAACCTTCGTTGAAATTAAATATTAGTAAAAATAACGTAATTTCTTCACGGTCATTTCTTATATTTAAAAATTGATTTACTTTTAGGATTACTTTAACGATTGCTTTAGAATTGTTGGTTTTATCCATATTAGTAACGACATCGACTGGACGAATAATAGACTACTCCAACGCAAAGTACATTCCGGTCGTTGAAGGTGAACTTGTAATTTGGGAAAACTTTGGACACATCAAACACGTTACCAACTTGACGCTGTACGAATTTCAAAGAGACGAAACAATTAACGCTACCGAGCACTTTCCCCAAACACATATGAAAAAGTTGCCTGAGGCGGACATAAATCAGATAAGTAGACTAAATACCCATCACAGGCAGACGAGGAGCTTAAACGAACTAGGAACAGTACTGAAGTACATTACTGGGACTCCCGATCATGATGACTTTGACAGACTAACGAACACAGCGGAGCAACTGATTGACTCGCAGGACCGACAGTTTACCATTAACACCGAAGTGCAAATGGAAATAAGCAGTCTTACAGTTACAGTAAATAAAATCTTGAAAGCAACGAAACAAAAAGAAATAGACACAGGTCACCTTTATGACATTCTTGTGGCTAGAAATAGAGCAATAATAACTGAACTAGATAACATAATTACCTCCATTACTTTCGCAAAAATTGGAACTTTGAACCCCATCCTGTTGGACAGTAATGAAATAAATTCCAAAATAGCAAACGAGCACTTCACAAACCTAACTATAGCCGATGTTATAAGTTTAGCTAGGATTAAAATTTTACAGTATAATAATGTTATATATTTTTTAATAAGATATCCTATCCCTAAGTCTAGATGTAAGAAAATAACAATTTTACCAGTAGCCCACGGCCATCAAATTCTGCATCCACAAGAATCTACCTTAGCTTCATGCCAAAATCACACACTAGCGGTAAGAAACTGCAGTGATACGACACCAACATTCCGCCTAGCATCATCAGTCACGTCATGCGCTTTACAGCTGACACGCAACACCGCCAACTGCAGTACAACAATTAACAACCTTACACCTATTGCCCCGATAAGTGATGGGTTGGTAATCGTTAATGATCAGCTGGTTATCATAGAAGAAAATAACGAGACTCCGATCACGGTAAACGGTACCTACCTGGTTGTCTTCAAATATCGTGTAAAGATGTTGACGGCAACAAACATTCCACACGAGTCAGCAGAATTGAATTCACACGATTGGAACGCTAGCAGAACAGCAGGAGCGCAGCGCGACGCCGCGGGTTAGGTGTAGGCTTAAGAAGTTCTGTAAAGCTAGTTAGAAAACTCAAGCTCAATCAACCGCAACAAATGCGGAAACAAAATTATTAAAATACCAAAACCGTTTTATTTATATAGGCAACAGAAGACGTTAACTGAACATAACAAAAACTGGCACTGAAGGCGACACAACGTCGAAACCGGTTTGTCTCCGAACCAAACTTGACAAGGGATGACGAAAAATCGTTCCAATACACATTATTTTTTCACCCTGCCAGAAAAACGGAAGATAAAAAAGAAACAACATCGAATAACCTTTAATAGCCTCTGCGATCTAATGAAATTCATGAGACAATGTGTTAACCCAAACGTTGTTAACGGTTTGGTATGTAATTTGCCCACTCTAGCAAGAATCCTAAATGATCTTATCAAAGCTTTCCCGGCAGTAAAATTCCGCCATACTTCAAAACAGATAATCGACGCGAAATTCTCCAAACCAAACATAATCGGGCTCATAGGTCTCTTCGCAAAAATGAACAGCAAGTTCTAGAGAGCTATAATTTTCCCGATTTACGTAAAATTGTAAAAGAATTTCAAACTGTAAAATATGTCATGAAGGCAAATACCACCGCCATCCCCAAATCCCGAAATCGGATCAACTCCTTTACCTTCATATCCGTTGATATTTAATCAACGGATAAAACACTTTTTTGACAGCAATAGTTAAGTTTTCGAAATTCGCAACAGTATTTCCAGTAAAATCCAGAGCCATAGTAGATGTAACAGGATCAATCTATGAACTTTTACAAAAGTACTAAAGTGTTAGTCTGCGAGTCAGGTCATTGAATTCAGAAACTATCAAAGCAATTCTCAAAAATCACTTCGGGGTCACGATTTATACTCCACCACCTGTACGACTAACGAACATCCGGAGAGGTTTCACAGCAGGTGGAGAGGTTTCACAGCACCCTTGGAGATCGCGTGCTGTCTAAAGCTTGCATTTCCGACACGATGGAATTAGTGCTGCTGGCCACTACTAAATACAACCGCCCCTTTCATTATGGAACAGATAAAAAGCCTATAGATATCATTCAAGGTTAGACCCACACGCACCCAACAAAACGACTTGCAGAGACATAAGGGAAAAAGACAGACCTTGTAATACAGATCAGTCGGTGAAAATTGTGTAAAAACTAATAAAAGGATAGGAAACAAATTTAATAAATTTTATACTGTAAAATTAGTCCAAAAAGATGTAGGTATTTTTGTTATAATTGACAAACGAAAAGTCCACAAGACCGAAACAATAGCCGAGGATATGAACACACTACTTCCCACGATCTGACGTTAAACGACTACTAGGGAATGACGCTACTGAAATACCGCAACTATTGGAGGCGGTCAGAATGCACCACCAAAATGCCAGATCAATTGATATTCTCTGAACCGCCTTGAAGTACATAGCAGGGACTGCGGACTATGACGACTTTCAAACGCTTGATACTAAAACTGCAGCCTTAAAGATGCGAACGAACAACAAATAATGGTGAATTCAGCTATACAAAAGAAGATTGACGTTAAGTTATTACAAAAAACAAAGCAGACTCAGATAGATACGGGAAATCTATTTTCCTTAGCCTACGTTAGTAATATAGAAGTTATAATGGACCTCGAAATTATTATAACGTCAGTCACTTTAAAAAAAACTAAACATTAACAACCCTATTCTACTAAATGGTATGGAAATTAATACTCTAATTACCGCTGAACACTTCGCAATTATTATAAGTAATTTATTTTCAATTTCTAAAATTAAGAAATATCAAAGTATGAAATTCATTTATTTTGTAATAAAGTACCCCAAAGATAGCTAGTAGATTTTGAATCAGTGTAAAGTTGCTGCCTGTGGTCCATGATTGAAAGACTGCAAAGAGGCAATAACAGAAAGTTTTTGTCAACCTATGTATGAGAACTCTTGTCTGCTTCAAGTTACACTGCGAAATGCAAATCGAAATCAGCTGATAATGTTGCTGCCATTGAAAGGGTTAACGACGGAATAGCTATAATTAACGACTGGCCTGCATCCACACAAACTTCGAACTTAACAAAATTGACAAAAGTGGCTTGTTACATTTGATAGGGAGATCGCAATAAATACCACTAAGTACATCAACTGGAATAAAATAGTTCCATCACATCCAGAAGATACGCAACGCGTATATTTCACTGAACATATAGACTTAATATCGCTCCCATATCTCAAGAAAGTACATAAGAGGAGCCGAGACCCCACAGCGAAACAGCGCAGTTTGAATAATTCCCGTTCGCTACAAACAGGAGGAACACTTCTCCTGATCTTATTTGTAATTGCTATAATTGCAGCAATTTTCCTGAAAAGAAGGCAAAGCAACATGGTGATATTGAACAAAGTTACAAAAGAAGCCGGGGACACCTTCGTTCCAAGGGGGGGTGGGAGTAGTTAACACCAGTAAACGGGTGCCGGACAAACATTCCATTCCCACCGTAATTGCTGACGGTGCGTCGGTAAGTTTGCGCGTGTAACGAGCAAGGTATCCGGCCAACAATTTGCCCCCACCAAGAACATCAACAAACAAACGTCGCTACAGTAGAAGCGCAGCAGCAGCATAATTCGAAAGGATTGACGGACGCTGTAAACTGACGAACAGCATTCGGGAAGCCACACGGCTTATCATGTGCAGTAACTGGTAGGGTTGTTGTTGTTTAGGAATGCAAGCGTAGTCGCCGCAATAGTTGATTAGCAAGATTCAGTTGTATCAACTCGCCTGTGACAATCGGCTGCCCTTGCTAGCAAGGGAAATAAAATTCATTAAACCAAACCAAACTAAAGTGTTTAATCATTTATACGATGCCGACTTTTTTTTTTAACTCAACATTGCACGATCCTCCTCTTCATCTGAAGATGGCTCAATTAAAATGGCTATAATTACACACATTTTTATCTCTTTACGAATTTGTATTGTCTACGTCTAACAAATGTATTAATTCAGAAGAACTTTCAACACGCCAGAGTATGTATTCACTGAATACGATTAAATTATAAAATCAAAGAACCTCAATTCGGGGAATCAAGTATTCAATTTTACGTTCCGTTGGATAGAGGGAGATAAATATGTTATGCAAAAAGGTTATAATAGCATAGGTGCTGTCTGAGCTTTAGCTAAAAAAGTACAAAATTAGAAAGTGAAAAGGCACAACTAAGCATACAATATTGAATGCGAAAGAATTGACTAGAATCTCTTTAAATAATAAAAAAAAAATATTACTTGATTTTGTTTTATCCTACTTGACGATTTCTGGCCAACGGTCGATTTTTCGGCCACTAAAGTTTACGTCCATGAAAAATTTAGAATTATTGTAATATTGACATGGAATTTTTTGATTCTGTTAAATTCATATTTTTTCTTTGCAACAAACTAATAATAAGTTTTCGTTTGTTTATTTTGCCTTATTTTTTTATCTGCACAAAAAACACTTAAAAATAGTAAAAGCTTACTCTACGCACTCACTACATTCTAGATTTACTAGAGCTGTAAACAGATCAATAAATTAACACTTAGTTTCAGAGATATGGAAGTCTAAAGTTGTAGGTCGAAAATGGGCTAAACCCGACTTCACATATTATGTAATTATTAATTTTAAGCATAAATAAAAATGATTTCATTTTATTTTATTTAGCAGAATTGAAATAATAAAGCAATGCAGTCCCCCTGATTTGATTTTGCCATAGTCGCTGGCGTCGGCCATAGAAATAGATCTAACGCGGCTTTTCTGCATGTCACCGAACATATTGTTACGAAAGTTGTAACAGCAATTCTGCTGCAATTAGTAAGGCTGTCAAGTTGGTCCAATAAAAATGCCAAATTTTTCCTACTTCACTTTATGTTCTTGCCAAATATGTCTCGATTTTCTTCCATATAAAAATTAATTTTGTTTAATCGTTATATGAAAACAAATGCTATAAAAAAATGCTTAAAAATCAATGTAAACTCCTAGATAGTAGAAATTTACACTTTAATGTATTTCATTTTTTTGGGCAATAAAACTATATATTAGAAAATTTTGCAGAATATTTTGAAGTTTGTAATTTTGATGAAAATTTGTTCAATTATTATAAGGTTTTTGTTAAAAATTGAACTGTATTTTATTGAAAGGAAGCGGAAATTAAATAGAAGAAAAATTAATTACAGGAAATTTGTCAATATGTGGTGCTTTTATAATGTGCTACGGAGGAGTGTAAATATGGATATAAGAATAGGAAAATGTGGTTATGGGTATGTATGTACATATATTTATATGGAACACCACCATCGCCGATAGTTAGCAGTTGATTGGAGAACACTTCGGCAGATGGATCGTTTAGCAATGCAACTCGCATGTTTGTCGTCAGCTGAAGTTTCTTCATATAACGCCACAATGTTGATGATTTGAGGCAAGCATTGATCTCATCGGCAGTGGTCGATCATGGTATTACTGGTATTGTTTGCCAGAAATCGCCTGAGAGTAAAATCAATCCACCGCCAAAACGTATTGCGCCATTACTCAGATCTTTCATAGTGCGATTCAGAGCTTCTAACGCACGCTTATGTGGCATTGTGCATTCGTTCCAGATAATAATTTTCGTTGCTATCAAAACTTTGGCGATTGCTGAATGTTTTGCAATGTAATATGTTGGTTCTTTAACCGAGAGGTTCGACAAACTTCTAGCAGCGTAGCCCCTATTCAAGAAGAGCAACTGCTACAGGAATTTCTGATCTTGCACGAACTGTAGCCAAAATCAATGATATGAGGAATGTCTTGCCAGTGCAACCAGGCCCATCAAGGAAAAACATACCAACATTTCCATCATCAATTGCCTTCATCACCGTATCGTATACTTCTTTTTGTTGGGGATTCAACAAAAGTACATTCGTTCGAACCAATTGGCTTAATGCATTTGTGTCGTATTCACGTTCACGCTGCAATTCCCGTTCGAAAGCGTCGCTTATTTCACGATTTGGCGATGGCATTCCTAACCTGACTAACCTGACTGCCGCACATGAGGTAACACATGTCTTCTATCAAACCCAAAACCTGGTTGTGCATCTCTTCACTCATCTCAAGATGGGGATTCTCTGAACGGACAAAAACTCGATGGAAAATGTCTTATGACATGTCGTCCTTGTACTTGTTTAACAATTCACGCGGATTCGATGGAAGACATGTAGAAATAATGATCGCAAATAATGTTCGTATCTGGCTTGGAGATGCGGAAACAGTTGCTTCAGCGATTGTCGTGTCCCAATGCGTATCGTTTTCAAGCAAATAGAGCTCCTGAATTGCAGCAGGAAATGTTGGCAACACTACACCATAGACAGTTCGAAGTGATTCAAATGATGTCGCCCCACGAACATTCCCCAACAATAATCGCAATTAAAAGCATTCATCTTCGGATGAACTGTATAAATACGGCCAATAACTTCAGTAGAACGCATATCCGGATGGCCAGGAACTACATCACCTTGCTTTCGACGTTGAAATTTCTTCGATGAAGCATTCCAAGTGTAATAACGAGGCATCTCTGAGTAAAGTAACGTACGTGCAAGCGGATCACGTTGGCAAATCGAGAAGAAGCTGGTTAATGTTGTCGCTGGTGGGTTTTGAGCACGTTGAGCGGTATTTGATGCAGTGAAATAAACTCGTTGACCGTTCTCCAAATGCACTGCCAAATGTGTAACAGCCGGATAGCGTTCGTGAATGATATCAGTGACATTAGTGTCATATTGAAATTAAAATTATTAAGATATCGATACTCACCGGTCAATGGATTTATCATCTTGGGGCTGATATAATATCCATCATATCCTTGCCAAAACAATAGTGGGTATTGCAACGCATCGTATGAACGATGTGTTTCGGATATTTGTTGCAATTGAACAGAGCCTCGACGTGTGTGCACAATATCGCGCGATTTAAAATTTTCGCCAACAATCAAAACTGCAACGTCACCTATTGTTAAGCGTTAAATTGGCGTTCGTGCGCTCCAGCAGGTCGTTTATCTGCTCTGATCAGGGATATATAGTCATCACTTGGCATGCGATCACGAAGAATTCGTCTTCTCATTGCTGTATTGATTGTTTGGCGGTGATCAATTTGGTTTTCCACATTGCCCATGAAGTAGATTTGGAGGAATTTATGTTGTTTGTCTTCAAGCGGTAGCAATGATCCGATTCGATGGTGAATTTGGCCATGGATCTGTAGAGTCAATGATGAAATTAGAATCAATGACTTTCTTTAATGTATTTATAAGTAATTTTTATCTTGTATTACCCTGAATGGCGGATTGAATCCGTGTTCATCAATAATATCTGCTCCAAATGAAGTCATTTGAAAGCATCCGTTATATTCCTGAGTGTTCGAAAGGAAATGACGTGATTCTGTTGTTTCACCACGCACCAAAGAGTGCAATGGCTTTGGTAGCAAGGGCAATGGTGGTAACTTGACCTTGCCACTGAGACAGCACAATCCAGGCGTTTAGGCCAGTTTGAACGGAAGGATGCGAGCTGTAGCCAATTGGTCAATCGTATTGAAACGCTACTCGATTAAATCAATACTTGAAGCACTTTTTCTTACGCGTTGATTTCGATTTCCACGTTGTTGAGTTGTTTTATTTGCTCGATGATTTCTCATTGTTAACTGAGCCGTTTCATTTGCCGCCTGTCTTTCTTCTTGTGTTTATGATGCACGACGTCGGGCCATACTAACACGACGCTCTTCTCGTGCGGTTTCTGGTGCATCCGTATTCAACTGATCGGCAATATGCGAAAGATTAGATCTTCTGGCTCGCGGCATTGAGAATAACACTGTGAAATGAATGTCACAAAAGTACTTAAGGCTGTATAAATAATTGTAGAACTCTCAATTTAAACGCTCTTATTACTTTTCTCTCAAACCCTTTATTTACTAATAGTGACACAGGTGAATCCTTCTAATATCAGAGAAAAAGTAAAGTATACTTAGAACACTGCTTATATAAGCATATAAGATATAAAAATACTTGTTTTTTTTGCAAGTGGTCCTTTATTCGCAAAAGCTACTTTAAGACTGGCTACAATTTAAGCTGGTCGATCCAATTGGTGCTGTGGATTAGTTATCCGGTGACAATACCAATTGGAACGATACCGCTTAGCGAATAAGTGAGAGTGATGTATTCCGCTCAGAGACCAGGGATGCCAACAATTGTTTCGTTAACTCCTCCGCCCTTAGATTCAAACGTCCTCGTTTCCAGAGTATTTAATTCATTTATTTTTTTGTTCTTGAGCGTTCATCTCTCCCTCACTTTTACAGGATAGTTTTAATCATAATTTGAATTCGTTAATGCTTATTTTAATTAATGATAATTTTAGTGATAATTCTTAGTGACAATTTTAGTTAATGCTAATTTCAGTATTCGGTAATTTTGTTTAAGCATATTCTTTGTTTTAGTTAATTTCTTATGTGGACTTTGTAAACAGCACGGCCGCTTTCAGTTACAACTGTATTATTATAGTTTTCCTTTACAGTTTCTTCTTTGAGCTTTTCTGATAATTAACTTCCAATTCTTTTGTTCTGCCTAACGAATATTTTTTCCCACACTGAGTAATGCTTAACTGGCTGTTTCTTTTTATTGTTGAATTCTATGTCCCCTTTCTGCTTGTTATACAATTTCTCTATAATACTTTTCCTATCTTTTTCGAAATCTTCTGGCGTACAAGAAACTTTCCTACCGAAGAAAACGTCGACTGGCCTTTGTTGGATAGTGTTATGGAAACTGTGGTTATAGTCATTTATTGCTCTTTGGAGCAGTTCTTCATAATTTTCATGAGTGTTTTCCGAATTTAAACATCTCATTATTTCGCCTAAAGATGAATGGAAGCGTCCAACTTGGCCGTTTGCTTCGCTGCGATATGGGGGTGTTGTGTACACATCGATTTTGAGTTCTTCGCTCATCATAAACATTATGGACTCTGAATTTAGAGATTTTTCATTGTCTATTACTACGGCTTGTGGAACTGCATAATAGAGGAGGAGCTCTCTGAGAGGCTGTCTCATATCTTCTATTGACTTTCCGTTTATGATTCTTGCTTGTGCGAATTTTGAAATCTTTTCGAGAGCTGTTAATGCAATTTTTTTTCTGTCATGAATAAATCGATGTGTAATGTGTGACCTGGGTACTTTGGTAAAGGAGTTTCTGAGAGATTTGGGTTATTTGGACGCCTGTTGTATTTATTTAGCTAGCAGGTATTACAGTTTTTCTTTACTTTAACAGACATACTAGCGATATAGAATTTTTTTAATATTTGTAACTTATTTTCAGCGGCATTGCGGTGAGCTCCTGTGTGTGTGTTAATTATTATTTGCTCTTGTACTTACTCACATAGGATATCTTTCACTCGGCTATTAGTAAAGCGGATCTTGAAGCTTTCAAAATGAGTTATGTATATTTTCTGTATTTTGCCCAAAATTGATTCAGGCACCATAATGCCGTTTATTACGCTTGGGTTTAAATAAGTTTTGAGTATTTCTTTAATTTCTATTTCGTTGTAGCTTTTTCTTGCAACATTATGCTTATGGTATTTAGGAAATACTGTTTCGAATTTGTATGAGTTGTTTTCATCTATGTTTATTATAATTTGGTTACGGAAGGCATTTATCGGGGCTTCAGTGTGCTAAATTATAAAGGGTGGATAAATTTGAAGGGCCGATGTTGAATGTGAACCACACCTAAACGTCAAGCTTTTTTCTGCATTTCATTGGGCATTTCTCAATTTCAGACTAACTCAATTTGAACATGCAAAGATACACAATCGAGCAACGTGTTAAAGTTATTCAGGCTTATTATGAAAATGGGCGTTCAAATCAAAATGCACATTTCACTTCACAAAGACACATTTTCACCTCATTGGATTCGTCAATAAGCAGAATTGCCGCATTTGGGTGAATGATAATCCAAGAGTGATTGTCGAAAAACCAATGCATCCACAAAGAGTAACTGTTTGGTGCGGTTTATGGGCTGGCGGCATCATCGGGCCGTATTTTTTCCACAATGAGACCGGTCAGGCAGTTACTGTGACTGGTGTTCGCTATCGTGAGATGATAACGAACTTTTTATGGCCCGAATTCGAACATACGGATGTGGACAATATGTAGTTCCAACAGGATGGTGCCACTTGCCACATGCCACACAGCGAAACAATGGCTCTTTTGCACGACAAATTCAATGGCCGTGTTATCTCACGGGGTGGCGATGTCAATTGGCCACCAATATCATGTGATTTGACACCGTTGGACTACTTTCTTTGGGGTTATTTGAAAGAAAAGGTGTACGTCGATAAGCCAGCAACAATTCAAGAGCTAAAGGATGAGGTAACGCAGCACATTAACGGCATAGAACCTCAATTATGCCTCAGCGTCATGGAAAATTTGGACCATCGGATGGAGGTGTGCCGCCGAGGTCGCGGCGGACATTTGGCCGATATTTTGTTCCATACATAATTGAGCCACACCTAATTATCATAATAAAAAGAAATTACAATAATTTCCAGAATAATTTGTATTTTAATCAAAATCAACATCGGCCCTTAAAATTTAACAACCCTTTATTATGTGGCGAACTTTGCGCTGAGTGCTGGGTCGCTATGCTTGTATTTAGTATTTATATCGCTGTTTATCGGCAATCTAGACAAAGCATCTGCCACTGTATTTGTGCTACCTGGCTTGTAATGAAGCTTATAGTTAGTTATACTCTTCAAGCAATGCTTTCCAGCGCTTCATTTTTGCGTTATGATTTTTATTATTTAGTGCGAAGGTCAGAGGCTGGTGGTCAGTAAATATGTTAATTTCGCCACAACCGTATAGATATGTTAGAATTCGCAAGCCAGATAGAAAAATACCAAACACGTCTTAACGTTACAAAAGATTTATTCAGAGTAAAAGCTTAGCAGTTACAAAATGGAAATTATGAAAAAATGAACAAAACGGTAGATGAAATGAATTCAGGAATAAAGATGTCAGCAGAATGAATAGCAGAGTTGCCATAAATGTAGGAACTCAACACTCCTCCTCAAATCTGGTATTCATTGTTAACTTTGAATAATAAATTTAATTCACAAACATATTATTTTTTTTTTTTTTTTTAGATATTTTGACAAAAATTACTTTAAACCTAACATCTTTACAAACTTATTATGTTTCAACTTATTTAAATTTTTAGTTAACACATCTGCAATATTTTCTGTACTTGAACAGTACTTTAAATCAATTACGTTTTTCTTATACATATCTCTTATATGGTGATATTTAATTTCTATGTGCTTACACCTAGTATGGTATACAGGATTTTTTACAAGATGTAATGCGCTTAAATTATCACCATTTATTACAATCAGGTCTGAGCAATGTAAATTAATTTCTTCAAAAAACTGTTTTAAAAACATAACCTCTTTCGCTGCAGTTGACAAGGCTATGTACTCCGCTTGGGTACTACTTAGCGCCACTGTCGACTGTTTCTTTGATTCCCATGAAACTGCGCAACCAGCCAGAACAAAAACATATCCCGTGAACGATTTTCGTTCAAATGGATCTCCTCCCCAATCTGCATCAGCATAACATTCAATTGCCTTGCCTGTCTTGGAATAACACAGCGCCATGTCAGTCGTGGAACATAAATACTTTAGCACCCTTTTCGCAGCAGCCAAATGTTCGCTATGAGGGTCGTTATTTTTCTGTGCGAGCTTGCACACTGTGTGTATAATATCGGGTCTAGTGCACAGAGCCAAATACAACAACGATCCTATGAGCGACTGAAACTCTTGCTTATCAACTCGTTTACATGCAGATGCATCACAATTTTTTTGTTGTTTCGGATCAAGTGGCGTAGCTATAGAACGACAATCGAGCATGCTGTGTTGCTGCAACAACTGCTTAATATGCCCCTTTTGACATATCGATATTGCGCCTTTCTCGCCTTCTCTTTCAACTTCCATGCTTAGAAACAGCTGAACTGGACCCTTGTCTACAATCTGCAAATGATTCGAAATTTGTTGTTTAATTAATTTCAACTATACTTTATTCGAGCTTGCAATAAGCAAGTCATCCACGTATACAGCTATTAAATTAATTTCTCCATCATGATGTTTCGTATAAACACATGGTTCAGTTTCACATTGCTTGAAACCAATACCGATTAAGATGTCATGCAACCTTATATTCCACTGACGCCCTGACTGTTTCAGTCCATATAAGGCCTTCTTAAGCTTCAGTACTTTGTTGGGATACATGCTGCTTACAAACGCTTCAGGCTGTGCCATATATATTTCGTCGTCTATGGCACCGTTCAAAAACGCAGATGATACATCAACATGATGTAGGTACAACTCATACTCTGCAGCTAGTGCGAAAATAATGCGGATTGTAGCGTACCGCACCACAGGTGAAAATGTGTCCGTATAGTTTACCCCATACACTTGACTGCAACCTTTAGCAACCAGCCTCGCCTTGAATCGATCAATCTCACCGTTCTTATTTCTTTTCAAAGCAAACACCCATTTGCATTTTACGCTTTTCTGATTTGCTGGCAAGTCTACCAGCTGCCAGGTTTCATTGTCCAGAAGAGATTGATACTCTTCGTGCATTGCCTTACGCCACTCATCAGCATGTTTACTGGCCACCGTTGTTCGACAGTAACTGGAACATCAATCACGTGAAGAAAATTTAAAAAGTTATACGCCTTTTTCGGTCTTCCTCGTTTACCAGACCGCACCAATCTAGGACGACCAGGACCAATACGTTTGATAGCGGATTCTTCTTCGTCTTCTTCTCGTGCAGATTCATAGTCGCTCTCTGAATCGCTATTTATACACTTGTCATCCACTCGCATGTTATTACCTTCTATTATGTCTTCATCAACAATAGTACATTCTTTCGAAATATTAGGCTCAATAAATAATACATCGCGACTCACAATAATTCCCCTTGTCGTCGAATCATACAAACGATAACCTTTTGTTGCGCTACCGTAACCGACCATTACATATTTTTTACCTTTGGCTTGAAACTTCGTTTTAGGTTTTTTTGTCTAGAGCATATGCTGTTGAACCAAATGTTCGAAGATGTGACACAACTGGCTTTCTCTTATGCCATGCCTCATAAGGGGTCATATCATCAAGCGGCTTTGTTGGTGACCTGTTCCGCAAGTAGGCTGCAGTATTAATGGCTTCTGCCCACAGTGTCTCATTCAAATTTGCCCCAACGAGCATGCAGCGTGCCATCTTTACTAAAGTGCGGTTAAAACGCTCAGCTACCCCATTTTGCTGCGGAGTATAGGGTACCGTCAATTGGTGTAAAATTCCACACTCTTTAAAGTATTGCTGAAACGAATTATTGGAATACTCAGTGCCGTTGTCACTCCTGAGAACTTTTATTGGACACCCAGTTTGACGTTCCGCAAAAATTTTAAATTCTTTAAACTTCTCAAAAACTTCGCTCTTATGCTTGAGCAAATAAACAAATGCATATCGTGACTTATCATCTATGAATGTCAATATGTATTGCGAACCACCAGCTGACCGTTTAACTGGTCCACACACATCTGTGTGTACTAATTCAAGTAATTCACTCGCTCGATTTGTAGTTGTGGTAAATGGTTTGGATGTACATTTGCTTTGCATGCATACATTGCAATTGATATCTTTTGGCACACTCAGTTGAAGCCCATTCACTAAATTCTTGGTAATAAGTTGCCGCATGCTACCATAGTTCAAATGGCCATATCGCGCATGCCATTTCATTGCTTCATTCGGTTTCCCTGTAAAGAATAACATATTCTTATTTATTTCACACAAAAATATACCACCAGTTTTATTTCCACGTAATATACTGCTGCCGTTGTCCTCATAGATTGTGGCAAATTCTCTAATAAATTTAACAAAAAGATCGCTGTTCACTGCTTTTGACACCGAAAGAAAATTGCATTTCAACACAGGAACATACAGCACGTCGTTCAGCTGAATTTCTCTCATTTCTGTTTTGAATCGAACTATTCCTTTGCCTTTTGCTTCTATACACTTGCGCCAGCTAGTAAAATTCTTTCATTATATTCTTCAAACTCGTCGAACATGTTGCGATCCCAGCACATATGCGATGATGCGCCACTGTCAATACACCATATATTCGGTTGCAATGTGCTTGACTCAAACGCTGAGAATAATGAGAATGCTTTGGGTTTTTCATCAGATTTCTCTTCAAGCTTCTGTTCACGCTTTTTGTGTTTGCATTGAGCAGCAAAATGACCGTTTCTTCCACAGTTAAAACATTTCAAGTTCGATCGACTTTTTCCAATTTTGCTTTTGTTTGCTGGTTTGTTTCCAACACCAGCATGTGCAATAAAAACTTGTGCGCTACATTCAGCAATAGGTGGTTCGCACACTTTGCGGCGTTGTTCTTCCTCCACCAATTTAATCTTTAAAGCAGTTAGCTTTGGTAGATCATCACGCGACTCTAACGCGACAACTAAGTTCTCGAATGACTTGGGAAGGCTCGCAAGGAGCATTATCACGAATAATTCCTCCTGCAGGTGTACGCCTATCTCTGCTAGCTTCTCGACAATAGTTGAAAAATTACTTAAGTACCGCTGCACCTGATCACCTTCTTCCATTCGCATTCCCAGTAGCTGCTTAAATAGCGAAACCTTTCTGGCGGGGCCTTTTGGTCGATGTATTTCCTGCAATACGCTCCATGCCTCTTTTGCTGTTTTGCACTGCTTCGCATAGGCAATTTGTAAAGGCGTTACACACAGTATTATGGTAGCCATGGCCTTCTCGTCGGCTCACTTCCACGTCTTCAGCTTAGTTACGTCGTTCTTCTCAGAATTTGGCTGTTGCAGCTCACCTGATACCACATCCCAGAGCTCTTTGTAGATAAGTATACTTTTTACTTGCACGCACCAAGCCTCGTAGTTGGATTCGTCCAACTTTTCTACATTAAACAAATTAGAACTCATCTTGAACGTGTATGCACTTCAGGAAAGGGCTGGTCCCATAACCTGTTAGAATTCGCAAGCCAGATAGAAAAATACCAAAGACGTCTTAACGTTACAAAAGATTTATTCAGAGTAAAAGCTTAGCAGTTACAAACTGGAAATTATGAAAAAATGAACAAAACGGTAGATGAAATGAATTCAGGAATAAAGATGTCAGCAGAATGAATAGCAGAGTTGCCATAAATGTAGGAATTCAACAAGATAGTTACGTAATGATATAATTGACCAGATTATAGCGTGCATCTCTTTTTCGTTGGCCGCGTCATTTTCTTCGGCCTTCGAAAGAGTTCTTGATATAAAAGATACTGGCCTATGGTTTTGGGAAAGCCCAGCTCCGATTGCATAATTTGATGCGTCTGTAGTCAATTCAAATGGCTTGCTATAGTCGGGGTAGTGCGACGACAGCGCAATCTTTATTTGCTCAAACGCTTTCACTGCTTTTTTATCAAGATTAATAGCCTTTTTACTAGAAATGTTTTTTGATGCACGACTCTCTTCCCCCCGTAAAAGGTTTGTTAGAGGCTTGGCCATTTGTGCGTAGTTTTTAATAAATCGCCGGTAGAAACCTGCTAAACCTAAAAGAGATCTAAGTTCTTTTAGTGTAGATGGCTTTTCAAAATTCACGATAGCCTTTACTTTGCTCAGGCTTGACGTAATGCCCTCCGAGGAAACTACAAAACCGAGAAATTCAACATTATTTTTAAAAAAGGAGCATTTTCAAGCTGAACTTTCAGATTTGCTTTATTTAGAGTACGAAATACTTTTTCAATGTGTTTGATTTGTTTTTCTGCATTATCGCTAAAAATGATGGCATCGTCTATATAAACGTAGCAATACTTTCCATTGTGCTCATGTAAAATATCGTCAAGCGCTCTTTGAAAAATCGCAGGTGCTTTTTTTATCTTGATTTTCCGGTATCGGATATTTGTCTGCTATGGTTACGGAATTCAATTTACGGTAATCGATTACAAGTCTGCATTTTTGAATTTCGTTATCTGAATTTTTTTTCTTAACTATATGCACTGGAGAGTTATAAGGGGATCTTGACGGTCGAATTATGTCGTTATGAAGCAACTCTTGAAATTGTCTATCGACTTCGCCTCTAAGTGCAGTTGGGTGCGGATAACTGAGTGTATAAACAGGTTCATCTGTAATTGTTCGTATTTTTGCAATACCTTTTGTGGTAAACGGGAGTTTTTCATTTGGTTCGGAGAATAAGCTCGCATTTTCTTTTATTATTTTTTTTAACTATTTTCTCTTGCTCTTCATTTAGGTGTTCTGCATTTATTTCTAGTAATTTTTTATTTTAATATTATCTTTGATTAACATGATGTTGTTTTTTTATGAGAAAAATTGTTCCATACTGTTATTTCCTAAAATGGCATCGAAAGATCTTAGTGTTGGCAGAAGATAAAATTTAAAATTTTCATTTTCCAAGTTAAAAATATTCAGAAATTTATAATGTGTTATTTCTAGTTTACCCCCAATTGACGAAGCAGAAAAATTGTGTTTGCTTTCGATAGGATTTATTATTAGGCTAGGTTTAATATAATTTTCATTAGAACCAGTATCAATCAATATTTTAAAAAATTTACTGCTCTTCGTTCTTCCTTTGATATAAGGAAGCGAAAAGCCAGTTAATCTAAAAATGAATATCGGTGAAGTCTAGCTCGTCACTTGTTGAATACCCATCCTCTCTGTGGTAGATATCTTGGTTTTCGTTCACTTCTTTTTCGGTACTAGTCTCTTGTTGTTGTATCCCGTTTCCTATGTTAAAATTTCGTTGCCTTTTTTGCAAGTTTTCAAATGTACTAGCTGGTCTTTTGTTTT
Organism: Anomoia purmunda; assembly: GCA_951828415.1. Lineage (NCBI taxonomy): Eukaryota > Metazoa > Arthropoda > Insecta > Diptera > Tephritidae > Anomoia > Anomoia purmunda. The sequence continues at coordinate 33,919,704 of OX639998.1, read as the reverse complement.
GAAATCCACTATTGATTGGCCTATTCATATAGTTGATCCTCCTGGTTTGGATCGAAGTATCCACGTCCATTGGTTCCTCATATCGTGGTTTGGCCCCAGTAGGGCGTGGTGGCACAGCATTTTGAGTTTGCGTTTCTTTCGTTTTAGGATAATGAGCCAGCCTGGGTAAAATTGTTGATTTCGTGGTGGTAGATATTGTTTCTGATATTGCTGTTGCTGCCTTTGTTGTTAGAAGTTATGTCGATTTTGTTGTTGATAATGCTGTGGATGTTGTTGCTGTTGAATCATTGCCTTTCGTGGTGGAACATGAGGTATGTTCGTATAATTAAACGCATTGTAGGTATAAGCACTTCTAAAATGTTGGTTTTCCAATTTCTGGCACATATGTAAGGCTTGTGGGGGATCGCTTGGCTCACTTGGAATGCTAATAAACGTGGTAAATCCCCATTTAAGCCTCTGACAAAAGTGTCAAGTGCTTTTTCTCTATATGTTTTCGTTAGCAATGCAATTCAGCTGGGATTTACCTCCAAGAGATCTTATTCAGTATAAGAGACAAATACGAATAAACTTTTTCATAAAACATTTCGGTTGTACTATTGCCTTGTATTAACGACACAAGCTGGAATTCAAGGGTTGTAATATCGCGCTTGTCAGCATAGTGGAGCGTCAAACATCTAGATATTTTTATTTTTTTATTTTTATTGAATACATATATTTGCAATCTATTCATAGAACAATAAGCATATTATTTAACAATGGGAGTTTGACTTGTATTATTGACTTCCAGTGAGGTCAATAATGTTATAATGACAAATGTAAAACATATGTACATATACATATTTACATGTTGTGAAAGAAGGAATCAATTAATTAATATTTAAATTATTACTATGTATTACATTTTTTTTGTTTTTTTCTTTATTAGTTATTTTCTAAACGGTAGGTCTAGAACATGACGTCTTTTAAGCCTTAAGATTACGTTGGTTTCATCTAATAACGTAATAGCCAGCAGGTTGTCGTGATAACTGATTCTGCGTAGGTATGCTGCACTGAACCTATTAATTAAATTTTTTATAAAAGGAATATTTAGATCTAAATGGGTGGCTTTATTTGTGATGAACCTGGGGGCATTTGTGATTATTCTTAAAGTTTTGGACTGAAATCTATGTAATATTTCTATATTAGAATTTGATGTTGTGCCCCAGAGCTGTATGCCATAAGTCCATACTGGCTTTAATATGGCTTTATATAATAAGAGTTTAGTCTCGAGATATAGAGATGACTTAGGTCCAAGTAACCAATATAGTTTCTTAGTTTGAGCTATTAGCTGTGTTCTTTTGGCTTGAATATGACATTTCCATGTTAGTCGCTTGTCTAAATGCAAGCCTAAGTATTTGACACTGTCACGTTTTGGAATGGTATTGCCATAAATACGACAAGGGGGGCAGTCATTTCGCCTTAATGTGAATAACACATGCACAGATTTATTTGGGTTGACCTTCATTTTCCAGCGATCTAACTAGGACTGGATCTCATTTAGTTCCAACTGGACTAGGTTGGAAGCTTCGATTGGAGATAAATTTGACATAATAGGATCTATTAGCAAGATACGACTTAGGTAGGTAGGTAGGTTGGAGTGGCAGCCGCCTACAGCGGCTCACTTAGGCCAAGATTAGGAGGCCCATTGTGTTACCACAAGGAAAAATTTGTACCATCCAAAAGGAAAAATTACCCCTCACCAAACCATTTTGCCTCGCTGATGAACTTCAACAGACAATTTACCTCGGCAATTGAAACCTCACTAAGGTCATCAAAAAACGGTGATCCCAGATATCGCATTCTGCTTCTACACAGTGCAGGACACTTACACAGTAAATGCAAGATCGATTCCTCCTCCTCGTCGTTCTTGCAGCTCCTACAGCATCTTCGGAAGGGTACTCCCAACCTTTCAGCATGTTTCCCTATCAGACAGTGCCCTGTTAGAGCCCCGATGACGTTGGAAATGTTTTCCCTACTTAGAGAGAGAACGCTGCGCGACCGTTTCCGGTCCCATTTAGGCCACATCTGCCTTGAGGTTCGACAGGTCGTATTATGCCTCCATCTATTGTTAGCTTGCTTATATGTACAATCTCTGAGTAGCAGTTTGCAAGTGGCAAACGGCATACCAATGCGTTCTTTATCTTGAAGAATCTGCTTGGTCGTACCTTGTCTTGCAAGTTCGTCTGCCATGCAGTTTCCCTCTATGTCCCGGTGACCAGGGACCCAAATGAGGTACAGTCTGTTCTGCTTGGCTATCTCCTGCAGAGATAGGCGGCAGTCCAGCGCGATGTTAGAGTTAAAAGTGAAAGAGCTCAGAGCTCTGATTGCAGCCTGGCTGTCACTAAGAATGAAGATGTCTCTTCCTGTAATCCCGGTCCCAATCTTCTCTACCGCCTCCCTGATAGCTGAGACCTCAGCCTGGAAGACGCTGCAGTGATCTGGTAACCTAAAGGAAATTTGCAGGAGAGGGTTTCGTGAGAAAACGCCTCCTCCTACCTTATTATCGAGTTTCGAGCCATCTGTATAGATGACAATGCTATCAGGTGGAGTATGAAACTCAAGTTTCCACTCCTCCCTGCTTGGAATACGTGTAGTAAAATTACTTTCAGAGACCGATGTCAAGGCGCACCGATCCGTGCTGCTCGGAATAGAGCGGAACTTATTCAAAATACAAGAGTGCCCTTGGCTTTCAGGGTGCCACTGGGATGTCTCTCTTAGTCTCAAAGCAGTCATCGCTGCCATTTGTTGTCCAACCAAATCTAAAGGAATAAGGTCTAAAATGACGTTCAAGGCCTCATTTGGAGTAGTTCTGAGCGCCCCACTTATGCAGATCATACTAGATCTTTGCACCTTGGTGAGTAGTCTAAGGTTACCCTCTTTTTCTAATGCAGGCCACCACACGATCACCCCATACAGGAGTATTGGTCTGACGACCGCTGTGAAAATCCATCGACAGATCCGGGGATTTAGCCCCCATTTCTTGCCTATGGCTCTCTTACATGTGTAGAGGGCTACAGAAGCCTTCTCATGACGCTGAACTAGATTCTCCTTCCAGCTCAACTTCCTATCTAAAATAACGCCTAGAAATTTGGCACTTGTAGAAAGACTTAACCGGGTACCGTTTAGTACCGGTGGAGTCACAGAAGGCACTTTATACTTTCTCGTGAAAAGTACAAGTTCCACTTTACTTGAGCTGACCCTGAGCCCGCAATGGGTGGACCACTTGGATACCTCCCGAAGCGCTCGTTGCATCAGCTCGCATAATGTCTGCGGAAACTTTCCCCTGATTGCAATCGCGACGTCATCGGCGTACGCGACGACTTTTGCGCCACCCCATGCCGTATCTCGCAGTAGCGTGTTTACGGTGAGGTTCCATAGGAGTGGGGATAGGACGCCTCCTTGTGGCGTCCCCCTCGACACGTGCCGTGACAATTCGCTCGCACCCAGCTTAGCCCTTACTACTCTGCAACAGAGTAGCTGGCCGATAAAGTCAACCAGTGAGTGTTCAACCCCTAGATCCCTAACGGCGCCAGTTATAGCTTCTGGAAATACGTTATCAAAGGCGCCTTCAATGTCCAGGAAGGCTACAAGACAGAATTCCTTAACGCTGAGAGACTTCTCAATATAGCCGACCAAGCTATGGAGTGCAGTCTCAGTAGATTTGCCTTTGCGGTAGGCATGTTGGTCATTAGACAGTAGTCTACTGTCGATGGTATCGGACAGGTAGCTACTAATAATCCTTTCAAGTGCCTTAAGAGCAAAGGATGATAGACTGATAGGCGTTCGCTTTCATATTATTGTTCTCAGTAGATTCTGGTATATCATCGTCGTCGTTACTTAATAAGTCAAACCGGTTTGGCCGTATAAGAATTTGTTTTTTATGTGAGTACAAGCCAGGGGACTCATCACTGACACGCTTTCCATTTTTGTTTGTAACGTTTTGCCAATTGAAGTGATTACTCTCACCTTCTGAGTTCATTTCGCGTCTTTGAATTGTAGCTATTATTACACAGATCGATCTCCGTTTATTTGAAACTCCACTAAACGCGTCTGTTCACTAGCACAGTCGACAAGAGAAAATTTTAGAAAAATAACTGAATATTTATACCGGTGCTTATAGCGGATTTAAATATAAGAAAAAAACCTTAATACTTATTCCGGTGCTTATAGCGGATTTATTTTGTTGCATATTTTCTTATTTCAGTTTTGTTGTAAATATTTTTATATGACTTGCTAGTTTCGTGTTAACTTTTGACCTTTGATTTTGTGTGAATTTACATGTGGCACTTTTTGTTTAAAAATATTTTAAGTATATGTAATATCGAAAAAAGAAATTATCTTAATTCTGCGTTCAGCGGCTGCAGCATCACTGCTCCTTTTTGCTTCCTTCTTAGTTGCTACTGGGGGGCCTCCTTCTGATCGTCTTCTGAATCGATTTGTTTTTTTTTTATTTTTAATAGTTTCGACGATTGTGCAATGTTTTTTGGATTTAGGTTTATTTGCTTTTTATTTGAAAGTCTTTAAATTTTTGTATTAACCTAATATTATTTTAAGTTTCGTTATTTTAAGTTCATATACGTTTTTTTTAAAGCAATTTTTTACATTGTTTCCTGCTGTACGAATTTTGTTCATTACACTACGCAACACGTAAAATTATTCTGGGTTGCGACATATCTTTTCTTGCAATTTTGGGGTCGCTGATAACGGATATCACCATTAAAAAGCTGTGGTTTTAACTTTGTGGGCGTGGCATTAAAAATATAAAAAAACTAGCCTTTTTCTGACCTTTTTGGTCAATGCATATGTTAAGCACTAGATTTGTAGAGGAGACCTCAAACTGTATACTCAGTTATCAAGGTTCCATTTAAATCTTCGAGATACAGCACACGAAAGTCGAAAAATGATCGAAAATGGCTTTTTTTTACATTTTTGAATATATTTTAACAACCAATGCCTATATTATACATATATTATATATTAGGCTTAATCTGTAGCTGAGACCTATATCTCAACATTTTGTAAAAAAAATTCATATTAAAAAAAACTCATTTACTTTTCGAAATATTGCACTTTAAAATCCAAAAAATATGGGCAACAGGCGTAATATGTAGGTGAAAACAAAAGCTATGAATAAGAACGAGACGGTTCACGATCTTCTTAGCTTAATAAAACAACAACAATTTTTGCAAATATTCTTAGAAACTGTACAAATTTGTAAAATTGTCATAAGCAACGGTACTTTAATGTTTCTTTTGATTTCTTTTTGTCTTCTTGTTATGTCGTGAATTAATGCTATGTAAACATTGTAATTTTCTACTTTTACGCACAATGTCATAAAGAAGTTGCAAGCGTTCCGCTAGTTCATTCTGTTATGTTTGCGGTGAGTATATTAATCTAAAAGTTAAAAAAAATTGATTTAGCTTCGAATAAAAAGGTTTGTGAAGTTTATCAGGCTTTTTTCAAGCTATCAGTGAGGGATTTGTTTATATGTACATATCATTAAATAAAGAAGCATTTGTAAAAATTGAACGATTTTATTTTTTATAGCAGACAAAATACCAAAATACAACGGTGTACCTTCTTTAGGATCATAAATTTGCAAAATGCGTTCAACACTTTTTCTCCAGGAGCTAAACTCACTAGGGTTTCCAGAAAATTTCCTCAGGCAACGTACCACGTCAGGGATTCTATCGATTTCATTTAAATTCCCCCTAAATCTTTACTCTATCACGTGGTCAATTTCAACTTCTAGTCTTACATTTAATAATGAATTCATAATCTGCCTACTACATATGATTATCTAAAGCATTTTGAATCATGCTATTAATTGCAGTTTGTAACTCTCTCGGTAATGCTGGTTGTTCTGGGACATTATTTTCGACGTGAGCATTTTGCGCTGCTCCGTCTAAATTAAGCATAGAGGGCCTTAATAAATTTTGATGGGCCATTTTCAACAAAGAATTTGCTTAAACTTACCAACAAGTGTGAAAATGCGATTAGAGTATAAGTAGATTTACCCGCAAAATATTTTTTGTTTAAATTTCAAAAACTTTTTAAATATATTTTTTTTTACATACAATTCGGCTTAGAGTATACGTTGTAAATTTAAGTTGAATGTTTTATGTTTGGAAAAAACTTTGAAAAATTTTTTTTTTGATAGAATTTACTTGGGCAATTTAAATTTCTTTATAAATATAATTTAGGATTTACTTTTAATTAAATATTTTCAAACAATTTTGTGATGAATATTCATGCTTTAGAAAATTTTAGAAAAACAACTGAATATTTATACCGGTGCTTACAGCGGATTTAAATTTTTTTAAAATAACTGAATACTTATACATACGTGCTTATAGCGGATTTAAATATTAGAAAAAAACCTTAATACTTATTCCGGTGCTTATAGCGGATTTATTTTGTTGCATATTTTCTTATTTCAGTTTTGTTGTAAATATTTTTATATGACTTGCTAGTTTCGTGTTAACTTTTGACCTTTGATTTTGTGTGAATTTACATGTGGCACTTTTTGTTTAAAAATATTTTAAGTATATGTAATATGGAAAATATAACTTATCTTAATTCTGCGTTCAGCGGCTGCAGCATCACTGCTCCTTTTTGCTTCCTTCTTAGTTGCTACTGGGGGGCCTCCTTCTGATCGTCTTCTGAATCGATTTGTTTTTTGGCGTAGAATACGTCTTACCTTACGGTATGGGCACCAATGTCAGGTTTTTATTGTTGTAATCTCTATTTCTTTAATTATAAGGAAACGGCTCGATTAATTTTTTTTTTTTTTTTTTGTAGTCAAATGAAGATGTTAGCTTTCGTTTGACATACATTTCATGTTGGTTGATATCTTCCTAATATTTAAATTTCTCAAATGAAAATTGTATAAACACATGCACACAAATATGTGTGTGGTGTTTGGTTGAGTGTTTGCTGTTGGGCGATTTAAATGTACTCGTGCAGCCCTTTCTTTGTATTGCATAATTTTAGGCGGGCAAGTTAAAGTAGAGTAAAAGAAGAGAAAATGCTGCCAAGCACTGCAAAGCTTATGTATGTACTATATCATCCAAAGTAACTATCAAATAAAGAAATTCATTTGCTTGTATTATTTATCATTTATTGTTACATATGTTTTCTGTCTTATCGGATGGCGTATTCTACGTTAAACTTAATGGCCGTGTCTCTGACACAGCCTGCTTCTTTCTTTTTTTTTTATTTTTAATAGTTTCGACGGTTGTGCAATGTTTTTTGGATTTAGGTTTATTTGCTTTTTATTTGAAAGTCTTTAAATTTTTGTATTAACCTAATATTATTTTAAGTTTCGTTATTTTTAAGTTCATATACGTTTTTTTTAAAGCAATTTTTTACATTGTTTCCTGCTGTACGAATTTTGTTCATTACACTACGCAACACGTAAAATTATTCTGGGTTGCGACATATCTTTTCTAGTAGTTTTGGGGTCGGTGATAACGAATATCACCATTAAAAAGCTGTGGTTTTAACTTTGTGGGCGTGGCATTAAAAATATAAAAAAACTAGCCTTTTTCTGACCTTTTTGGTCAATGCATATGTTAAGCACTAGATTTGTAGAGGAGACCTCAAACTGTATACTCAGTTATGAAGGTTCCATTTAAATCTTCGAGATACAGCACACGAAAGTCGAAAAATGATCGAAAATGGCTTTTTTTTACATTTTTGAATATATTTTAACAACCAATGCCTATATTATATATTATATATTAGGCTTAATCTGTAGCTGAGACCTATATCTCAACATTTTGTAAAAAAAATTCATATTAAAAAAAACTCATTTACTTTTCGAAATATTGCACTTTAAAATCCAAAAAATATGGGCAACAGGCGTAATATGTAGGTGAAAACAAAAGCTATGAATAAGAACGAGACGGTTCACGATCTTCTTAGCTTAATAAAACAACAACAATTTTTGCAAATATTCTTAGAAACTGTACAAATTTGTAAAATTGTCATAAGCAACGGTACTTTAATGTTTCTTTTGATTTCTTTTTGTCTTCTTGTTATGTCGTGAATTAATGCTATGTAAACATTGTAATTTTCTACTTTTACGCACAATGTCATAAAGAAGTTGCAAGCGTTCCGCTAGTTCATTCTGTTATGTTTGCGGTGAGTATATTAATCGAAAAGTTAAAAAAAATTGATTTAGCTTCGAACAAAAAGGTTTGTGAAGTTTATCAGGCTTTTTTCAAGCTATCAGTGAGGGATTTGTTTATATGTACATATCATTAAATAAAGAAGCATTTGTAAAAATTGAACGATTTTATTTTTTATAGCAGACAAAATACCAAAATACAACGGCGTACCTTCTTTAGGATCATAAATTTGCAAAATGCGTTCAACACTTTTTCTCCAGGAGCTAAACTCACTAGGGTTTCCAGAAAATTTCCTCAGGCAACGTACCACGTCAGGGATTCTATCGATTTCATTTAAATTCCCCCTAAATCTTTACTCTATCACGTGATCAATTTCAACTTCTAGTCTTACATTTAATAATGAATTCATAATCTGCCTACTACATATGATTATCTAAAGCATTTTGAATCATGCTATTAATTGCAGTTTGTAACTCTCTCGGTAATGCTGGTTGTTCTGGGACATTATTTTCGACGTGAGCATTTTGCGCTGCTCCGTCTAAATTAAGCATAGAGGGCCTTAATAAATTTTGATGGGCCATTTTCAACAAAGAATTTGCTTAAACTTACCAACAAGTGTGAAAATGCGATTAGAGTATAAGTAGATTTACCCGCAAAATATTTTTTGTTTAAATTTCAAAAACTTTTTAAATATATTTTTTTTTTACATACAATTCGGCTTAGAGTATACGTTGTAAATTTAAGTTGAATGTTTTATGTTTGGAAAAAACTTTGAAAAAATTTTTTTTTTGATAGAATTTACTTGGGCAATTTAAATTTCTTTATAAATATAATTTAGGATTTACTTTTAATTAAATATTTTCAAACAATTTTGTGATGAATATTCATGCTTTAGAAAATTTTAGAAAAACAACTGAATATTTATACCGGTGCTTACAGCGGATTTAAATTTTTTAAAAATAACTGAATACTTATACGTGCTTATAGCGGATTTAAATATTAGAAAAAAACCTTAATACTTATTCCGGTGCTTATAGCGGATTTATTTTGTTGCATATTTTCTTATTTCAGTTTTGTTGAAAATATTTTTATATGACTTGCTAGTTTCGTGTTAACTTTTGACCTTTGATTTTGTGTGAATTTACATGTGGCACTTTTTGTTTAAAAATATTTTAAGTATATGTTTTTTGGATTTAGGTTTATTTGCTTTTTATTTGAAAGTCTTTAAGTTTTTGTATTAACCTAATATTATTTTAAGTTTCGTTATTTTTAAGTTCATATACGTTTTTTTTTAACCCTAGAACACACACCCGGGTACAAATGTATCCACTTTCAACTTTGAAGTGTTGTAACTTTTGAACCGCTATACCTCTATACCGCTAACAGCGGATTTAATTTTTTTTTAAATAATTGAATACTTATACCGGTGCTTATAGCGGATTTAAATATTAGAAAAAAACCTTAATACTTATTCCGGTGCTTATAGCGTATTTTTTTTGTTGCATATTTTCTTATTTCAGTTTTGTTGTAAATCTTTTTATATGACTTGCTAGTTTCGTGATAACTTTTGACCTTTGATTTTGTTTGAATTTACATGTGACACTTTTTGTTTAAAAATATTTTAAGTATTTGTAATATGGAAAATATAACTTATCTTAATTCTGCGTTCAGCGGCTGCAGCATCACTGCTCCTTTTTGCTTCCTTCTTTGTTGCTACTGGGGGGCCTCCTTCTGATCGTCTTCTGAATCGATTTGTTTTTTTTTATTTTTAATAGTTTCGACGGTTGTGCAATGTTTTTTGGATTTAGGTTTATTTGCTTTTTATTTGAAAGTCTTTAAATTTTTGTATTAACCTAATATTATTTTAAGTTTCGTTATTTTTAAGTTCATATACGTTTTTTTTTAAAGCAATTTTTTACATTGTTTCCTGCTGTACGAATTTTGTTCATTACACTACGCAACACGTAAATTATTCTGGGTTGCGACATATCTTTTCTAGTAGTTTTGGGGTCGGTGATAACGAATATCACCATTAAAAAGCTGTGGTTTTAACTTTGTGGGCGTGGCATTAAAAATATAAAAAAACTAGCCTTTTTCTGACCTTTTTGGTCAATGCATATGTTAAGCACTAGATTTGTAGAGGAGACCTCAAACTGTATACTCAGTTATGAAGGTTCCATTTAAATCTTCGAGATACAGCACACGAAAGTCGAAAAATGATCGAAAATGGCTTTTTTTACATTTTTGAATATATTTTAACAACCAATGCCTATATTATATATTATATATTAGGCTTAATCTGTAGCTGAGACCTATATCTCAACATTTTGTAAAAAAAATTCATATTAAAAAAAACTCATTTACTTTTCGAAATATTGCACTTTAAAATCCAAAAAATATGGGCAACAGGCGTAATATGTAGGTGAAAACAAAAGCTATGAATAAGAACGAGACGGTTCACGATCTTCTTAGCTTAATAAAACAACAACAATTTTTGCAAATATTCTTAGAAACTGTACAAATTTGTAAAATTGTCATAAGCAACGGTACTTTAATGTTTCTTTTGATTTCTTTTTGTCTTCTTGTTATGTCGTGAATTAATGCTATGTAAACATTGTAATTTTCTACTTTTACGCACAATGTCATAAAGAAGTTGCAAGCGTTCCGCTAGTTCATTCTGTTATGTTTGCGGTGAGTATATTAATCTAAAAGCTAAAAAAATTGATTTAGCTTCGAATAAAAAGGTTTGTGAAGTTTATCAGGCTTTTTTCAAGCTACCTATTCAGAACCAAGGTAAGAAATGGGAACCAAATTTCTGTTGTTATCAGTGCAAAGCAACTTTATCAAGTAAGTAGAAACAAATATTGTGGTAGTACTATACTAGCATTTGCATAATTTCTTGTTGCAGACTGGTATAATGGAAATTCAAAACATTTACGATTTTCAGTTCCCAGATTATGGAGAGAACTAATCATTTTAATGATTGTTATTTCTCAGAAACCACAGAGCTGTTAATTACGAAGAAATAATTCGAACTATGCTACAGAATTTCAAACTTATGGGCTGTAGAATGTCTTTAAAAGTTCACATGTTACACGCACATCTTGATAAATTTAAGGACGATATGGGTGTTTACTCAGAAGAACAAGGTGAACGATTCCATCAAGATGTCAGTGAATTTGGACATACATACATATATATCAAGGGCAGTATGATGAAAGTATGATGAGATACTATTTTTGGACATTTATAAGAGAAAGTCCAATGAAGCATAGAAGAAATGCGTCCAGAAATTATTTTCATATTTTAAATTAAAAAGCAGAAGAAATTTTTTAGATACACATACATATATGAACATGGTTAATATTGAAGTGAGGGATTTGTTTATATGTACGTATCATTAAATAAAGAAGCATTTGTAAAAATTGAACGATTTTATTTTTTATAGCAGACAAAATACCAAAATACAACGGCGTACCTTCTTTAGGATCATAAATTTGCAAAATGCGTTCAACACTTTTTCTCCAGGAGCTAAACTCACTAGGGTTTCCAGAAAATTTCCTCAGGCAACGTACCACGTCAGGGATTCTATCGATTTCATTTAAATTCCCCCTAAATCTTTACTCTATCACGTGATCAATTTCAACTTCTAGTCTTACATTTAATAATGAATTCATAATCTGCCTACTACATATGATTATCTAAAGCATTTTGAATCATGCTATTAATTGCAGTTTGTAACTCTCTCGGTAATGCTGGTTGTTCTGGGCCTATAGAGGGCCCATAAAGGGCCTTAATAAATGTTGATGGGCCATTTTCAACAAAGAATTTGCTTAAACTTACCAACAAGTGTGAAAATGCGATTAGAGTATAAGTAGATTTACCCGCAAAATATTTTTTGTTTAAATTTCAAAAACTTTTTAAATATATTTTTTTTTACATACAATTCGGCTTAGAGTATACGTTGTAAATTTAAGTTGAATGTTTTATGTTTGGAAAAAACTTTGAAAAATTTTTTTTTTGATAGAATTTACTTGGGCAATTTAAATTTCTTTATAAATATAATTTAGGATTTACTTTTAATTAAATATTTTCAAACAATTTTGTGATGAATATTCATGCTTTAGAAAATTTTAGAATAACAACTGAATATATATACCGGTGCTTACAGCGGATTTAAATTTTTTAAAAATAACTGAATACTTATACGTGCTTATAGCGGATTTAAATATTAGAAAAAAACCTTAATACTTATTCCGGTGCTTATAGCGGATTTATTTTGTTGCATATTTTCTTATTTCAGTTTTGTTGAAAATATTTTTATATGACTTGCTAGTTTCGTGTTAACTTTTGACCTTTGATTTTGTGTGAATTTACATGTGGCACTTTTTGTTTAAAAATATTTTAAGTATATGTAATATGGAAAATATAACTTATCTTAATTCTGCGTTCAGCGGCTGCAGCATCACTGCTCCTTTTTGCTTCCTTCTTAGTTGCTACTGGGGGGCCTCCTTCTGATCGTCTTCTGAATCGATTTGTTTTTTTTTTATTTTTAATAGTTTCGACGGTTGTGCAATGTTTTTTGGATTTAGGTTTATTTGCTTTTTATTTGAAAGTCTTTAAATTTTTGTATTAACCTAATATTATTTTAAGTTTCGTTATTTTTAAGTTCATATACGTTTTTTTTTAACCCTAGAACACACACCCGGGTACAAATGTATCCACTTTCAACTTTGAAGTGTTGTAACTTTTGAACCGCTATACCTCTATACCGCTAACAGCGGACTTAATTTTTTTTTTAATAATTGAATACTTATACCGGTGCTTAATAGCGGATTTAAATATTAGAAAAAAACCTTAATACTTATTCCGGTGCTTATAGCGTATTTTTTTTGTTGCATATTTTCTTATTTCAGTTTTGTTGTAAATCTTTTTATATGACTTGCTAGTTTCGTGATAACTTTTGACCTTTGATTTTGTTTGAATTTACATGTGACACTTTTTGTTTAAAAATATTTTAAGTATTTGTAATATGGAAAATATAACTTATCTTAATTCTGCGTTCAGCGGCTGCAGCATCACTGCTCCTTTTTGCTTCCTTCTTTGTTGCTACTGGGGGGCCTCCTTCTGATCGTCTTCTGAATCGATTTGTTTTTTTTTTTATTTTTAATAGTTTCGACGGTTGTGCAATGTTTTTTGGATTTAGGTTTATTTGCTTTTTATTTGAAAGTCTTTAAATTTTTGTATTAACCTAATATTATTTTAAGTTTCGTTATTTTTAAGTTCATATACGTTTTTTTTTAAAGCAATTTTTTACATTGTTTCCTGCTGTACGAATTTTGTTCATTACACTACGCAACACGTAAAATTATTCTGGGTTGCGACATATCTTTTCTAGTAATTTTGGGGTCGGTGATAACGAATATCACCATTAAAAAGCTGTGGTTTTAACTTTGTGGGCGTGGCATTAAAAATATAAAAAAACTAGCCTTTTTCTGACCTTTTTGGTCAATGCATATGTTAAGCACTAGATTTGTAGAGGAGACCTCAAACTGTATACTCAGTTATGAAGGTTCCATTTAAATCTTCGAGATACAGCACACGAAAGTCGAAAAATGATCGAAAATGGCTTTTTTTACATTTTTGAATATATTTTAACAACCAATGCCTATATTATATATTATATATTAGGCTTAATCTGTAGCTGAGACCTATATCTCAACATTTTGTAAAAAAAATTCATATTAAAAAAAACTCATTTACTTTTCGAAATATTGCACTTTAAAATCCAAAAAATATGGGCAACAGGCGTAATATGTAGGTGAAAACAAAAGCTATGAATAAGAACGAGACGGTTCACGATCTTCTTAGCTTAATAAAACAACAACAATTTTTGCAAATATTCTTAGAAACTGTACAAATTTGTAAAATTGTCATAAGCAACGGTACTTTAATGTTTCTTTTGATTTCTTTTTGTCTTCTTGTTATGTCGTGAATTAATGCTATGTAAACATTGTAATTTTCTACTTTTACGCACAATGTCATAAAGAAGTTGCAAGCGTTCCGCTAGTTCATTCTGTTATGTTTGCGGTGAGTATATTAATCTAAAAGCTAAAAAAAATTGATTTAGCTTCGAATAAAAAGGTTTGTGAAGTTTATCAGGCTTTTTTCAAGCTACCTATTCAGAACCAAGGTAAGAAATGGGAACCAAATTTCTGTTGTTATCAGTGCAAAGCAACTTTATCAAGTAAGTAGAAACAAATATTGTGGTAGTACTATACTAGCATTTGCATAATTTCTTGTTGCAGACTGGTATAATGGAAATTCAAAACATTTACGATTTTCAGTTCCCAGATTATGGAGTGAACCTACTAATCATTTTAATGATTGTTATTTCTCAGAAACCACAGAGCTGTTAATTACGAAGAAATAATTCGAACTATGCTACAGAATTTCAAACTTATGGGCTGTAGAATGTCTTTAAAAGTTCACATGTTACACGCACATCTTGATAAATTTAAGGACGATATGGGTGTTTACTCAGAAGAACAAGGTGAACGATTCCATCAAGATGTCAGTGAATTTGGACATACATATATATCAAGGGCAGTATGATGAAAGTATGATGAGATACTATTTTTGGACATTTATAAGAGAAAGTCCAATGAAGCATAGAAGAAATGCGTCCAGAAATTATTTTCATATTTTAAAAAGCAGAAGAAATTTTTTAGATACACATACATATATGAACATGGTTAATATTGAAGTGAGGGATTTGTTTATACATATGTACGTATCATTAAATAAAGAAGCATTTGTAAAAATTGAACGATTTTATTTTTTATAGCAGACAAAATACCAAAATACAACGGCGTACCTTCTTTAGGATCATAAATTTGCAAAATGCGTTCAACAAGTGTGAAAATGCGATTAGAGTATAAGTAGATTTACCCGCAAAATATTTTTTGTTTAAATTTCAAAAACTTTTTAAATATATTTTTTTTTACATACAATTCGGCTTGGAGTATACGTTGTAAATTTAAGTTGAATGTTTTATGTTTGGAAAAAACTTTGAAAAATTTTTTTTTGATAGAATTTACTTGGGCAATTTAAATTTCTTTATAAATATAATTTAGGATTTACTTTTAATTAAATATTTTCAAACAATTTTGTGATGAATATTCATGCTTTAGAAAATTTTAGAAAAACAACTGAATATTTATACCGGTGCTTACAGCGGATTTAAATTTTTTTAAAATAACTTATAGCGGATTTAAATATTAGAAAAAAACCTTAATACTTATTCCGGTGCTTATAGCGGATTTATTTTGTTGCATATTTTCTTATTTCAGTTTTGTTGTAAATATTTTTATATGACTTGCTAGTTTCGTGTTAACTTTTGACCTTTGATTTTGTGTGAATTTACATGTGGCACTTTTTGTTTAAAAATATTTTAAGTATATGTAATATGGAAAATATAACTTATCTTAATTCTGCGTTCAGCGGCTGCAGCATCACTGCTCCTTTTTGCTTCCTTCTTAGTTGCTACTGGGGGGCCTCCTTCTGATCGTCTTCTGAATCGATTTGTTTTTTTTTTTATTTTTAATAGTTTCGACGGTTGTGCAATGTTTTTTGGATTTAGGTTTATTTGCTTTTTATTTGAAAGTCTTTAAATTTTTGTATTAACCTAATATTATTTTAAGTTTCGTTATTTTTAAGTTCATATACGTTTTTTTTAACCCTAGAACACACACCCGGGTACAAATGTATCCACTTTCAACTTTGAAGTGTTGTAACTTTTGAACCGCTATACCTCTATACTGCGGATCTAGGAAGATTATTTAGTTTTGAGTTCAAATTCAAAATTTGAACCAGATCGGACCATTGGTTCAGGAGCTACAGCCTTCCAAACACATTATATACGTAAACACACACCCGGGATACGTTTGTACCCCAACAGTAAAAATCCTCATAATAATCAAAAAAAAACATTTTTTATATTATTTTTTTATTTGAAAAGTTAAAAATATTCATTTCACACATTATATTATTGACTTTTATTATAAAAATTATAAAAATGCATCTTATATCTAAGGAAAATCATGGCAAATAGAGCAATTTGTTGATGTGACCGAATGTTCAAGACACATTGGCTTCTTACATTTGGAGCACAGCTTTCTGGTTTTTCTACGGCGTTTTTCCTCTTGTGCGTAACATAAATAGCAAGATCCGGACACAGGTTTTGGCGTGCGCGCTGCGGCAGATGTTGATGCTGCTGTTGACACCATTGATTCCACCGGTCGGTTGAAATATGCTTCAATAGCAATTTTAGTCGAAAAATTTCGCGTCACTTGACGATTTATGGCTCTGGCTTCAATAATGGGCATACACAATGCTTCAGCCAAGCTGCGCAGGATCTGCTTACGCTTGTTGTTTGTTCTCCAAGGCAACATAGGGTTATTCAAATCGTAGACAATGTAGGCTACAAGAGCTGTAATGACCAACATGTTGAAGAACATCGCTAGTTGCCATCGTTTTGTTTGTCTTTGTGTTGGATATTCCGCAAACATTTGGTCCATTCGATCAACACCACCTTTGGTACGATTATAATATTCAATTATTTCAGGTTTCCCACTGTCAGCTATTTCAGCATCATTATGCATGGTCGAAAGCAAAATTACTGCTTTATTTTTTTTGGGAACATAAGAGCACATTGTCACATTATTTTTGAAGCCAAATGTCGTTGAACCAATTGTCCTGTTTTTGTTCTGCTTAATTTCTTGAGGAATATATGATTTGTTTTTGCGCAAAGTTCCAACGATCGTGAGTTTCCAGGTGAGAAGCAGTTCTGCAACTGGCAAGGTCGTAAACAAATTGTCCATTGTAATGTTTCGGCCACTTCCTTGGTATTTGGCAGACAAATCCTTCACCACTCGTTCGCCTTGGTTCGTTTCCCTACCAGTTTCTGCTTGGCCAGTATATATTTGTCCATGCAGTGGATATGCATTTGTGGCATCGCAAATCCACCAAACCTTGACACCATATTTAGCAGGTTTTGACGGTATGTACTGCGTAAACCGTGTGCGTTCAAGGTAAGGAAATAATTGTTCATCAATCGTCAAGCATGAGCTGGGCTTGTAATGTGCAGCAAGATTATTGTTCATCATCGTCCACAACTCACTGATCGGTGCTGCTTTATCAGTTAGTAAGCGTGTTGCACGAGTGTTTTTATCGTCAAATCTTAGGAACCGCAATATCGAACAGAAACGGTTGACTCCCATTGTGGCGCGATATAAAGGATAGTTTTTGACGCTCCATAAATCTCGAACATGTTCTCCATTGCTATGGTTCGCACCAGTCATAATAAGTATGCCAAAAAATGCATACAGCTCTGTTATTGACACAGGCGTCCATGACTTAGGAGTTGTGTTTGGATGCGCATTGTTGTAAGCATTATAAGTTTCGTTTGCTAACTTATTTGTGTGGCGCATAATTATATCAGCCATTTCAACGTTCATGAAACATTTGAATGTTTGCTCTATTGACAACATTTCAGTGCATCTAGCTGGTCCAGAACGTTCTCTTATAATATTTTGTCTGAGTACCTGACGACTTACATTTGGTTCTTTCATCCACTCAGTACCATCACGTGCAACAAATTTTTCGGCACTAGCAGGTAATTCATTATTTTCTTCTACTTTCTTCTTCTTCGTCGTCTTCTTCATCATCCTCATAGTCCGCATAATCAGGTAATACTTCTGCGGCACTTTGCGAAACTTCAGCATCGTCATCAGCAATTTCAATGTCATTGATTTGAATTTCTTCTTCATCATCTGAGTCAAAGTCATAGGGAGCGTCATCGTCACAAATTTCATCAAATAAAGATTGTATATATGATTCTCGCTGTTCCTCAGTTAGCCTGGATAATAAAAAAAATTAGTATACATATGTTTACATTGTTGCTTATTTTACATTTTTTACCTTCTATATGCTGCACTTGATAAATATTCGTTTCTTCTTGAAGTCATTTCGTATCCAGTTATATTTATTTTCACTTATATTTTCACTTCTTACACTTTTGAGCACCAAAACCATAATGAAAATATCAACAGGCAGCATTTATAACAACACCTCGTGTGAAAACAACCCTTGCAGCTGCATATAAAATGCAAAAACCAGTTATACCAGTGTATTTGCTACCTACATACGTACCCATACCTTGCGCGACCTTTTTGCACATATCTTTTGAACCAGGTAGAATATTTTAATGAAATAAAAACCAAAATGTGTATTCGTTGTTACTCTACAAGTATATTATTATAAATTATATTATTTTGTTTTGCATTTATCAGGGCAACAACAAAAACAAAAATCCACTGTTGCATGTCCTGACTTTATTTGCCCATATCGCTGGAACCAGTAGGAATATTCGAATGAAACAAAAGACAAAATACTTGTTATATATTAAAATATACATTTCAAAAAAAAAAATCATAGAAATCGGTTGAATAGGCATTAAAAAAAACCGCAAAATAAGGTCCCGGGTACAAACGTATCCCGGGTGAGTGTTTACGTGGTATTTTCTGGGTGTGTGTTCTAGGGTTAAAGCAATTTTTTACATTGTTTCCTGCTGTACGAATTTTGTTCATTACACTACGCAACACGTAAAATTATTCTGGGTTGCGACATATCTTTTCTAGTAATTTTGGGGTCGCTGATAACGAATATCACCACTAAAAAGCTGTGGTTTTAACTTTGTGGGCGTGGCATTAAAAATATAAAAAAACTAGCCTTTTTCTGACCTTTTTGGTCAATGCATACATATGTTAAGCACTAGATTTGTAGAGCAGACCTCAAACTGTATACTCAGTTATGAAGGTTCCATTTAAATCTTCGAGATACAGCTCACGAAAGTCGAAAAATGATCGAAAATGGCTTTTTTTACATTTTTGAATATATTTTAACAACCAATGCCTATATTATTTTATATTATATATTAGGCTTTATCTGTTGCTGAGACCTATATCTCAACATTTTGTAAAAAAAATTCATATTAAAAAAAAACTCATTTACTTTTCGAAATATTGCACTTTAAAATCCAAGAAATATGGGCAACAGGCGTAATATGTAGGTGAAAACAAAAGCTATGAATAAGAACGAGACGGTTCACGATCTTCTTAGCTTAATAAAACAACAACAATTTTTGCAAATATTCTTAGAAACTGTACAAATTTGTAAAATTGTCATAAGCAACGGTACTTTAATGTTTCTTTTGATTTCTTTTTGTCTTCTTGTTATGTCGTGAATTAATGCTATGTAAACATTGTAATTTTCTACTTTTACGCACAATGTCATAAAGAAGTTGCAAGCGTTCCGCTAGTTCATTCTGTTATGTTTGCGGTGAGTATATTAATCTAAAAGCTAAAAAAAAATTGATTTAGCTTCGAATAAAAAGGTTTGTGAAGTTTATCAGGCTTTTTTCAAGCTATCTATTCAGAACCAAGGTAAGAAATGGGAACCAAATTTCTGTTGTTATCAGTGCAAAGCAACTTTATCAAGTAAGTAGAAACAAATATTGTAGTAGTACTATACTAGCATTTGCATAATTTCTTGTTGCAGACTGGTATAATGGAAATTCAAAACATTTACGATTTTCAGTTCCCAGATTATGGAGAGAACCTACTAATCATTTTAATGATTGTTATTTCTCGGAAACCACAGAGCTGTTAATTACGAAGAAATAATTCCAACTATGCTACAGAATTTCAAACTTATGGGCTGTAGAATGCCTTTAAAAGTTCACATGTTACACGCACATCTTGATAAATTTAAGGACGATATGGGTGTTTACTCAGAAGAACAAGGTGAACGATTCCATCAAGATGTCAGTGAATTTGGACATAGATATCAAGGGCAGTATGATGAAAGTATGATGAGAGACTATATTTCGACATTTATAAGAGAAAGTCCAATGAAGCATAGAAGAAATGCGTCCAGAAATTATTTTCATATTTTAAATTAAAAAGCAGAAGAAATTTTTTAGATACACATACATACATATATGAACATGGTTAATATTGAAGTGAGGGATTTGTTTATATGTACATATCATTAAATAAAGAAGCATTTGCAAAAATTGAATTTTTTTACAAAATGTTGAGATATAGGTCTCAGCTACAGATTAAGCCTAATATATATAATATACAATATAGGCATTGGTTGCTAAAGTATATTCAAAAATGGTAAAAAAACCATTTTCGATAATTTTTCGACTTTCGTGTGCTGTATCTCGAAGATTTAAATGGAACCTTCATAACTAAGTATACAGTTTGAGGTCTCCTCTACAAATCTAGTGCTTAACATATGCCAAAAAACTGAAATTAATATCTTTTATGATGCATTGACCAAAAAAGGTCAGAAAAAGGCTAGTTTTTTAAATTTGTATTGCCACGCCCACAAAGTTAAAGTCACAGTTTTTTAATAGTGATATTCGTTATCAGCGACCCCAAATTAACTAGAAAAGATATGTCGCTACCCAGAATAATTTTTGAGATTGGAATTTGTTGTGTAGTGTTATCGCTGTTCCATTTATTATGTATGAAACTTCTTTTTTAACTTGTGGTTTTATTTTATCTTCGACCGTTACTTGCGGAATGGCACCATTGTTTGCGCTTTACAAAAACAAAACTTTACAAGAATCGCACTTTGTATAAATTTTTATTATTTGGATTTTATCTTACTGCAAATTAATTTTATTTCAATTGATTTTTTTCCAATTTCAGCTTATTACGCTTTTGTGCTTAGTTTTTGTTTGTTTGATATATTTAAATTTTTTTTAGTTTCCTTTTAGTTCGGGCGCCAGATATAAAAATACTTGTTTTTTTGTAAGTGGTCCTTTATTCGCAAAAGCTACTTTAAGACTGGCTACAATTTAAGCTGGTCGATCCAATTGGAGCTTTGGAGTAGTTATCCGTTGGCAATTCCAATTGGAACGATACGCGTAGCGAATACGTGAGAGAGATGTATTCCGCTCATAGACCAGGGTTGCCAACAATTGTCTCGTTAACTTATACTCATGAACGTCCTCCTAATCATCTGCATAACTGTAAATTATCAATTTTCGAATATAATGAGGCATGAATACGATACGACACCAATGAGCGGTAAAACCCAGACGCCGCGTAAGTTAATACCAGTATCAACGACGCTTATACACAAGTATATGAGAAACGCTGATAAAGCCAGATCTGTCCTAATCAAATAAACAAGAGTATCAAACACAAGACTTTGACCTCATACCACACCATACCTGAATGCAAGATAAGCATACACATGCATAGGCATGCATAGGCCGCACGATAAGCACTTGTTTACAACAAACAATACAATTAGACTTTAGACCTAAGACACAAAACATGAATATGTTATCAACTTAACGAATAGTATATAACCCATAGGATAATACGAAAACATGTTCATTTAAGTATGTGAATTTCTAGAATAAAGATTTATTCTGCAAAAGAAAAATACATATTTTTTTAACCATTCATAAGTATATGAATTAACTGGGGGCTCAACTGCTCTTTGCTGGGAAGGAGGAGATCGCATAACAGGGCTTCGGCATCCTTAAGAATCTTCGAAGCGCATAAAGAAGGACATCTAAATCCTTAAGCTGAAATCTTTAGTAAAGAAAGCCAAAATCTTTAAATCTTCCTTAACGAAGACAGACACTCACAAAATGAGTCAGGGAGCAAAACGGACAATGCAAAACGAGGACATAAATCCTTCAGCTACAGTCCATACCACTCCTGAAAACTACATAATGTCCTACATTCAGAATCAGTTCTCGAAATTGGACGAGGAAAGGAGAAAGGACAAGGAGTTAATATTACGGATGTTCCAAACTACAAATCCTAATACTAGCGAAACTTCTACTAAAACAATATACCAAGAAGCCACGATGCAATACCAGAATGTAACAGATGTACAAATCGAAGTAATAAAGGAATTACCTATTTTCCAAGGAAACAAAGAAGAATATACGATATGGAAGTCACATGTAATGAAAGTCATGGAACCACTCCAAGTATTCCAGAACACACCTCAATTCTACAATATCATTACAACCTTCAGAAGAAGAATCACGGGGCATGCAGATATGTTACTTGAATGCAACAACACACTCTCAACTTCTACAGTATCATGGACGCACTATATCACGACCCAAACGCACTGTATGAAATACAAGAACACATGAAGAACTTGGCACAACAACCAACAGAAGACTTGGACTCTTATTTCCAATACACATTGACACTGCACAGGAGGCTGATTAAAAATACAGTGGACCTTCTAAAAACAGAAATAAATAACAAATATATTGAACAAGAATCTATAACACAATTTATTAAAGGATTAAAAAATAAAAATTTGGCAACAGCCTTAGCATCTAATCAATATCAAAGCTTAATGCAAACATATACAAGTGCTAAACAAATCGAAATACGATTACAACAAACTAGTGAAAATAAAAATCTAGGACGACCTATCGAAATCCAAAAACAAAATTTAAATAACTTTTGGCAAAGACCAACTAATCAACATAGAATAATACCACAAAAGACAAACCCTTTTAGTTTTAACCCACCACAATGGCAAAGTAATAATTTAAACCAATGGTCAAGAAGCCAATATAATCAACCTAATCCTCACAATAACAACTTCAGGCAAAATCAATTCCAACCAAGGCAACAAACGAGGAACAATTACAATTATGCACAACCTCAAAGAGTATTTAATACATACCAACCTCTACAAGAACGCATGGATGTTGACGAACCTCAAAGAAACAGTGGGTACAAACGAAATCACTCTAACAGAAACATCATTCCGCAAAAGATACAAAGGATCAACACACACCAACAACCTGAACCTCAGCCAGAACAAACCTTCAGACACATGGAAGAAGCTGACGATACATCGAGTACTTTTTTAGGCTAAAGGATGGACTACCTTGCCTTACACTCAAGGATGGTCCGACACAACAAGAAGTGAATATCATGATCGACTCAGGCGCTACAAACAACTACATATCAAAAAAATGCAGAATAGGTAAGAGTATATCAATAGATCCTGTATGGACAAAATCAATGCATGGATATTCCATCATGACTAGTAAAAAAATAATACATCTGTTAAGCCATGATTTACCATTTTTTGAACTAGAAGATATTAAAGATTTTGATATGATAATAGGATTTTGTGGATTAAAAAAATTAAATGCAGAAATAGATTTCACGTCACTACAATTAAAATATTCAAATAAAAACAAAAATCAAAAAATAAATTACACAAATGATTATGACGAGGAGATTAGAGAAATAATTAGGAGAAATAATAAAACAGAAAAGTTACCATTTACCACAACGATAGAAGCAACCATTAGGACAGAAAGTAGTGAACCTGTTTGGACGAAACAATACCAATATCCGTATGCAGATAACGATTTCGTCAATTCAGAAATAAAAAAATTATTAAAGAATAATATAATACAACCTAGTAGAAGTCCTTATAACTCACCAGTTTGGACAGTACCAAAAAAGGGTATAGATGAAAATGGAAAACCCAAGAAAAGATTAGTGATAGATTTTCAAAAATTAAATTCAAAAACTATAACAGATAGATATCCTATTCCGGATATAAACATGACAATACAAGCGTTAGGTAAAGCTAAATATTTTTCCACGATAGATCTAGAAGCAGGATTTCACCAAATTATGATAAAAAAAGAAGATAGGGAAAAAACAGAATTTTCCATAAATGGAGCAAAATATGAATTCATACGAATGCCGGATTAAGAAATGCACCCTCAATATTTCAAAGATGTGTTGATGATATTCTACGAGAATATATAAATAAATTTGCGTTTGTATATAACGACGACGTGTTAATATATTCTTCGACACCTGAAGAACATATTAAACACATCCAAATAATAGTAAGCGCATTACATAAAGCAAATATGAAAATCTCTGATGAAAAATCACACTTCTTTAAAAATCAAGTCGAATATTTAGGACATATAATAACACATAATAGGATAACAGTAGATCCAAAGAAAGTAGAAACATTAGACAAGTATCCGATACCTCAAACCCTGAAAGAATTAAGGTCATTTTTAGGTATGGCGGGATATTATAGGAAATTTATACAAGGATATAGCAAAATAACAAAACCACTAACCATACATCTACAAGGAGAAAATGGTATAACAAGTAAAAAAATTCCAGCTAAGAAAGAAATTAAATTAGATAAAGAAGCTATAAAAGCTATACAAATAATTAAAACAAAATTAAAAGAACAAGTTGAACTATTTCAACCAGATTTCTCAAAACCTTTTGACTTAACTACAGATGCGAGTAATTTCGCCATAGGAGGAGTTTTATCACAAGAAAAGAAACCTATATTTTTTATATCAAGAACATTAACAAAAACAGAAGAAAATTATTGTACAACGGAAAAAGAATTATTAGCAATAGTATGGGCTATAGGAAAACTTAGGAATTATATTTACGGTATAGCAGATTTAACTATACACACTGATCACCAGGCATTAATATTTTCTATTTCGGACAAAAATCCAAATATAAAACTAAAAAGATGGAAAAATTGTATACAAGAATCTGGAGCAAAAATAGTATACAAACCAGGAAATCAAAACGTAGTAGCAGATGCATTATCAAGACAAAAAATTAACACTTCAACAATAGAATCGATGCACTCGACACGTAGTTCACCAAACGAAAACTATACATACGCAAAACAAACGATAAATTCATTTAAGAATCAAATCATATTAAAGAAAACTAAACGAAATAAAAAAGAAACACAAACGACTTTTGCAAAGTATCACAGACATATTATTGAATATCAAAACACTGACTATCTAACAAAAACCTTAAAAGAAATTTTTACACCTAATTTCAATAACGCGATTAAAATTGATGAGCAAGAACTATTCACAATAAAATCACTACTAAGTAATCATTTTCTAAACTACAAGCTCTTTATAGCACAAAATCTAGTCGAAGACATAACAGACAAAAACAAGCAATTGGAAATTATAACAAATACACATAACCGAGCGCATAGAAATGAGAAAAATAACGCGATGGAAATTAGACACCAATATTTTTGGCCCGATATGGCGAAACAAATCAAAAGCTTTGCACGAAACTGTTCAAATTGTTATGAACAAAAATACGAACGTAGACCAACAAAACAACTGATAGGGAGAACACCAGCAACAAATCTACCAGGAGAATCTATAAGTATGGATATATTCCACATAGGGAATAGAACATATATAACTAGTATGTGTAGGTACTCAAAATATTTATTAATGAGAGAAATAGCAGATAAAGTCAACACCGTAGACAAACTAGAAGAAATTCTCACACTTATATACCCATATTGTAGAAACCTACAAACCGACAATGAGAGTATATTCACATCGATAACTTGTATGTCACTATACCGACGACTACATATAACACATAATCGTACACGAACAGCTCATTCGACATCAAACGGTTCAGTTGAACGCTTACATAACACACTGATAGAAATCGCAGGAACATTGGCTAAACAAAATAACACCGATCCAGTTACGGAAATATTTAACGCAGCATACGAGTATAATAGGACAATACACTCGGTGACAAAACAAAAACCAGTGGAAGTATTTTTCAATAGGAAGAATTATCCGGAAATAAAACAATTGATTGAAAAAACCAAAGACAAAGTTTTAGAATATCATAATAAAAAAAGAACACAAAAAGTTTATGAACCAAAACAAATAATTTACGCACTGTCAAAACGACGTACAAAAACGAAACAAAAATATTTAAAATACATAGTTATAGAAAACCGTGAGGACACAGTTTTAGTAGAGAGAGGAGGAAGACAACATGTCTTACATAAAGATAACATTCGTAACACTCCTATTGAATTTAATAATAAACATAAAAGCATACACAGTGAGCAATCTAAAAAATAAAAAATTTATCTTCACCGAAACTGACGACACATACCTATATGAAGATACCGAATATTTATACCATTTATTTAATTTAACGACAATGATGGAAAAATATAAACAGATAGAATATAGATCATTTGGCAGGGCACAACAGGATATCATAAACGAGAATGGAATCTCAAATTTAATTGAACAAACTATTTCACACTCAATACAAAAAAGATCAATAAACATTTTAGGGACTATAATAAAATTTATAACTGGGACTCCAGATCATGACGATCTTATTGAAATAAAAACACATTTAAATGAAATAATAGAAAATAATAATCAACAAATAGTCATTAACTCACACTTTGAACAATTAGTCTCAAAGATTGATCCTCAATCAATCTCAACAAGCCTGGTCATATCAGAAACTTTAAAGGAATAAGAAACCCTATTCGAAACTATAATATAAGTAAAGACAGGAAATTACTTGTCTAAATCTTTAAATTTAAATGATATAAAACAAATAATAAAAAACGAAAAATTAGATATTCCAGTTTTAAATGTAATGGAATACTCCACAATAAATGTAATTAGAGTTAAGGATACATATGTAATCATTTATAAATATCCTTTAATAACGCAAAAATATAAATTATTTAAAATAACATCGTTAAGCTATCTACATGGCAAATATATATTAGACAAAAATATAGCTCAATGTAATATAAATAATTATTCAAGAGTAAAAGAATGTAAACAATCACTAAATAATTTTATATGTAAAACCAACAAGGATAATGAATGTATTTCGAAATTAGTGCTAAAAGAAAAAGCAAATTGTAAAACTATTGAAGAAACAAATGCAAATATCACAATATTAGATTATGGTAATATAATATTAGATGGAAAATATGAAATTAATAACGAAACTATCTCAGGAGTAAACTTGATCCAGTTTAATGACACCATTAAAATAAATGGACGAAAGTACACAAACATACAGGATACAATAAAGCAGATAATCCAACATGAAGACACCATAACAATTGATGAAGTAATCAACTCCAATGAAGAAACTAAGTTTACGAATATCCGGAAGTTACATAAACTACTCATCCCAATTGAAGATCACCCGATCCAAACTTTATGCTACACAATCACAACCTTTGGAATTATAATCCTGATAATTTGGACACTACTCAAATTAATCAAACTACGACAAGTTACTCAAGAAAGAAAGAAACTACACGAACTTCAACAACTCACAGCCACCTTTACATTATAAAAATGAGGACATTTTATTTTTTTTTATAAGAGAGAGGAGAGTTAATACCAGTATCAACGACGCTTATACACAAGTATATGAGAAACGCTGATAAAGCCAGATCTGTCCTAATCAAATAAACAAGAGTATCAAACACAAGACTTTGAACTCATACCACACCATACCCGAATGCAAGATAAGCATACACATGCATAGGCATGCATAGGCCGCACGATAAGCACTTGTTTACAACAAACAATACAATTAGACTTTAGACCTAAGCCACAAAACACGAATATGTTATCAACTTAACGAATAGTATATAACCCATAGGATAATACGAAAACATATCCATTTAAGTATGTGAATTTCTAGAATAAAGATTTATTCTGCAAAAGAAAAATACATATTTTTTTAACCATTCATAAGTATATGAATTAACTCGTACAAGCCCAATGCACATTTCTCCCTTCGTGTATACACATATACAAACATACCTACATATGCATCCACTTATATGATCAAGGATATATTTTAACACAAAGCAATGCGCACTTTCTTAACCATGCATCCACATAAACATGGATCCATACTAAGTTACTTATTAATATATCTGCAAATCTGTATGTATGTAAACAAAAATCGCTCCATACAAAATGTGTGGGAAAATGGATCTTCTTTATCATTTTTTTTCGGCAATTTTTCGCGAATTTTCTTGAGTATTCTTCTTGTTTGGCCGGATAAGTCCGAATTACTACAAATTATCGAAATCGGTCCACGCGTTCATGAGTTATAAGCGTAGTAACTAATATGAACATATTGGAAATAAGTACCTCCTGTGAAATATTCCAAAATATGTCGTCCATGTCGTGTCCAAATAACCAATACAAGTAGTTCATCGGAAGAATATTCATCAGAAACAGGTGAGGAAATATTTTGTAGGCGGAGAACACGCGCTAGATATACAAGTGAGTGTAAGAAACAAAAGACGCAAAAATATTTGAGAGACGCTGGACATTCTTATACTTCCTTTTCCAAATCAAAAAAAAAAATAGTAAGAGCTAGGCAAATACGCTCACCTTGTGCAGCGAAATGCCGCCTGCGACGCAGTGAAACAATTTCGGAACCACATCGCGTTAAAATATTCAGCAACTATTGGAATTTACGTGATTTGCAAAGAAAGAGAGAGTTTTTAGCTAAGCACATGAAATCAATAAAACCAAAATACAGATACAGCATCGCATTTTTATTTGATGCGAACTCAGAACTCAGTAGAGTATGTTAGACATTTTTTGAAACAACTCTCTATATAAATCACCATGTTATACGTACAGTGTTTGAAAAACAGGATAATGAAGGTTTCGTTGAGCTTGACTTACGTGGAAAGCATGAAAACCATATTAAAGTTAGTCCTGAAATTAAGAACAGTATTAAAAACTTTATTGGAAAAATTTTAAGAATCGAGTCCCGTTATTTACGGGCTCAAACCTCCCGGAAGTTCATTGAAAGTACTAAAAGTATTGCAGATCTATATCAAGACTATAAAGAATCCCGTGAAGCAGAAAATCTAAATTTTGGGAGTAAAATTTTGTTCTACAGAATATTCAACACGGAGTTCAACATTTCCTTTTTCAAGCCAATGAAAGATCAATGTGATCTCTGTGAGTCTTTCCTAAATGCAGAAGGAAATGGTAAACGAATTTTAAATGGAGAGTATAGCACACATCAAGAAGAGAAGGAGCTATGTAGAACGGAAAAATAACGATAAGAAAAATAGAAATGTAGCTGTATATGATCCATAGGCTGATCTAACTTTGCCAAAAGGCTTTACATCTTCATTTTACTATAAAAGTGAAATTGATTCTTACAATTTTACTGTTAGCGACCTCAACGCCAAAGAAGAAGAATGCTTTTATTGAACTGAAGCTGAAGGAAAACGCGGAAGTAATGAAATTGGAATCTTATATATTCAAAACTTGGTACGAAAATTAAAAAAAAACTAGAGATTTAGACTTAATATTCTATTCCGATAACTGCTCTGGGCAGCAAAAGAACAAATATGCATATACTCTCAATGTATGCATATGCAGACATTGAAGACAATCAGAAAATTGTTTGGCGAGACATTAAAGTCTTGCAGGTAAATCAAGAAAACATGGTTTAATTTTTTTGCTTACTTAAGTTTGCTGAAATAAAGATCTTAGTTTTATTTTTTTTTACATGAACAGGTGTCTCACTCTCCTATTTTGTTTATCTGACAAATTTAGCTCACTTAGGTGATGACGTAGCCTGCAATGTCCCGTATAGTACTCAGCGAAAATTCGCAGGTCCTCTATGCCCAAGTTAGTCAGTGTTGGTTAGCGTTAGGGGACTTTAAAAGTAAATCAGAGTATGTTTTCAATTAAAGAGAAGGGTTTCTATACTGTGGAACTGAATTTGCTTATAAAATTATAACCATATTTGCAGGAACAGTTTTTTGCCTCTGCTGAACATTTGTGATTTTTTGAGTTGTGATTGTTTTTGATTTAGTTTGCGATATGTGCTACAGCTGATATCTGGCCTGGGAAAAAGAGCTTTTTTGGATACACCTGTCACTGGCTAGAGGCTGATACTTTAGAACGAATATCAGTAGCGTTGGCTTGCCGCATGTTTAAAGGTATACATTTTTATGATCGAATAACTGATATTATTCCCGAAATCAATGGCCAGTACAATATACCAATCGACAAAGTAGTATATACCGTAACCGACAATGAGTAAAATTTTGTCAAAGCGTTTAAGGAATTTGGAGTAATACTGAGACAGTAACATCCTGCGAAATCTTTAAAAAAAAAGTTAATGGTTACTCTATTCGCTTAGATGAAACCCGTGAAAACGTAAAGGACAATTGTGATAGTTCCGATGATGATAGCGAATCCGAATATTCCAGTCCGGAGGTCAGCAATTATACGCCAATTTTGTCAAAGAATTTTCGTTGTACTAGCCATACGCTTAACCTTTTGGCTACTACCGATTAAATAAAAGTATTAAATGGCTCAGCAATCGGGCAGTTCGAAACATTCATAAAACAAGACTTGTGTCTTTTATTTAGACGACATATTAATATTTGAATCGCCTTGAACGAGCATATAAAAGCAATAACAATATTTTTTTGTATATTGGAAAAGAAAAATCTGAAGATTCAAAGAGGCAGATTTAATTTAAAAAAAGGACAGAATTCCTCGGACATATACTAACAGAAGAAGGTAGGAAGCCCAACCCAAATAAAATAAAAAAAAAGATTTAGAATTACCACGGACAGAAAAACAAATTAAAAGTTTCCTAGGTATCACTGGCTATTACCGAAAATTTTTAAAGAACTATGCCAAAGTGGCACAACCAATCAGGAAGTATTTAAGGAAAGGGAAAGAAATTAATCTGAAATATCCAAATTACATTGAAGCAGTAGAAAAATTAAAAACCGTGATAAGTGCTCACCCCATATGGCGTTATCCAGATTTTCAAAAACCATTTACATTGACAACGCATAATTTTTAATTGGTGCAGTACTATCTCAAGAAGGACATCCAGTGTATAATGCCTCCAGGATCCTACACAACCATGAGAAAAACCATTCGGTGACAGACAAACAATTTTTGGCAATAATGAGGAGTATAAATTACCTCAGGCTATACGTTTATGGTAGAAGATTCGAAATTTTAACAGAATTAAATACTTACATTCGAAATATAGAGGAAACGATATGTCACCACGACATCAGAGATGGCTAATTGAATATTTACAAGGCAAACAAAACAAAGTAGTGGATTTTTTAAGTAGATGAGGAAAAGAAAATAATACGGATTAAGAGAGTCAAAGATCAAACAACTTTTCAAATCAAGACGAAGACGTTTGCCAAGAAATAAATATAGCTGATAATAGGAAAGAAGATGTTAGGTTAGGTTAGGTTACTGTGGTAGTTCCCGCAGTAGGAACTCACTTAGACATAGTAGAGGAGTCCATTGTGATACCACCTGATTTATGAACGGTAACGTGAATCGGAAAAATTAGGAAAGATTAACCTGAGAAACGTTGCGTACCCCGAATGAAGTCACGCAAATTACCAATCCCCATCCCAGAGAGCTCCTTTGGAGTCCTAAAGAAGTACGAGCCTAGGTACTTGACCCTCAGTCTCGCAAAGGCAGGGCCGCTGAGCAGAAAATGAAAAGATGAATCCACCTCATCCTCCTCCATACAGCTGTGGCAGAAAGGGCCAGCGACTATCTTCAGCCTAACCGCATGAATACCCAACGGACAATGCCCAGTCAAAATACCTACGAGGGTCGGGAGTTGCCGCTTAGTAAGGGACCTCAGCTCCTTTGAGTGCCCACGATCCATTCTCGGCCAGAGGGGTCTTGCAATTTTGCATATCGTGACAGTTTCCCAGCGCTCGCTGAGGCGATAGAGACCTCATCTGTCCAAGAGAAGTCCGTAGGCACGCAAAGGAGCCCCCATCCTCTACCTGCAGAGAGAAATGACTTCCATGGTACCCTGCCGAGCGAGCTCATCAGCCATGCAGTTCCCTGCAATGTTATTATAGCCCGGTACCGGAATTAGTCTAACGTCGAGATACTCTGAGGCGGATGTGAGAGAAGTCAGGCACTCTATCCGAATAAATGTTAGCCCGTCTAGTGGGGATTACATTGGTTAGTACCCAATCGGCTGTCTCTGCCTGAAACACACTACAATAGTCTGGAAGCCTAAATTTATGGCTGAGGGAGAGCTCCTCGCAGAAGACACCCTCCCAGCCTTTCCGTCCACCTTCGAGCCATCCGTGAAAAAGTTCACCGTC
The DNA here is from genome assembly GCA_951828415.1 of Anomoia purmunda. Taxonomy (NCBI): domain Eukaryota; kingdom Metazoa; phylum Arthropoda; class Insecta; order Diptera; family Tephritidae; genus Anomoia; species Anomoia purmunda. The sequence continues at coordinate 33,887,407 of OX639998.1, read as the reverse complement.
CTACCGCCCCACAAGCTCCTCTTCTTCCACTCCTCCCTACGCGGGATGTGAGTGGAGAAGGACCACTCCCGAGCAGGAGCAGGCAGACAGCAATCTGTTTCCGGAGAGACAAAGTTGAAGCTGGCAAAAATCCTAGAGTGCCCAAAGGCCGAGCTGAATCTGCATCCATTGCACCCTAGCCGGGCTGCGGCACAGGCTGCTGCAACCTTGCCTGCAATGTCCACAGGTAACACGTTAAGCATAACATTAAACGCGAGAGTGGGTGTGGTCCTAAGCGCCCCACTGATCCCAATGAACGCGGACCGCTGCACCCGCTATAGCTGCTTAACCTTCGATACCTTATCTAGCGAGTTCCACCAGACAACCACTCCATAAAATATTATAGGCTTTATTATAGTTTCATAAATCCAGTAATTTACCTTGGGAGAAAGGCCCCATCTCTTCCCAATGGCACCCGGGCAACAGTATACCGCAACCGAAACCTTTTTCACCCTCCCCTCAATATCTGGCCCCAGGAGAGCTTCCTGTCCAGAATCAGACCTTAATACTTGACCCGGTCAGAAAGCACCAGCGGGACGCCACCTATTGAAAGGGGATGGGGATCCGGTACTTTATACCTCCTGGTAAATAAGACGAGCTCCGTCTTACTGCATGATATCAAAAAAGGTGCTCAAAAACTAAATCCTCACAATGCGAGCATCATCGCCAGCATAGGCAATAACCGTGCAGCCTTCCCTTTCCAGCTCCTTCAGGACGCCATTGATAACAACGACCCAAAGGAGTGGGGAAAGAACACCTCCTTGTGGAGTGCCTCTACTCACCCTTGGTTGAATGGAGGCGCTGCTCCACTCTGCCATGACAGTTCTGTCACAGAGAAGGTGGCTGACAAGACTTACAAGACCCGGTTCAACCCAAGCTCCACCAGGGATCCGACTAGTGCCTGTGGCTGAATGTTATTAAAGGCACCTTCTATATCCAGAAAGGCACCAACTGCAAAGTCCTTGTGTTCAAGAGACTTTTCAATGACGTTAACAACCGTGTGCAGGGGTGTTTCCACAGACTTGCCCTTCGACTAAGCATGCTGAGCACGCGACAACCGCTCACGCGGAATCTACTCCCTTATATGAAGATCAATCAGCCTCTCCAGGGTCTTCAGCAGAAAAGAAGAGAGGCTGATAGGCCTAAAGTTCTTTGGGGATACATGAGAGCTCTTGCCCGCCTTGGGAATAAACGTAATCACAATCCTCGAAAGTCTGGGAATATAGCCCCTACTTATGCAGCTTACGTAAATAGACGCCAACCACCCACAAGACACCCGTTCGGACTTCTGCAACTAAGCGGGAAAGATGCCGTCAGGTCCCGGCTACTTGAGCGCTTTGAAGGTGCGTAACGCCCAGAGCAGGCGACGCTCTTCCAACAGGTCGCACGAAGGGACATAGATGGCAACTGGTTCCACGCCTGTATATTCACACGGCTCAAGATTACTGGGGAAATGGGAAACGAGGAGAAGTTTGAGCGACTCTTCGCTTCTCATCGCCCAATTTCCCAAGTCGTCCCTGAGACATCGTAAGGGGACGGGAACCCTCGCAAGCACTCGCCTACTCCTAGAGGACTCGTGGTAGCCTCGAGTCTCGCTCAGCTTTCCTTATTTCGGATTTACATATTCCCAATTCGATCCTATAAAGTTCTCAATCCGAGGGTTATTACTCGTCCTAGTCTGGTCAAAAAGTCGTCTACTCGAAGCCCTAAGCTGCGAAATTTCCAAAGTCCACCAATACGGCTTAGATTTGAATGAAGGCCTCCTCAGCGGACACGAAATCTCTATCGTTTTATTACAAGCTACGGCGAATTTCTCCACCCAGCTGTCGATCGAACTTTCCGAAAAGAGTACATTCCCCTGAGGTTCCTCAGGAAGAAACTCCTGCAGTTTCTTACTGTATAAATCACATTCTGTATTCCCCAGATTCCTATATGGACGATTTTGGGGTTGAGCATGGCCCAAGGGGAATTGAATATACCTTTGATCAGGGAAGGAGTTTTCATTAAGAACCCTCCAGTTCGAGATACGGGATAACAATTAAGACGAAACCAGGGTAAGGTCCAATACTTCCTCCCTCAAAGAAGTTACAAACGTAGAGTGGCTCCCCCTATTACAAATAGACAAGTTATCGCTAAGAATAAAATGAAAGAGAGACTCACCTCTTGCGTTAATATCCGAGCTTCCCCAGCAGGAGTGCCTCGAATTGGCATCGCAACCAACAACGACGCCGGCTTTCCTACGCCTCATCGTGAGCCATGTACGCGAACATGAGCCAGAGTTCTCCGGCCCCGGCCTCGAGGGACACAGTAACTACGTCTCCATTGCTGAAATTATACAGAAAATATGTATTTATTTCACGCCTGACGAGCATACAAACTTTAGGTTTACCTGCGTTACTGGACACCAGAAGCTTGTACTTCTTCGTCCCGATGCCAGAAACAACGTTACTGCTCAGCCACGGTTCCTATATCAGGACTACATCTGCCCCACCTTGTTCAAGGTGATTCATTAGATTGGCAGACGCGGCCTTAGAGGGCTGGAGATTGATCTGCAGGATAATCATCCTCAGTAATCTTCTCCAGCCTACCTACGTCAGCGTCTTCGCTATCCGAGGCAAGCAGCCTCTCTTCCTCCGCCACGTCGAACATCCTGCTTATACTGCAAACGGACCCCGCAACCGTGGAGACGCCCCCAGCGCTCTCGGCGTCCGACCTGACGGAGTCTACCTCCATGCTCATGAATGCCTCAATGAGTTCCACCGCTTCCTCCTCCTCAGGTCCGCAAACCTCCGGCACCACCTCCAGTCCAACCGGAAGGAGGGCGTCACTGCTTCTGGCATCCAATTGGTAGACCTTAAGGGCTACTTTCTCGAAGCCATAGGATACGACCCCCTGCTGCTCAGCGAGATGGCCGAGGGACTCTGCATTAAGCAGAATCAGCGCTTGCCGCTATGGTTCCTCGGACCCCTCAAACCGAACGACCTTCCAATTGTGCCAGGAAGGTTAGAATAACAATATCGGAGGATTACCTCGATCTCTCCCGGTGCGGAGGGCTCCGCAGGGAGCCAGACACGAGCCCGCGGACGCAAAGGCAAATCCTTCTTATCCACGGCCTCGAGCCTGGCACCCTTCCAGGCCTCCCCCACCAAGGAAACCGCCGCTTTATAGAGCGTGGCCGACCGCTCGTCAGCGCATGAAATCCTCCTAAAGAGACCAGAGTGCCATCCCGCACTCTCGCAGCGAGGAGGTGGACCAGGATTATCTCTGATCACCTTCATGAAGACGGCAGAGATCGATGCTGCCACATGCTTTCAATCCATCCTAGAGATGGCACCGTCTTCCTTACTGCGGTCCACGACACCCAGGATGATGAGAGCCCGCCTGCTTGCCGACTTCGCTGAAGGTTTTGGGCGCGACCCCAGTCCCAGTTTGACTGAAGAGCTTTTCGGAGGCGCACTCGCGCTCTCCCTCAGCACCCCTTTCTCCCACTCAAGCGACCTAGCATGCTTCTCAGATATCTGAGCCCCGCCTGGCCGCCATAGCGCTCCAGAATCTTGGAGGCCATGCAACGATCGGAGTGGGCCCTCCTTTCCATGACCATCCGCCGCTTAGGTCCCTGGGCGGGCGGATTTTGGGTCTCTCTCGACTGTACCGGTGCACTGCAGGATAGACCTTTGCTGGTACTATCAATTTCGTTCAGTCTCCCCCCTCCAGAGGCTGCGGGCGATTTCCCCTGCGCCCACTTGCGCGCCCAGCCGGAATTCTACCCCCATCTACCCTAGAGGCTAAGGAGGTCGGTATATAAGGAAATAAATAACATGTATTTTTTCAGAGTTATCAGATCACAAATATCTATAATATAGAGCAACAAAAACTCATGCAAATGTTTTCTAATATTAAAAATATAAATGTATAATATTAAATATAAAAATATAAATGTTTTTTAATAAAAAAAGTTAAAAATAGCAAATATTAAATTCCTTAACTGCACAACAAGAGTTCAAGATATTGAAACTGAAATAGAAGCTGTAAAGCAAATATCTTTTTTCGCGAAAAGGAAAGCATACATTCATACGCATAACCAAAAAAAATTGATTACCCAAAACTCAAAGAATTAATCCAGTTAGTTAAAAACCAATGTGATATCTGCAAGAAAATGAAATATGATGTGAATCCAGTAAGACCTAAACTTTCAAATACAGAAATACCATCAGCAAAGAGCGAATTAGTACACGTAGATACTTATGTAATAAAAAGATTTCATTTTTTAACTACAATAGGCAAGTTTTCTAAATTTGGAACCGCTTATTCATGAAATGACAGAAACCATGTTACCATAATGGAACAACTGGCGGAACACTTTGCTAAGATGGGAAAACCAAAAAAAGTAATTGCGAATAACGAGCTCAATGCAATAAGAATAAAAAAAATTTTAAATAATGAAAATGCGCAACTACACTTAGCCAAACCAAATACACAACACAATTATAGATACATTTAGGATAATATACAAATTAAATAAGGAATTGTGAATAAAACAGATTACTCAAAAATCAACTAGAAATTATAACAACAGATATCAATTAAGAGGACACAGTTAGATGTACAAAATGGTAGCGTAAATCTAGCATAAATTAAATGCAATATAGAAGAAAATACAAAAAATCAATAGATAAATTGAACGAAAAAAAGAGAGGAATATCGAGAAAATAGGGAGGAAGGCTTCATCAAAAACTTTAAAGTGGTTAGGCACAAGGAACAACCCAAATTTAAAAAGGAAAATTTGGCGGGTATACACCTATGTAATATTAAAAAACCTTTCAAATTATTAGATAATGATGACACTGTTATGGATATTGACATGGACTCGATTAGTTAACGGAACTATGACCATAACAGAAATAGCCGATCAAACAGCATTTATTGATATACAAATAAGAAAGAAGAAATAGTTTAAGAAACCGATGTAATTGTGCATATAATAGACATCAAACAAATTGAAAATATTATAAATGAATGACTCATAGTAAAATTAACGAAAAAGAAACATAAAGATATACTCCAATTAGAATTTATAGACTGTCCGTTTTTACGACTGCATGGTAGGGTGGGTAGTATGTGTCTGATTGTGGTCTACTATCGGCGCTGCTCACTGGCTTCATATGACCGAGTGTGATGTATTCTCGCAGTACTCGATGACATTCTGCCTTCAGCTCCGGTCTTCTCATCATTGTCGCTTGGTTTCGCACGAATTGATGCGCTGAGATGGTTCGTGAATACCCATGACTTATGTTTTCGGGAAATTCGTGCCGAAATGGTAATGCCACCACATGTTGCCCTTGATCATTCCTCGTAGTTGTCTTCGTATAATTTTGCTCGCAAAACGCATACTCCGGACTTAGCTGCTTCTTAGCTGCTCAAGCTCCCAAAACCGAGTTAGCTGAGAACTTAAAATTTCCGCAAGTAGAGAAACACACGAGTCTGGCCTCTTTGCCGCAGACTGGGGGGCTGGGCCTATCAAGATCCAGCTAAATACTGTCTCCTGTGCCAGGAGAAAGCCCAAAATATTTCGATTTATGTTTCCCTTCAATAATAACATCGACCTGCTGGCTTCTGTGGAAATTAACGTCGGCTAAACTCATTGGGAGCAGTAGATCAAAATGTGTTGATCTACCGAAAACTGGGGTAGGTCTCCTGTCAGTTGGGGTAGAATCAGGCCTCTTGCCTCAATTCTAATCTGGGGGTTGGCAGGAGAACCTATAACAAAATGGGCGAATTTTATTTGTGGGTCAGCTGGTCGTGTCGGAAGATTGATGCGTCTCTGCAACCGCTCCGTGATAAAAGTTCCTTCTGAACCTGAATCAAGAAGGGCTCTTGCCTCATAGTCTCTCCTAAGTAACTAATATGCATTATGGCCGTACCCAAAACAACGTTTTTGACACTTGCGGCAAACTAAGCATTCACATTTCCGGTTGGGGCTGGGGGGTGAGGCATTCGAGCCTCTCCATCTTTTGTAGACGGACGCTGATTGCTACTAGGAGAGCGATGCAACAAGGAATGAAGCCGTTGATGGCAGCTCAAACAACTAAAAGTGCTCTTACAACTTTTCGCTAGATGGGAATGCGCTAGACAGTTCATACATAAATTGTATTTCCTAACTACCTTAAACCGATCATCTACCTTCATCGCTAAAATCTTTGAACAAGCTCTCAACGAATGCGACTGTTCTGGGCACAACCTGCAAGCTGATTGCGTCATTTGACTGTGATGGGCCGATATTTTTCTTTCGTGTATCCCGGCTGATGCACGAGTTGGTCCTGCCCTAGCTACTCGTGAATTTTGGATATCAGATACCGTTTCCAAAGTCTGGAACCTGCTCGAGAGGTAGTTATCTAAATCTTTCCACCTCGAAATCTCAGCTTTGTGAACGATTCCCTGTTCCCACAAAGCTAATGTAGTGTCCGGCAATTTGCTCGAGACCAAAAAGACAAAAATTGCATCCCAGTTTTCAATTTCAATGCCATACATTTGCAGAACTGAGATGCAATTATTTACTGAACGCTGTAGATGTTTTATCTCGGTGCCGCGTTCCATTCTCACTGTAGGCAAATTGAACAAGATCTTCAACTGACTATTCACCATGACTCGTTTGTTTTCATATCTATCAGAAAGATTTTGCCACGCAATAGCAAAACCGTCATTGGTCAAGGGGCATTTCTTCACGATGTCCCTGGATTCCCCACGAGTCTTTTGATTAAGGTGGTATAATTTTTCCATCGGACTTAGACGCGAATTATTTACGTAGATAGCTGTAAGTAAATCCCGAAAAGAGGGCCATGCCGTATCAATCGGAGGAAGATTAACGTTTGAGCGCAGAGCTGGCTCAGGATCGCGGTTCGAGGGAATTACTGTTGATGAGCTTTGCTGAACAAAAGTCAGATTATGGATGGTTTCACCATTCAACGCAGCGCACGTCAGGTATGCTGTACAGCAATCCTGATACCTACACTTTGCTAAACTCAAGACCGCGTTATTGGATTCGTCTTCAGACAAATCCCGTGGCTGTCAAAAGATTCTTTTACTTTTGTCCATAATGCTTTGAGTTCCTCTTCTTGAATCTCAAGAGAAAATATGGTATGACTTGCCCCTGGAATTGTATTGTACCTCTCTTCAAACTCCAACAGGGCACTGCAGGCGCGCGAAAAATCGTTTGCGTGAGCCACTGTTAAAAAAACTTTTTTTTTTCATTTCTTCCCGGTGAGTGTACCAATGGCGAACTCCTTCAAGCCTTTGCCTCGCTTTGTCACCTGATGTATTCTACCTCTTTTTCTGTTGATCTCGGTTTCTCGATTGTTGTTTTTTTTCCCTTTTGTATATTGTTTTTTTTTTGTTACCACTTACATGTGAGACCGGTAGGTTCGTCGTTCAACCAGTCCCACGAAACGTTTTGCTTCGCGCCCGAATACGCGAATATATATCGTGGGTTTCAAAGGCTTACCTTTTGTGCAGCTTATCGTATTGGGGTTATTGCTGGTGCCGCCCAAAGTTCACCGTACTTCCTTATCTCAGCTCGTTGGCCCTTGCCGCACTTCGCGTTGACGATGACCTTGGTAATACACTTTGATTGCCTTTATTTGACTTGATTTTATTTATTGTATATATATTATTATTTTTTTTTTAATATTGCGTTTATTTGCTGGCCCTTGTGGCCTGTGCTCACTGGCCTACCTTTAGGGACTTTTACACAAATTAATTTGCTGCGCTGCTATTCGCGGGCTTTCACTAGCAGTTTGGCTTTTTTATAAAATTCTATAAGTTTAGCGTGATTAATTGTTGGCCTTCGTAGCCGGCGCTCACTGCCCTACCTTTAGGGACTTTCACACAAATTAATTTGCTGCCCTGCTATTCACAGACTTTCACTGCCAGTTTGGCTTTTTTATAAAATTTTATAAGTTTAGAGCGATTTATTTGTTGACCTTCGTGGCCTGCTCTCGCTGCCCTACCTTTAAAGACTTTCACACAAATTAATTTGTTTCACTGCCTTTTCGGCTTTCACGAGAAATAAATGTTAGCGCTTTTTATTTTCCTGACACTTTTTGCCGGCGCTCACTACCCTTCCTGTAAGGTTTTCCACTTTTTTTTGCTTTTTTACTTCACTTTAAAAAAGAGCCTTGTGTTTCGTGGCACTTTTGCCGTCGCTCACTACCCTAGTTGTAGGGGTTTTAATTTTTTTTTCACACACTAGCTAGCGGTCCGCTGAGTCTTCCCGTTGTGCTACTGAAAAAAATGCTAAGCGCCTCCGCTGAGACTTATTTAGGGGTTATCAATAGTGATACTCACCAGGTTTCCGTTTTTGCTGCTTCTGCTGCTGCTGCTGGGAAGGCCTTTCTGCTAGCCTTGGGTGCTTCGGGGATTCGCGTATTAAGCTTTTGGTGAGATCGCTCACCACCGCGAATATCTTGCAGCCAAATCATTATAAATAAACAGAATGTGCAAAAGGACGTAAAAAAACGTTAAAAGCGCTTCTTTTAGTGCACGTGCTCGTTCACAATAAGCTTTTGCTTTTAAATCTTGCAAGTGGGACTTGGCGAGAGTTGATAGAATTATAAAAAATTGAAAAGTTGGAAAAGAATAATTATTGTCCAGCTCGAAGGACCTTGTTAAGGGCGGGGGTTGAATAGGGTCCAGAATTCCTCTTGAATTCTGGAAACGGGGATCTTAAAAAGGGGGCCGATCCTTTAAGACAGATAATTACCTGATCCTTTTCAATTCCACTGTGTACACACACACAGATAAAAAATAACGGAAATTCTGTTTAGTATTTAAAAGCGTCGTTTATTTTCGGTAAAGAAACCTGGAAATTTGCATACGCAGGAGAAAAAGTGTCACTCACCTGAGTTGTCGCTGTGATGAAAGTAAGCAAAGTAAGCGCGTTTTACTGGTTGCCTGTTGCTTTTATAGCACCACTATCCGGCAACGGGTTCAGCTAACAGGACTCGTGCAAAAGCAAACAAAGTAAGGAGTCCTGTCAGCGAGTAGCTTACAGCGACATCTCATTGTGACAGTTTTCTATTGTGAATGCTTGCAGACCTTAACATGCCGCCCGCCTTGCAGTCTCACTGCAATTTAACATACTTCATTTTTATAATTCATTTTTGATCTTATTAATAACAATTTCAAATTTAATTTTGACAAAAATACTTAAAACTAATGCGCGTTCTGGGGTCACATACTTAAAATTTAGTACGGGGTTCCACCGGAGATAACCCACCTAAATATCGTATTTTGAGCAGAAGGTCTAGTGGGGGTTGCGGGCATCAGTCCAGGTCATATGATGACCCCATATACTTCGGCTCCTAGGACCAACGATACCGTACTCGCGCGGTAAAATATGGGGTCTGCCAATCGCAGGTTGTCGAACTCATTGGCCACGCGAGCATCGACTTTACGTTCTGGGGCGTTCCGCATTAGGGTGGCTAGCGACGTCGCTCTAACGGCCAGCCCTTCTTGCCAGCCTTATAGTGTAAGGGAGCACTTCTCCCCATTTCGTGGCACGTCGTGTAGTCGACGAGCGAAGGTTCTGGAAATGGTCGTGGTGTTCTGATCAGGATCGGGAATAACGTGTACCATGTGCACCTTTCCGCCGGTCATCACCTTTACCTTTATTGTTCAAGTAAGGACAGATTGCCCCAGAGCTCTTCGGCCAGGTCCTTGATTAGCTCTCGGGCGTCTCTTACTCGCCTGCGGTGGTTACGGACATCGGATTAGCGAGAGTTTGATCTTCTGCTCTCTGGGCGTGGTGGAAGGCGCTGGATTGCCGACCGGATACTCGACAGAGGAGGTCTGAATACCCGGGGCTCAGTTGATGCATGCGCATCCTCACCCGCCTGCTGGATGTCATCGCCGCTCGCATCGATTTCCAGCACTTCTTCGTGCGGCACAGTTGCTGCTTTCGCTAGTTGGTCGTGCCCTTCTTCTACTGCCGCGTGTCCTTCCGACACGTCTTCCCCGCTTCTGAGAGTTTCCCACAGGTGGAGGAGACTGTGGTGTCGTCCCTGACATTGGTCGCAGTTCCGCGGTGACGGACACTCGTTGGTTGCATGCCGCGGTGACATGCAGTTTGAGCAGTGGCCGTGCAAGAGGACAGAACGCGATCTCTCCTCTGGTTCCATGCGGCACATCTGCCGGCAAAAATGGAGGTTGTGGTTGTGCTTGCACACTGGGCATCGGTTTTGGTCTCGGGCCACTCGGATCATTTTCGGATATATTCTGAAAATGGAGAAATCGTTAATTTGGTTTAACTAGAGGTGATAGCAATAGTTTCATGATTGGGCGTGTAATTACGCCTCTTGTCGTAGGTATGTCTACGACTCGTACGCGGCTATCTTTTCCTGAAAAAACCTTAACAACTCTGCCAAGTCGCCACTCGTTCGGGGGTAAGTTATCCTCTTTGATAACCACGAAATCATCCACTTCGATGTTTCGTTGGCGGTATTGCCAATTGACTCGCTTGTGTAGTTCTTTCAGATATTCTTCTTTCCACCGCTGGCAGAATCCTTGACGGATTGCCTTTATCTTTTGCCATCGGTTTATGATCGTCATCGGGTTTCCTCTAATCTCAGGTTCCGAAATCGCGAGTAGCGGACTGCCGATCAAAAATTGTCCTGGTGTGAGGGGTTCTGTTGACTCGGGGTTGTTAGAAAGCGGACTAATAGGTCTCGAATTCAGACAAGCTTCTATCTTGGCCAGCAACGTCGACAGCTCCTCCATCGTGAATCGCATAGTGTTGGCTACCTTACGGAAGTGGGTTTTGAAGCTCTTTACACCTGCTTCCCAAAGCCCTCCCATGTGGAGGGGTGCATATGATTGTGTGGTTAGACGCGAAGCTTCGGCAAGAAAGTTTCGGAAATCTTGCCTTAATGATTTGTTGGCTCCTACAAAGTTCGTCCCATTGTCGGAGTACATGCTACGGGGACAGCTTCGTCTTGCTACAAAACGGGAAAATGCCGTCAGAAACGGGGAGGTCGAAAAGTCACTGGTTGCCTCCAAATGTATTGCTTTCAAAATCCACGCCTGTATTGGTGAAGGGGCGAGATAAGTCCGATCGTTCAGGAGGAAATGATGCCATCAAATCAAATTTTTCATTCGTACGATCCAATATTCGGATCACAAGAGTCCCAACATGAGTTGATTTCCCCCATGCAGAGAAATCAGATGTGAGAATCTGACGAGAAGTCGAGAAAATTGACAATTGTACGGTAAAATTACAGGGTATCGTCCGTTGTAGGGTATCCCAGCTCCCTCCTACTCTCATGATTCCGTTCCCATCGAGGAAGGGATTGAAAATGCGGATGGAGCTTTTTGCGCTCACTGGCTTTGACGTCACGAGTGCTTAGTACCCAATCATGAGCTTCTGCCAATACATCGTCAACGTACATATGTTGGGTTAAGCCCCTAGAAGCCGACGGACATTTCAGGCGAGTGTCTTCCGCCAATTGCAGAAAAGTTCTTATTGCTAAATAAGGGGCGCAGTTCACCCCAAACGTCACAGTTTGGAGTTCGTAGTCTACAAGTTCTTCTGCTTGTGATTCTCGAAAAAGAGTTCTATGGTACCGGGTATCATCAGGGCGCAGAAGGATCTGCATATATATTTTCTCAATATCTGCACTGAAAACGTATTTGAAAACCCGCCATTTTAATAGCAGTGCGATAAGGTCAGCTTGAAGGACCGGCCCAGGGTAGAGTGCATCATTCAAACTAATTCCATTCGAAGTTGGACTTGATGCGTTAAATACCACTCGAACCTTTGTGGTGGTACTGTCCGGTTTTACGACTGCATGGTAGGGTAGGTAGTAAGCGTCTGATTGTGGCTTACTACCGGCGCTGCTCACTGGCTTCATATGACTGAGTGTGATGTATTCTCGCAGTACTCGATGATATTCTGCCTTCAGCTCCGGTCTTCTCATCATTGTCGCTTCGATTCGCACGAATTGATGCGCTGCGATGGTTCGTGAATACCCATGACTTATGTTTTCGGGAAATTCGTGCCGAAATGGTAATGCCACCACATATTGCCCTTGATCATTCCTCGTAGTTGTCTTCGTATAATGTTGCTCGCAAAACGCATCCTCCGGACTTAGCTGCTTCTTAGCTGCTCAAGCTCCCAAAACCGAGTTAGCTAAGAACTTAAAATTTCCGCAAGTAGAGAAACAAATGAGTCTGGTCTTTGCCGCAGACTGGGGGGCTGGGCCTATCAAGATCCAGCCAAATGCTGTCTCCTGTGCCAGGAGAGAGCCCAAAATATTTCGTTTTATGTTTCCCTTCATTATGTCTGGGTACAAGTCCGCACCAATAATAAAATCGACCAGCTGGCTTCTGTGGAAATTAACGTCGGCTAAACTCATTGGGAGCAGTAGATCAAAATGTGCTTGATCTACCGAAAACTGGGGTAGGTCTCCTGTCAATTGGGGTAGAATCAGGCCTCTTGCCTCAATTCTTATCTGGGGGTTGACAGGAGAACCTATAACAAAATGGGCGAATTTTATTTGTGTGTCAGCTGGTCGTGTCGGAAGATTGATGCGTCTCTGCAACCGCTCCGTGATAAAAGTTCCTTCTGAAGCTGAATCAAGAAGGGCTCTTGCCTAAGTAACTAATATGTATCATGGCCGTACCCAAAACAACGTTTTTGACACTTGCGGCGAACTAAGCATCCACATTTCCGGTTGGGGCTGGGGGGTGAGGTACGCTGATTGCTACTAGGAGAGCGATACAACAAAGAATGAAGCCGTTGATGGCAGCTCAAACAACTGAAAGTGCTCTTACAACTTTTCGCTAGATGGAAATGCGCTAGACAGTTCATACATAAATTGTATTTCCTAACTACCTTAAACCGATCATCTACCTTCATCGCTAAAATCTTTGAACAAGTACTCAAAGAATGCGACTGTTCTAGGCACAACCTGCAAGCTCAGCCTTGTGAACGATTCCCTGTTCCTACAAAGCTGATTTAGTGTCCGGCAATTTGCTCGAGACCAAAAAGACAAAAATTGCATCCCAGTTTTCAATTTCAATGCCATACATTTGCAGAACTGAGATGCAATTGTTTACAGAACGCTGTAGATGTTTTATCTCGGTGCTGCGTTCAATTCTCACTGTAGGCAAGTTGAACAAGATCTTCAACTGACTATTCACCATGACTCGTTTGTTTTCATATCTATCAGAAAGATTTTGCCACGCAATAGCAAAACCGTCATTGGTCAAGGGGCATTTCTTCACGATGTCCCTGGATTCCCCACGAGTATTTTGATTAAGGTGGTATAATTTTTCCACCGGACTTAGACGCGAATTATTTACGTAGATAGCTGTAAGTAAATCTCGAAAAGAGGGCCATGCCATATAATCCCCATAAAAAATTTCCGTATCGCTCGGAGGAAGATTAACGTTTGAGCGCAGAGGTGGCTCAGGATCGCGGTTCGAGGGAATTACTGTTCATGAGCTTTGCTGAACAAAAGTCAGATTATGGATAGTTTCAACCATCAACGCAGCGCACGTCAGATATGCTGTATAGCAATCCTGATAACTACACTTTGCTAAACTCAAGACCGCGTTATTGGATTCGTCTTCAGACAAATCCCGTGAGTGGCTGTCAAAAGATTATTTTACTTTTGTCCATAATGCTTTGAGTTCCTCTTTTTGAATCTCAAGAGAAAATATGGAATGACTTGCCCCAGGAGTTGTATTGTACCTCTCTTCAAACTCCAACAGGGCACTACAGGCGCGCGAAAAATCGTTTGCGTGAGCCATTGTTAAAAAAACTTTTTTTTCATTTCTTTAAAAATTTAGGTACAAAATAATATTTACAAGAAATAAAATTAAAAATAAGCAATTTTTTTCTTTTTGTTGATTCTCCTCTGATTGTGGTGAAATTACGTCTTACTGGGGGTCCCGGTGAGTGTACCGATGGCGAACTCCTTTGTCTTGCTTTGTCACCTGATGCATTCTACCTCTTTTTCTGTTGATCTCGGTTTCTCGATTGTTGTTTTTTTTTCCTTTTGTATATTGTTTTTTTTTTGTTACCACTTACATGTGAGACCGGTAGGTTCGTCGTTCAACCAGTTCCACGAAACGTTTTGCTTCGCGCCCGAATACGCGAATATATATCGTGGGTTTCAAAGGCTTACCTTTTGTGCAGCTTATCGTATTGGGGTTATTGCTGGTGCCGCCCAAAGTTCACCGTACTTCCTTATGGCAGCTCGTTGGCCCTTGCCGCACTTCGCGTTGACGATGACCTTGGTAATACACTTTGATTGCCTTTATTTGACTTGATTTTATTTATTGTATATATATTATTTTTTTTTTTTTAATATTGCGTTTATTTGCTGGCCCTTGTGGCCTGTGCTCACTGGCCTACCTTTAGGGACTTTTACACAAATTAATTTGCTGCGCTGCTATTCGCGGGCTTTCACTAGCAGTTTGGCTTTTTTATAAAATTCTATAAGTTTAGCGTGATTAATTGTTGGCCTTCGTAGCCGGCGCTCACTGCCCTACCTTTAGGGACTTTCACACAAATTAATTTGCTGCCCTGCTATTCACAGACTTTCACTGCCAGTTTGGCTTTTTTATAAAATTTTATAAGTTTAGAGCGATTTATTTGTTGACCTTCGTGGCCTGCTCTCGCTGCCCTACCTTTAAAGACTTTCACACAAATTAATTTGTTTCACTGCCTTTTCGGCTTTCACGAGAAATAAATGTTAGCGCTTTTTATTTTCCTGACACTTTTTGCCGGCGCTCACTACCCTTCCTGTAAGGTTTTCCACTTTTTTTTGCTTTTTTACTTCACTTTAAAAAAGAGCCTTGTGTTTCGTGGCACTTTTGCCGTCGCTCACTACCCTAGTTGTAGGGGTTTTAATTTTTTTTTCACACACTAGCTAGCGGTCCGCTGAGTCTTCCCGTTGTGCTACTGAAAAAAATGCTAAGCGCCTCCGCTGAGACTTATTTAGGGGTTATCAATAGTGATACTCACCAGGTTTCCGTTTTTGCTGCTTCTGCTGCTGCTGCTGGGAAGGCACCTTCCTTTGGTGGGGATTCGCGTATTAAGCTTTTGGTGAGATCGCTCACCACCGCGAATATCTTGCAGCCAAATCATTATAAATAAACAGAATGTGCAAAAGGACGTAAAAAAACGTTAAAAGCGCTTCTTTTAGTGCACGTGCTCGTTCACAATAAGCTTTTGCTTTTAAATCTTGCAAGTGGGACTTGGCGAGAGTTGATAGAATTATAAAAAATTGAAAAGTTGGAAAAGAATAATTATTGTCCAGCTCGAAGGACCTTGTTAAGGGCGGGGGTTGAATTGGGTCCAGAATTCCTCTTGAATTCTGGAAACGGGGATCTTAAAAAGGGGGCCGATCCTTTAAGACAGATAATTACCTGATCCTTTTCAATTCCACTGTGTACACACACACAGATAAAAAATAACGGAAATTCTGTTTAGTATTTAAAAGCGTCGTTTATTTTCGGTAAAGAAACCTGGAAATTTGCATACGCAGGAGAAAAAGTGTCACTCACCTGAGTTGTCGCTGTGATGAAAGTAAGCAAAGTAAGCGCGTTTTACTGGTTGCCTGTTGCTTTTATAGCACCACTATCCGGCAACGGGTTCAGCTAACAGGACTCGTGCAAAAGCAAACAAAGTAAGGAGTCCTGTCAGCGAGTAGCTTACAGCGACATCTCATTGTGACAGTTTTCTATTGTGAATGTTTGCAGACCTTAACAACCATTTCATCTCCAACTTTATCGAAAGGTAAAAAAATATTATTAATATAACATACCAAAACATTCAAAATTTGACACAAAACATCACATCCGATCAAATAATGGAAGAAAATAAGTCAAATCGAAAAAATATTTTCACATAAAAAAATCACAGTAAACTGTCGCATGGTTGCAATATTCAATGTATAATTACAATTATAATAATTGCCATGATATTGATCAACAAAAATAAAAGAATTATTATTAAATTTAATAAAAGAATTCAGGAGAATTATCATCTAAAGGCGGGGGTACTTACATATGCAAGTGCATCAGACAATGCATTTGACAAATATGATGAGTTTATAAATAAAATAAAACAATCAACGTACCAAAATACCACTTTCGGCAGTTTGGCAATAAATTGGGCCACAAGAAATAAATCAAAATTTAATACAGACGAAATTCTATGAACCGCAATATTGTTGAGAAATATTGCGAACAGTTAAATAAGTACTAGCGGTTAAGCAGTAAAATGATAAAATAAGCAATTTTGTAATTCGGCAATAAGCTTCGTTTTAAGTTAATAGTCAATAAAGAACAGTTTGCTTTCAGCCTTGGCTGGTGTCAGTACATCTTCACCAAAATCTGTAGTATTTATTTTTTTAAATCTTTTTCGCGGGCTGGTTCTCTTAAATTATATAACTCAAAATCTTCTTCTAATGCCATCATAATATTTTAATATGTTTCCCGGAAGATATTAGAGAATTCATTGACACGAAAAAAGAAAAACCAAAATTTCCCAAATTTGAGAAAACTCAATTTGTTATTAATATTTATAAACTATAAAAATTATTTTTTGCTTAAAACGGCCGAAGCATCTTAAACCCAGCAAAAATTTCGTTGAAACTTGACTCTATCACCAGTTTTGGTGGTAAAAAAATGTTTAAACAAAAACCTAAATTTTAATTAAAGAAAATTTTTTTCTCGATGAACGGTTGTCGAGTTATAGGGGCTGTAAAACGCCAATGGTATTGAAAAAAGTATGTGTCAATTTATTTTGGATAAAAGGTGTCAAAAAATAGCTCATTGAACTTTGCAACATCAGCAGCAAGTCTCATATTGAATCACCCATACGCTTCCATTAATATTACTTTTATGATGGGATATAATTTTATTTATTTTATCATAAGTTTTAAGTTTTTGGTATTGAATTAAAAGTTTTAATCCATTTTGAATTCCACTTTCAAATACAGCTATTCTTTTAGCTTCAGGAGTAACAGTTACTTGAGGTCACCATAGTTTAATAAAAAATAATCATTCACCAGCTACACAATGATAGTTATTTACAGTTCTTTTGGGAACTTTCTTTCTCCTTCTTTTATATTCTTCAAGCATATGAATATATTGAAGCATCATTTACAATTGCAGATTCAGTTTAGGCTTAACGTATTGTATTATATAGCAACAGGCTTCCATACTCTTCATATTTTAAGTGGAAGACGCTTTTTATTAATCTGTTTAATTCGATATTTAAATAAAGCGTCAGCTCGATAAAGTCTACACATTAGCAGTATAGATAATATTTTCAATTATAAAAATTACATCAACTTTAATTTTTAGTACAAATATTGTAACAATTTTAGCTTCTATTCTATCTAAAAAAGCATTAACAGATCGGGAAAAATGTTCCCCATTTGAATGTGGGTTTGATCCAAAATCATCTTCTTGTTTTTTGATTTTCATTATTCGAACATCAGATATCATAATATGATCAACTACTTCACTTTTCTTCATCATTAATTTAATTATTAGAGTATATCATGAATGAAATCAAGGAATACTAAATTGATCAAATTAATGCAATTCTTCAGGATACGTTGGATTTGTATTCAAAATGTATTGAATTTTAATCTACATTGAATATGAAGCGATTTAGTGCAATTAGTTTCGACTTTATTTTAGATAAATTATTATACCTTTATTCTATTAAATTGTACTTTAAATATAAAAAATATAAATTATATATATTTTGAAATATAATTTAATTGAAGCCAAAAAGAAGCTTATCACTGTTAATGATAGAATGGGATTATTCTCCAATTAAATAAGTATGATGTTCAAGAGAAAGCTGCTAACTTTTTTATTTTCCTGATTAAAAGTCATTTGCATATACTTCTGTTTACTTCGTTTAATAAAACAATACATTTTCATTGCAAAGATAAAATTATTTTTTTTTTGTGTAAATTACTAAATAACATATTTGGTGTCACACACAAACCAAAAAAAAACACTTTTCGCGCAGCTGTAACCTACAAAGCGACCGAACTTAACCTAACCTAACAAAACCTGACCTTATTAAACCTATCCCAACTTAACCTAATCTAACCCAATCTCACACGTGTAGTATTACTTGTATCTATACGCTGCGGTTTACAAACATTTGGCATGCACATGCAAATAATATTGTGACACATTCAAATGCCATTAAACCCCGCAGCGGGCGAAGATATTATTACACATATGCTGATGTAGCATATTATGTATGTATACGTAAGTAGTTTGTAAGTATTGTAGTTACATTCATAAGTAGTTCGTATGTATTGGTGTAAATTAGAGTAAGAATTTTGCTATAAAAAGAAAGCAATTGTAAATAAAGAATCAATTCAAATCAATCGCTACTCATCAGCGTTTTAATTAATTACATGGCGATCCTGCCAGGAGGCTCAAAAGCTATACTACAAGGCAGCCATAGAACCAGTGGAAGCACGGAAGAAATATTAAATTATAGTACGTGAATTGAAAACCAAATATCAGCGTTTTTGCTATAGTTGAAAATTGCAAAACATTAGCTGGACTAATAAAGTTTATTGGAAACATCTTGAAGTCATCAAATTAAATCAATCCTAACAAACACCAAATATGGCTGGTGAATGTCCAAAGCGTCCTCTGTCAGCAAAACGTCCTCTGTCAACCTGGAGCCCGGCTCAATGAGACTCGTGAGTAAATCAAGGAAAAACATCCCGGCAACAAAGTCACGGACATCGCCAAATATTAACAAAACTTAGAAAACTTTGGCACGCCTTATGGCCGCCATCCAAATAGCATTAATTTGCTTAGAGATAAAATTTAAAAAGTAAAAAAAAAAATATAAAAAAAAAATTGTTTTTCTATACACAACATATTAGAATAAATTGAGCACGCCTCAAGGCCGCTAAACCATGAGCAAAATTTCCATTTTGCTTAGGAAAATATCTTACAAAAAAAAATGAATAAAATTGAATACAATAAATAATACAAATATTTAAGTAATATGCAGGAGATTACAACTCAGGAAAAATTTAATAGTGTATTCAAAAAGTGCGAAGACACTATTAAAGAATTTTTAAAAATTTCCGAACAAATTCTTGAGAGTCGTAACACTGTAAAGCAAGGCCCTACACCGATTACCATAGAAGAGTATCGGCGAAGGAACAAGCTTACTAAAAAGGAAGAAATTCCAAAAATACCCACCCCTATAAAAATCCAAAAGAGAAAACGGGGAGGAAAACAAGTTAGAAAAAGAAAAGAAATAGCCGAAACTTTTAGGCTACTCAATCTAACTACAAATACTATCGATAGGCTAAAATTAAAAGAAAAAATTAACGAGTTAAGAAAAAAATTTTTTATAAAACAACAAAATGCAAACTGAGTAAATTGGAATGTAAATAAAAATACAAATAATTTTAAAAAAAATATTATTTTTTATAAAAATGGCATGGTGGAAAATTGCACTAGACGGTATCCTAATAGGAATAGCAGGATACGAAGTAGGAAAGAACATTCAGCAGAGAAAACTTATGAAAATAAATTAGTCAAATATGAACCACATCCTATTATAGAAAACAAGGAAGAACTTCCCAATAAATGGTTGACTGTTTTTGCATGTTTAACTACATGTTTAATTGTCGCAATTGTAATTCTAATAAAAAACTATATAAAGAATAAATTGAGACAATTAAATAATGAACAACAACACGTATAAGCAAAAACTTTATAGAGTAAGAAATGAATCAATGACAGGAAATATACGACACATTATATGAAGAAAAAACAAAAGCCAGTAAGTCGTACAAATGCATAAATAAAAATACTCCTATTACAACAGAAACAATAGTAAAGCATTTGAACATAATTTTAGAAGCTCTAAATAGCATAGGACGGGTGATTAAATCGGTAAATAACATACTTACCAAAGAACACCAAAAAGAAGCATACAGATTTTTCTCAGCAGTTCGAGACAAACTAGTATCTGCTCTAGCCAAACACAATATAAATAAATTCAAATAGATTTTTCATTACTTCTATCTGAACGCGTTCCTAGCCGAACCCCCTCACCTTCATTAAGTCAAGCCACATCGGTGGAAGAATTTAAAATAGACATCCCAGTAATAAACGTCACAATGCCACAAACCGTAGTAGAATTTATTAAAACTGCTTCGTCAGTATTACCAGAGTTTGATGGTAAACCAGAAAATCTACATAGCTTCCTAGATGCACTCGATATACTTGAGCAAATCAAGGATACACACGAGGCATTGGCCATTACCATGATAAAAACAAAGCTGAAGGGTACAGCAAGGAATTTTATTAGTAATGAGACCACAATCGAACAAATAAAAAACAAATTAAAGACCGCAATAAAGGGTGAATCAGTGGAGGTTTTGACCGCTAAACTACTGAACATCCAACAGCGTAGACACGTAAAACTGCTAACCAATACACAGCGGAAATTGAAAAAAATCACAAGGTCATTAGAAGGAGCATATATCTCTGATGGATTAAACCCAGACTTAGCCACGAGATATTCAACACAGGCAGCAGTTAAAGCCATGTGTAAAAACTGCTCTAATGACAAGGTCAAAATGATCATGCAAGCAGGAACGTTCACTACGATGAACGACGCAATCTCGAAATTCACTAACAGTTGTACCGAAATCACTGGCAGCTCAAACACGATCTTAAATGTACGACAGCAAAGTCAGTACAGGAGTAATTGCCGTGGAGGTTACCGTAGTAACAACTATGGAAATTACCAAAATAGAAGATACAGACCACAGCCAATTTACAACTATAATTCTAGATCAAACAATAATAACAATAATAGCAATCAAAGAGGATCACAATCCCGAAATACAAACAGACCATACACACAAACCCGTAACATGCGCAGTTGCACCGAATCGGAAAACCAGGAAACTCCACTTCAAAACTAACAAAAAGAAAAATATGCGTACTTAATCTAAACTTAAACAGCTATATATCTACAAGGACATCATTAAACAATTCATATTCAAATTTTTTAATTGATACTGGAGCCGATATCTCCATAATTAAAAAACAGCAAATAGATAATAAAGAAAAAATAAATACTGAACAAATAACAGATCTGAAAGACATTGGTCAGGGAATAACTAGCACTTTAGGCACAATCAAAGCAGATCTAAAAGGCGATGACCTTCTAATTTATCATAAATTTCATGTTGTAGAAGACAACTTTCCAATTCCATGTGATGGAATAATAGGCCTAGATTTCATAAAGAAATAATTGTATTCTAGATTATGGAAAAACAGAGGATACACTAATCCTAAGACCATATGATTTCCCTCAAACAATAACAATGAACCTAACAAACTGCCTGTCCGTCAACACAATCACAATTCCAGCTAGATCGGAAGTTAGTAGACAAGTTAAAATAAATACAAATAATAAAAACATTTTCATACCACACCAACAACTATCCGAAGGTATTTATATTGCAAATACCATTACTAATAACGAGCAAACTTTCATTAGAATTATTAACACGACACATAACAACACAATTATTCAAAATTATAAAATTAATACTGAAAATTTAGACGATTATACACTAATTAAAGCATTCACACACAGTAAAAGTTGCACAGATACAGAAAAATTAAAAAGATTAACCAAAAATTTTCCAAATTTTGTTAAAACTCAATTAACATCACTTTGCACAGAATTCATAGATATATTTGCACTGGAAACAGAACCAATTACTTCTAACAATTTTTATAAACAAAAATTATATATGAAGGATGACAACCCCGTTTACATTAAAAATTATAGATTACCCCAAACACAAAAAGGAGATATAACCAAACAAGAAAATAAGCTAATCAAAGATGATATAATAGAACCTTCAATTTCGGAATATAATAGTCCAATTTTATTAGTTCCTAAAAAATCACTTCCAGGAAAAACAGAAAAAAGATGGAGATTGGTTGTTGACTACAGACAAGTAAATAAAAAATTAGCAGCAGATAAATTCCCACTCCCAAGAATTGATGACATTTTAGATCAACTCGGAAGAGCAAAATATTTTTCATGCCTAGACCTTATGTCAGGTTTTCATCAAATCGAATTACACCCAGACTCCAGGGACATAACCTCATTTACAGCCGAGAATGGCACATATAGATTCAAAAGACTACCCTATGGATTAAAAGTAGCACCGAATTCATTCCAGAGAATGATGACATTAGCATTCGCAGGTCTCAAACCATCCCAAGCATTTCTCTACATGGATGATTTGGTGGTATTAGGTTGTTCTGGAAACCATATGATAAAAAACTTAAGAGACGTGTTCTCTACTTGTAGAAACTACAACCTAAAATTACATCCAGATAAATGCCTATTTTTCAGCCAAGAAGTAACTTATTTAGGACATATGTAAATGTACAAACAAGGGAATATTACCCGACCCGAGCAAATTTGAAACAGTTCAAAATTACCCAACACCAAAAACAGCCGATGAAGTTAAAAGATTCGTAGCTTTCTGCAACTATTACAGAAGATTTGTACCGAATTTCGCGGAACACTCAAGAAAACTAACTAGGCTTTGCAAAAAGAATATTTCCTTCAAATGGACAGAAGAATGTCAAAAAGCTTTTGTCTACTTAAAGGAAGCATTAATTAGTCCAAAACTTTTGCAATACCCAGATTTCGATAAAGAATTCTGCATAACAACAGACGCTAGTGGGTACGCTTGTGGGGCGGTCCTTAGCCAAAAACACGATGGCAAACAGTCACATTGCGGATGCATTATCCCGCATAACAATTACAAACTTAAAAGATATGTCAGTGGAAGCAAGTAAAATACTAAAAATAACAACAAGATCAGCAACAAAACATACCAGCAGTAATATTGAAAATAAAGAAAGTCACAAAGAGAACCCCAAAATATACGAAGCGCTAAATAAATTTGAAGTAAAAAGACATGTCGAGCTCGTTTTCAATCCTCCGAAATTATATTTCAAAAAAGGAAAGAAAATTTGTAGCGATTTGGATACAAGCAACCTAATTGTTGAGGATAAGATTGACTTAGGACAATTCTTTACCAGGCTTGAGAGAGAAGCCGGCAATTTAGGACTTGTACAAATACAGTTGTCCTTAGGAGACAAATTGTTTAAAAGAAATTATACTGCAGTAGGCAAATTTATACAAATGGGTAATAAAGTTCTCAAAAATCTAACAATCGCTCTAACCCCAGAGGTTATATATGTGACACATCCCGGGAAAATTAAAGAAATTCTGCACAAATATCATGACGATCCTATTAGTGGTGGCCACCCAGGAATAAATCGCATGACAAACAAAATCCAACAGAAATATAGCTGGCTGAATATGAAAAATGACGTAAGAAAATACGTAAAAAACTGCATCCACTGTAAGAAAAATAAGACAAATAAACATATAAAAGAACCAATGACAATAACGGAGACACCTCCGAAGGCATTCGACATTGTACAAATCGATACAGTAGGCCCATTACCGAAGTCGATAAATGGAAACGAATATGCAGTTACCATTATATGCGACCTAACCAAATATTTGGTAGCTATCCCAGTTCCAAGCAAACACGCAACAACAGTCGCTAAAGCCGTGTTCGAACATTTCATCTTGATTTATGGACAAATGAAAACAATCATGACGGACATGGGCACAGAATACAAAAATAGCTTATTTAAAGAACTGTGTAAATTGTTGAAAATTGAACATAAATCTTCAACACCGTATCATCATCAAACTTTGGGTACTGTAGAACGCACTCACCGAACATTCAATGAATATATACGTTCATACATATCCAGTGATAAAAATGATTGGGATGAATACCTCAGGTATTTCGCGTATTGTTACAATACGACCCCATCTACCACACACAAATATTGTCCATTTGAATTAATATTTGCAAAGAACCCACCGAAATACGAATTTTTAAAAGAAAATTAAATCAGCCCATTATACAACCACGAAGCTTACGACAAAGAAATAAAATATAGACTTCAAATAGCACAGCAAAGAGCTAGGAAATTAGTCCAAGAGGCTAAAGAAAAAATAAAAATTAATTATGATAAAAGTAGCTATAGTAAGGAAATTAACATAGGAGATTTAGTATTAGTTAGAGAAGAGGCCTCCCATAAGTTAGAAAATAGATATAAGGAACACTATAAAGTTAAAAGTATTGATAAGAATAACAATTTCACTCTAATACCACATAGCATAGCAAATAGCAATATAAACAAAAAGGAGATTATAATTCATAAAAACAGACTCAACACAATTTAACACCGCTAGTAATAACAAAAAAAACAAAAAAAAAAAAAAACAATAAGCACTCCAGTTTACTCATTTAGATAAACAAGCACACACGCCAAAGAAAGTGTGTAATTAATTACACACGGATCACAGCTTAATATGTCGAGACGTTTTTCAATCTGAAGCCAATCTGGAATAAGTCAAAACACTTTGTAGCCTGAAATCCCTTTTCGCGTAGCCTCTTTTCACAGAGTGATCCAACGTAACCCATCTTGAACCAACCAAACACAGTTCAGTGTGAAATAAGGCAGTCCCGTTTGTTTGCATCATTGTGAACGTGTCTTGTTGCGTTATACTCCGTAGACGCCAAGGACTCCACATCTACGGAACTGCGGTCACATGATGACGACGAATGCGGGCCCGCTTGCTCGCCTAGACCAGCCGCCTATACTGGGTTTACCTGCATCGTAACTTTTTTCCGTGTGTTTGCCATGACGGCTTCAATAGCGTACTTTCGGTGGGATCTTTCTAAAAAGAATTCTCATTGAAATCGAATATTTTTAATCGAAGGCATAAAAGTCTCTTTCCCACAATACCCAGCATTGACTGTTGGGTCCGCAGCATTGATAGGTTGGGTCGCTTTGTAGGTTCAGGCTTCGCGGACAGTGGTTTCAGCTTGCAAAACGTCTTAACATAATACACTGTGAAATGTGTAAGGTTTGGTTAGGCTAGGTTAGGTTGAGTCGGGTTAGATTAGTTAGGTTTTGTTAGGTTGAGTCGTGTTCGGTCGCTTTGTGTGTTGAGGCTTTGCGGATAGTGACTTCTTCATAATTCTTTATAATTTAACCTTCATCTCAAGATATTTTTAAAGAACCACTCCAAACCAATCGTAAAGAATAACGAACATTTAAACCAGTAGAGAAATAATATTAAGAAAACGAAAAGAAATTATATAATCCAAAAAACTGTTTCAGAAACTAAGTCCAACTAAACAAAGTATTCCGCATAGAGATGAAATAGCTACATTGAATGAACCTCTTGTTAAAGGTATATATACTCCTAAACCCCTTATTAAACGAATATCTTGAGAATTATTTACATTATGAATAATAGCTTCAACACAAATTATTAAACCCAACTGACTTAAAGTAGAAACAGCAATATATTTTTTTTCAATCAATTTCAAAATTAGCGCCTAATCCAGCTATAAATTATGTTAAACCAGGTCATAATTAAAAAATTTCCCTAATCAACTTTCGTATAACAAAAAATTAAATCGAGTAAATAAAGCTACAAGAGTTGAAGGATGAACTAATGCAGAAACAGGTGCTGGTGCAGCTATGGCAGCAGGTAATTAACATGGAAAATGAATTTGAGCTCTTTTTGTTATAGCTGCTACGACAATTAATAAACCAATAATCTTTATTTCCATTATACTTTTTACTAATTCTAAATAAAAAATAAAATTTCAGTTTCCATAATTGAACATTCAAGCAATAGCTAATAAAAAAGGTACATCGCCAATACTTTTAGATAAAGCAGTTAATATACCAGCTTTGTATGATTTTACTTTTTGAAAATAAATAAGTAAACAATTAGAAACAAATCGTAATCTATTTCAACCTAATAAACCTCTAATGAAATTAGGACTAATGATTAATAATATAATTAACAAAGCATATATAGTTACAAATATAATACAACGATTAATATTTATATCGCCTATTATATATTCCTTTCTATACATACATTAATTTTTCGACCTATTTATTGATATCAAACAACAATTTTTATGAGTTTCGTAGAAGTTGTAGTTGTTTCGAAGATCGCTACATCTTCTCATCAGACTTCTTCCGGTGATCGAGACCACGACCTCCACGGCGTCCTCGTACTCATACTCCTTAAGGCAACGTCTTAACCACTAGCACTAAGTCGTCTGCACTGTTGTTGCTTTTTCATCTGCCTATTTTTGTTCAAACAATTTAAAGTACGCCAGTTTGAAGGGAAAGGAAAGAAAAGAAAACAAGGGAACTACTGGTTATACCAGGATGGCACATAAGCAAGGACATTTTTCCGTTAATAAAATGCAGAAGGCAGTAGAGAAATCGTTTTAAGTACCGAACTTAAGAGAAAAAGCAATGAAGGTCATAGGAAGGTGCGTTGAGTGCATCATTAACAATGCGGAGTCGGTTTCTTAAATCCTACCAACGAGGAAGGCAAATCGTTGGGAACTCTCCACTTCAACCGCGTCCGACCATTAGATTCGATCAGGAAAGCATACAACTACATTCTTGTAATTGTGGACGCATCCTCCACATTTGTTTCCCATCCAATGAAAAACACTGGTGCTGAAGCGGCCGTCACATGCACGAAGAAGCAAGCAGCCGGGTTTTGTCATCACTGGCAGAGGTGCGGCTTTTACAACCAATCTGTTCCAGAGATACTGCGAGAGCGAGAAAATCCAGCACTTGTTGATTGCGACGGGTGTCCCGCGAGGTAATGGCCACGTCGAGCGCTTGCACTAGATCGCCACCCCAATGATAACTAAGCTATGTAGCGACAGTCGCGGGAACTGGTATAAGCATGTAAATCGCGTGATCAACGGTACTCCACAGGGAAGCACCAAGCGATCACCATTCTCGATCCTGGCTGCACTAAAAATGCGCGTGAAAGGTCTGCCTTAGATGCCAGAGTTGCTGGAAGATGCGGGCTTCGACGAGCTTGATGCTGGAAGAAAAGATGTGCACCAAGAAGCACAAGATAATATTGCTGCCATCCAACAGGAATACAAAAGAACCTTCGATGGGCAGAGTAAATTAGGAGATCAACGAGCTTGTAGCCATTAGAAGTATGAAACAGGCTTAAAGTTGAAAGGAAAATTCTTTGGGTCATACAAAGTGACTAACAAGATGCCACATGGAAGATTTGAAGTCAAGAAAGTTGGTCAAAACGAAGACGTACCATTACAATACCAGAGTTTTTTAAGAAATGTAATCCCTAATTCGAATGCGGGACTTGACGGACGATAATGCCATTAAGCAAAATTGACCACGTACAAACAGATGAGACACTGCGCCACAGACAACGCGTACAGAACCGACTGAACAGCGAAACGAAAGGACAGGATAGTTATGAAAAAGAGAAAACGAACATTTAATTCGATTACGCACACTCGGACGCGACTAAAAAAATAACTTAAAAGAGACCTTTAAGCAAATGGGTAAAATATATGTATATAAGCTAAGTGAAATCAATGAATTAAATGAACATTAAAAACCCACCGGACATTTATATTCA
Source organism: Anomoia purmunda (assembly GCA_951828415.1). Classification (NCBI taxonomy): domain Eukaryota; kingdom Metazoa; phylum Arthropoda; class Insecta; order Diptera; family Tephritidae; genus Anomoia; species Anomoia purmunda. The sequence continues at coordinate 33,859,719 of OX639998.1, read as the reverse complement.
ACTATTATTAGTTTTTAATTACTTAATTTAAAGCTCATTCTTTAAACTATTTAAATTAATTATTATTTTTTTTTAATAAATAAAAATAGAGAAATCGTAAACGAATATTATTTAATTTATAATCATTTATTTAAAATAGTTTTGACACAATAAGTTTTATAAATTATTAACTCTTATAAAATCGAGATAAGTAAATATTTAATAATTGTTTAATAAACCCTGATACTCAAGGTACGATAAAAAAATTTTGTTTTTTTTATACAAATTTTTCAAAATATTTCAATATTCTTTTACAATAATAATGTAAATTATTTTTTAATAAAAAACTGCTAAAATATTAATTAATATTCTAATAAATAAAATAAAAATTTAGAAATAAATCTGAAGTTAATCAATTTATATTGATTTGCACTTCAATGTAAGTTTCATTTATTGCCCAAAGTCACATGAATATACGTAGTTAAATACATTGGCCCGTAGTCATAGTCAAATATAAGTCGGATCTAAATACGTTAAAGCATACTTTAGCTTAAAGTATACTTTATCTTAGTCATAGTCGAGTTAAATCCGGCTTTTTCGGTTAAAGTCGAATTTAAAGTTAGAGTGCCGAAAAGCTGTTACTAAACCATTTAGTAAACTGTCAAAATAATTATAAATCTGCATCTTCGGTGCTAAAAGTTGTTTTTTCTTGGTGAAACTTAAATTAAAGGAAAAAAATGAGCCGTTTTGATAATATTGAACGGGATTTCAGCATCATAAGTGATGCTACTTTGATTAGACGGTCAAAAATGTATAAAACCAGAATCAACCCTTTCGAATTAGACGACAGTGATTTCTATTCTCGGTATCGGTTCGACAAAGCCACGGTGGAGTTCATTATTCGAGCTTTAAATATGGTAAATCCGAGAAATAATAGAGGTCTTCCGGTACCAGTGAGCACACAAGTCTTATGTACTCTTAGATTCCTTGGAAGAAATGTCCATCAAAGTGATGTTGGTATGTGAATAAAGTGTAATTTAATTTTCTAAATGAAATTCCATGCATATTCCTGTATTATAGCTGATCTGCAGGGTTTATCCCAGAAATCTGTAGGAAGGATAGTAAAAGAATTATCCAAAAGAATTGCAATGTTACTGCCACACTTTGTTCGATTCCCAAGCAGAAATGAGCTGAACGAAGTAAAGAACAAATTTTACCGATTAGCTCGGTTTCCGACCGGTATCGGAGCAATCGACTGCACCCATGTGCGAATTAAATGTCCTTCAAAGAATGTGGGCCCAACTATGGCAGGTCACATTCTGAATAGGAAAGGATACTATTCCATAAATGTTCAGGTAAATAACCAAAAATACGCCATAATATATAAGTGAATGCGACAATAGCGTAAATATATTTCACAGATCGTATGCGATGCAGATTGCAAGATCCTTGATATTGTTGCAAGGTCACGCGGCTCCAGACATGATGCTCGAATTTGGGACAACTGTCAGCTTAAAACTCGTTTGTTGGAAAGCAAATCAGAACACAATGGTGTACTAGTGGGAGATGCAGGCTACCCTAACTCATTTATACTATTGACACCAGTTAGAAATCCGTCCACAACCAAAGAAGAAAGGTAGTAGTTTTCAAAATTATTCCTGAAATATTTCATTTCTGAATGTTTCTTTGAAGATATAATAGAAGCCACATTGCCACTCGTTCCAAAATAGAATGCCTGAATGGACAGATAAAATCTAAGTTTCGTTCAGTTTTCGAGAGGTTGAGGGTTGACCTAGATACTGCAAAAAAGTAGTTGTCGCTGTTGCTGTACTTCATAACATCCCGAAAGAAAGAAACTTTTCATGGGAGTCCTACATTTTAACTAAACAACAACTAAGAAATTCAGGTAATTCATTATGCTTACATCTACTTGGGTAAAAAAATATGTCCTTATACATATAGAAAAAAAAAATTCAGTCTTATTTAATAAAAACTAAGAAATTTAGGTAATTCATTATGCTTACATCTACTTGGGTAAAAAAATATGTCCTTATAAATATAGAAAAAAAATTCAGTCTTATTTAATAAAAACTAAGAAATTCAGGTAATTCTTTATGTTTACATCTACTTGGTTAAAAAATATGTTAAACTTGAATATAAATCGTGTGCTATAGTATTTTGGGCAGAGCCCATGAAAAGAGAAAGCTCTTTACTTTGCAGTTTACCTAAAGGGAGTGGTATATAAACCGCTACAGAACCTGGCGAGTAGTCGTCTAAAGGGGCAACATCTAAGGCATTGGAGATACTACTCCAGGTGCTTACCCATATACACCAAGGCATATATTTTCTTCAGCGAAGATGCAGGGAAGTGTGTGTGGCGGCAGAATAATACAATTCAATATAAGAAAAGACAATATAGCCCATTTTACCCTAGCGAAACTTACGGTATCCCTCACGGAGTTCTCTAGGGAAGAGTAGGTTTTATGGTCTGTCGAAGTGTTAGAGATGTCATCTGAGCATCCCGGGAAATGGGTGCTCATAAGTATCTCCAGCATTTCCGTACAAGATGATGCCCAGTCACCTTTTAGGCCCCAGAATATAGCGTCCGTTGGCCTCAGAGTATTCTTTAAAACGAAGTATTGCCAAGATTCGCGATGAGCCTTCTTTATGGCCTTCTTGGAAATTTTGAGTGAGTCCTTGTAAGGTTGCTAGAAACCTGTTCTTTTAGATTGGTTAAAGAAGATCCTGGATTCAGAGAAAGTTTAAAACTAATAGAGATGATCTTTTGAATGCTGCCAGTCTACAATCTGGTCGGACAGACTATTCGATACGAGTGAGATACCCAGAAATTCTGTTCTGTCAGAGGTGACAATCCTCCCGTTCCTGCGGTTGCATATATTAAAACCATTTAGAAGAATAAAATTAAGTAAAGACTCACCTCTTGCGTTGGTATTACTTGAGCCCCATACTTTATGGTGAAAATTATAGTTGGTGCCAATTATGACCGGAAGGTTTCTACGGTTCGCCTCCCTAACAGCATCCTGTGGTCTATTTGGTGAAAAACTTGGCTGTCGTAGGTCGCCAGCCCATTAGGGCTCTCCCTTAGCCGGGCGCTGATGCTTACGGTTTCTTCGTCGCTATATTGAAAGTGTAGAACATAAGTTTTTCAAAATAATGCAAGTTCTGAGAGTTCAGTCCACAAACCTTGCTTCTGGCGACCCACGGTTCCTGGACTAGATCGATGTCCTCAGGTTTCTCGTTGAGGTGAAGAAGCAGGGTAGCCGAGACTGCCTTGGAGTGGTGCACATTTGTAAAATCCGCACCATCTTCAGAGTGGGTGACATCCATTGCTTCTAGCCTTTCCCCCTCCGAGGCTGCTATGACCGTGGTGTAATTTTCAGCCTCTTCCGGTTCGGAGGTTAGAAACTGGTCTTCCTGACCCTACGTATGCAGGTACTGAGTCCGTATGGTGCAGGACCGGGACTCTTTTCGAGTATCCATTTTTAGACCCTGCATAGTTTAGGAAGGCTTTCTATTCCTCCGTCAGTTGGTCATGCGAGATATTTATTCACATATTCACATTCAAACTAATTATTATCTATAATTTTATTAAAATTTATTAAATAAAATAGTTACTATTCAGTTGAATAAATTTTCACCGATTAATAATCGGAAATAGAAACAAAATATAAAATATCTTTTAATATAATAACCAAACTTAAAAATTTTTACTTCTTGACATAATTAAATTCTACTTAAAAAAAGGTTTTTTATAAACAAAAACATATACGAAATTAATAATTAATAAAATAATAATAGTTCTAATTATCTCTAAAATTTTTGTTATATATATTTTATACCAAGTTGTAATTAATAAACACATACATACACACATACATATATATATATATATATACAAATATTTAATTAATTAACACATTAATATGGTTCTATAAAAAAATCCTAAGATAGATAGATCAATGACAGTTTATTGAATTTATATATATATAATATAATATGACGTTCGGAATCGGGATAAAAATAAGTTAGAATAGCTTATTTTATGTTCATTTAAAAAGTATATCTATATTAAAGTTGAGATTTTTACTCCAGAAAATTAGATATTACATTTGAAAAATATCAAGCTTCTTTTTGCTTGAAAAAGCATTTACAATTTTTTCTCGATGAATTGCCTGATTAAAATTGATACCTTGATGGGGTAAATTATGTAAATAATTTTATATTTATTAATAATTTAACATAATATCTTAATTGAAATTTTTTTTTGTTTTACATTTATTTGAATTAAACTATTTCTAATATTAACAAAAACTTGTGTGCATCACACACTAAAATATAAAAAGATAAGCTAATTCAGTTAAACTGTCGTTCTGTGCGGACGGGTTGTTTGCTAGCTCCTTACTTTTTTTTAGTGCTAGTGTTTCAGTCCAATAAATGGTGAAACAGTGACTCTTATTTGGATAACGTATAAAAACGTGCCGCGTGTTTGTGGCCAAAAAGTGGAACTCACACTACCTAAAGTGCAGTGCACGAAATGCGGTGATTTTTATCATTTGAATTTTTGTCTAGCTCTGATAAGCTATTCTTTTGCAAAGTGTGCGCTGCTGCCCGGCGTAACTCTTTTCGTTCTCCTCCGCCGCCTGTAATCCGTGAAGAGGGTGTAGTATGCTTTGCTCAAATATTTCGGGTTCTGTACATAAGAAAACTGGCATTCAACGAAGCATTACCGACAACTCAGTACAGCAAAAAATGCCAAACCCAATTTCTTCGCTTCAATCCGAAAAAGATAGCGGACATAAGGAAATTGATAGTGTTACAAAGCAACAAATGAACATGCAAACTATCCTAAAAGAGATTGCTTCTCTTATCTCTTTGGTCAGCGGGCTTCAAGAAGATAAGCAATGCTTGTTAAACAAAATTGAACATCTCCAAGCTGAGCTTCACTCAATACAAGCCAAAATTCGCTATGATGAGTTGACAACAGCAGTTTCTATGCTAACATCAGAAGTTAAGAAGCCTTCGTCAAAACATAAGCATTGCCCTCACTAACACTAACAAACTCTGCTTCTGCTGCTATTTCTGCACTCACTGATGCTTCTCCTTATTTGCCTTCTGCCTATATCATATCACAAACCTGTAGTATTTCTCGCTCACTCTCCTATGGTGCTGCTGCTATTGCTAAAAATGTTCCGCCAACACTTTTCTGACGCTGATTCGCCAACTTCGCTAACATGCTTTAGTTCTGATACTCGCCCAATCTCTTATGCTACAGCTGATGGTAACAATTCTCCGTCAATAAAGAGTACTGTTTCGCACTCTTGTGATGCTGCTTCACTTTGTAATGCTAATCTCACAGTCCCAGATGCACAGTGGTCTATTGTCAACAATTAGAGGCCCGAAAAGCTAAAAGTGGCACAAGAAGTTGTGATTGGCCTAAGTAGAATTACCGAACTTGATGTTGACGCTTCCAAAAAATGGCTTCATATTAGGTATTTTAAAAATACAGTCACTGAGAAAAATATCGTTAATATTAAACACGAATATTGATCGCATTCATTTGGATTGCTTTTAACTTGTGAAAAAAGATGTGGATATTAAGTCATTGAAAAAGATTAACTTTAAACTAGGTGTTACTGCGTCCCTTTTTGACCAGATTCTGAGTCCTAAGCTTTGGTCTGCAGATGTTATGGTTCGCCCCTTAAAATTTTTCAGCACAGAAGGTCAGCTGAACAAACAGTTATAGCCGCATATAAAACCAAGCACCTGGAGGTGTCTTCATTGCTGTTCGTCGTAATCTGCGAGTGCATCTAGTTACGCTCAAAAATGAAGAATCTGTTCTGTATCAATTGTGCGTTTGTGCAAATGGTTGATCTGGATGTGGTCACTTGTACTTGTTAGCCGTGAACATCCCGCCAAGTGGTAATTTCGATCTCAATAAAGCGCATACAGACAATATTCCATCGTGAGTTCAAAACAAGCTCGCTGGTAACAAAATTTGCATTGTTGGGGATTTTAACGGGTCTGGTTGGGTCTTATTCTAACTAATATAACTACCTTGCTTGAATCGTATGTTATTGATGATATCTTCAGTATTGAGTAAGTTCAAACTAACAACTTTGTAAACAATCTTGGCAGAATTCTTGATCTTGTTTTTGGAAGTGATAACACGCTTCTGCCTACTGACAAACACCACGTGCCGCTAGTTCTTAAAAATGGATTCTACGTTTTTGTTATCCCTAAGCCTGAAGAAATAATTGCATTAAATTTTTCTTCCCGCGACTATTTAAAGCTGAAACGCCTTCAAGATGGCATTGACAGGGAGAGATTGTTATTAAATGTTGATGTATCCTTGTGTTTTCCTAATTATAAATCTGAGCTGAGAGAGGTTCTGCACGCTTCCATGTTTCCAAAAAAGCCATCCTTTTCGGTTCATCGGCAGTTAATCTTGGTGAAAAATTTGTGAGTACACCAATAGATGTTGCTAATATTTCAAAACAAATTTTGTACAAGATGTTATTTATTGTGATGCTTCTGAGAATTTATCTGCGCGCAAAAACTAATTGTCGACTAATTTCGAAAATTTGAGCCTTTCTTCAGATGATATCATTGAAGGGATTCTAAGTTTAAAACCCTCTACTCAAACAGATGCTGATAAACTCTCGACCGTTTTTCTTCAAAATTGTCCAGCGATTGTTACTCCGTTGAAAGTGATTTTCAAAAAATCTTTGCTCTTTGCTTTGATGTTGTTTTTCTTTCTTTGTTTTTCTTTCGTAAATTTTTTATTGTACGCCGACGATTAAAAAATATTTTGTGTTATAAATGATTTAATCGATGTGGTATATCTTCAAACGTAATTGGATAATTTGTTCCTTTGGTGCCAGAGTTCTCGTCTTTCATTAAACGTAAAAAAAATTATTTTAAATATCTTTTTCTAAAAGTCAAACAGTTTTAAAAGCGTCCTACTCAATCTGCAATAATGTGCTTCAATCTGTAGGCGAAATTATAGATCTGGGAGTATTTTTTAAACCAATTTTTTTTATTTAATAGTCATAGTCAATTCTAGATTACGAAGAAACAGCTCACAATTTTCGGATCCCTATACCCTTAAACTGCTTTTGTCCGTTTTATGTTAAAATATGCCGCTTTATTTGGAGGCCTTATTCCTAGTTTTCTTTCAATACGATAGAAAATGTTCAAAAAGTGTTCGTAAAGTATGCCCTGGAATCTTTAATCATTTCGGATCCTATCCCTTCCTATCATTCACGTATCCTTTTTATCAACCTTCATTCACTTGAATCAAGAAGATCGATTCTATCGCTTTCTTTCGTTTTTAGCATCATTAAGGGTGCAATGATTGCCTGTCTTTGCTGGAAAGAATTCATTTTCTGGTCCCATTCAGGGCATTACGTACATTTTATCCCTTCTACCCGGAAAAGGTTAGGACTAATTATGCGAAACGCTCCATTCTGTCATTTTAGATTTTTCTTTGTATTTCATTATCTGTTATATTCGGCTTATAAGTATTGATTAAGTATACGTATTATTTATTAATATTATTGTTTATTAATATTCGCTATAAGTTGTCAGTAAGAACTTTGTTTTGTTGACTTTATGAAATTAATAAATAATTAAGCTAGTGGGTTCATACCACATTTATAAACGTTCGTTTCTTTTTAATTAAAAATAATTCGGCGAAAATTATATTCTTTTTTATTTTAAATATAGAGTACCAGCTAATTTTGATTAAGAGCTTGAAGAGGGTTAGATATTAATTAATTATATTTTATCTCCTAATAAGGGATAATAAAAAATTTTAGTAATGTGTCAACAATTATTGGAGCACTTCAAAACTTCTTTACGAAAACTAGCATCATTTTTATCAATTAATCATCTAAGATAAATTCTGACAGTCAGTGTTCATTTCGCTGTCGTCATTTTCGTTTGTACTAAGACTGTTAGACTGATTCCCCTATTAATATCATTATCGTTATTCACTTTGGCAAGTTTGTCTCGTACCGCGGATTTGAGGGGAACTATAATATCATTATCGTTATTCACTTTGGCAAGTTTGTCTCGTACCGCGGATTTGAGGGGAACTATATTTTTTGGCTGATCCCACCACCCGACAGTTTTCACCTCTCGTCAGCAAAATTTAACAGCGGTTGAGCAAAAATACAATTTTAGATAGAGTGCGTGTAAAGTGTGTATGTTATTAGGTACATATTAGGGTTGCAGGTGTATTTCTTTGAAATTTTTTTTTTGTATACATTTTTTACTATGTGTTTTAAAAGTAAAATCCAAAAATAAATTATGATTAAAAAGTTTTAATTTGGGAGTAAATAATTACATTACCGTCTGGATTAGTGCAACTTTTATATCACTTAATACGTTAATTACTAATGTAAAAATTACTGATTTTATCGGGGATGTCGCAGCATCTGACTCGGAATTTGCTTTCCTCGAACATGAGCAAATACACAACATGCATTGTACATACACATATATTTACATATACATACATGTGCCCATAAAATAATAGCAACGTGTGTTGACAAGTTTTGAAAATTTTGTCTTCCTTTATTTAATTTCAATAATTTTAATGATAAAATAATATTATTAGCAATATAGTTGGTTATTTAACAAAAACCATGTAAGTCAAACTTTAAACTTTTTCTAACTTCTCAATCAAAATTTTCAGAAGCTAATACTTTGAGCAATTTAGAAAGGAAACACTTTTGAATTTTGAAAGCCAATTTTGGATTGTTTATTAGTTACGACGTTTTGCATTTTAGGCTACGATATTTTATAAATATAGCTTAATCAGTTCAATATTATTTGAAAGTTTTGGACTATGTACGAAATAAAATTATACTCAAAAAATTTAAATCAAAATTTCAAACTTTTGTTCGCACTTTTATAAACTTTTATAGTATGCACTTTTCTTCAAATTTGCGCAATTTCTTTTATACATATTTCTTTGGAAATTCATCAGAATAACTTCTCGAGTTATCGCTTTTTTTCTGTCAAGTCCGAAGTATGTATTAATGTTAGAATTTTAATAATTAAGATATGATGAACTTCATGTTCGCAACTCTGATTTCAATTATATATATTTCGTTATACCTTTTCTTACTACATATCTAATATTTAATTTTTTTTCTTTTTTTGGTTAAATTAAAGTTAAAAAATTTAAAAATAACCGTTATTTTTATTCATAAAGATATATTGTACTTAAGAATAGAAATACATGTTGTTAAGATACATATGTAAAATCGTCGATCACTTAAGCAATTCCAAGCGTGTATGTAGATAAAAATCATTTCTGTAATCATACAAATAAACGCATGGTTACATAAATAAATACAAGCGTACATATGTAGCAATCCCCCGACCCTTTGACAGACAACATCTAAGATGAAAGCGAAATAACAGTAATAAAATTAACTCAGTTATCACTTTTTTCGTATCAATCTTAATATTACAATGTTGCAACTAAGTATTCCAATGGATAGCCAAGCTAAGCTGTAGTTTAGCAGGTTATCTTGGTCAAAGATCGCAATTCATTGATTTTAAAACAAATATTCTAATCCTAAATGAGGCGTTTTGTCAAAACTCCACACAAGTAGTGGCTTCTGCGCGCAAATCGCACGAGAAAGCTGCGTTCCGGCATGTACCCGACTTGTTTACATATATATGTACATACATAAACTACCAGACCCGGCCACGCGTTGCTATGGCTAAGGTTTTTATTATATTACATAGTAGTAAACTATTCAATGGAAACCGAGGGAGAACACCAGTCATGGGGGCCACCATGCTTTTTTACACATATGCCATTTGTCAAAATGCATGGCGACCTCAATGATTGATTTTCTACTACATTTGATATTGAGCAAAAATCAATACAAAAGAAACAAATTTGAATTTTTTTATTTTTTGTATTCAAGTCTGTAACAAATGAGTAGGTACATTACAAAGTTGTTAGTAAATAACACGTAACACTTAAACTTATTAATGGGGTAGGTAAGACACATAGTTTTAAATTTTTAACAATAATGTTTATTATCTTGAATTACAAATACTTCTAATTTTAATTTGATTTAACACTAATCGGTGCACAACATTTTTGGTTAACCTGTATTTAGCTAATACAAATAGATTTGACGGTTTTCCTACACGTGAACATGTAACAACATGCCCATGAGAAAAACACGGATTTTCCAAATCTAAACCACAAATGGCCATTTTTGGCCTTGAGACTTATTTATAGACATGGCAAAAGCTAAACGAATTAGAAACTGTAACCTTTTGAAGGGTATCGTAGATTCTGATGGTATCATCGGGATACGTGGCAACAGGACCACTTCTCCTTTAAACATTCCAGTTAAAATGGTGGCTTCAAGAATATTTCCGGTGATCTTTGTGATGAGCAAACGCGTACCGTTGCATAATCGAGGTGGATTCAAATTACGCAGAAGAATAATAGGTGAACCAATCTTTAATCGAAGATTATGTGGTGGCACTCCAGGTATATCTAGTGAATTTAAAAATTCAATTGGAAAATGTACACTATCATTTTCATCAACAACAGTGTCGATTGATTTAAAAGACATCAGATCGCCTGGTAACAACTGTTGTGTCTGGAAGTTAATTTCGTCAACATCAACATTATTTATCAGAAAATATATGTGCTGATGGATCATTTTGCAATTGTACGGGCATATTTATGGTCAATCGAAGTGTTTCAACACTACGCCATAAGAATGATCGATTTAAACATGCATTAATCTCAGCCGCGAAAGTAGAGCGAGGTATAACCGGTAAGGTCTGCCGGAAATCACCAGACAAAAGTAAGATAGCACCACCGAAAAGTTTATCATTGCCGTTTAAATCTTGCATAGTTCTATGTAATGCTTCGAGTGAATATTTGTGAGCCATTGTGCACTCATCCCAAATTATGATTGAACTCTTCCACAACACTGCTATTCTTTTTTATGTTAAATATTGCGTTTGGTTTATTATTAATGTCCAAAGGCGGCTTGAATGTTGAATGTGCCGTTCGCCTACCATCTAGCAAAGTAGCCGCAGTGCCTGACGATGCAACTGCCAATGCGATTTTCCGTTGTGACCGTATTTTGGCAAGAATCAACGATATTAAAAATGTTTTACCGGTTCCACCTGGTGGGTCCAAGAAAAAGAACCGCCTTGCTCAGCACCAACAGTCAGCATAATCCAATCATAAATATTTTTTTGATCTGCTGTCAGTAATGGCTCACTGTTCACTATAATTGATGCTAAAATACCATATTGTTTTTCTCGTTGTAAATCGGTGGCTGGGCGATGAGGTGATGGCATACCATAATGATTAAGTTGTAAATTTGAAATTAAAACACATAAATCTTCGATCAGCACCAACGCTTCTTTATACATCTCTGGCGTATAATCAATATTTTGGTATTTATCTGTTTGCCTAATTCGGTGGAATATATCTTCTGTCATACAATTTTTACATTTTTCCCCAAAAAGTTTGTGCTTGCGATGGATAACACGTCGTCAAAATAATTGCAAACAGCTGACGAATGTTATTGGGCGTTGATGTTAACGCAGCGTCAGCAAGCGTTAAGTCCCAATGGTTATCGTCTTCTAGCAAATGCAGTTCACGACATGTATCTTGGTATGTATTGAATACTCGGCCATTAACTGTTCCCAAAAATTCAAAAGACGTTGGTCCGGGAACATTCACCAATAACAAACGTAAATAGAAGCACTCACGTTGCTTTGGATGTACCGTGTAAAGCCGTCCCAATGTCTTAGCTTTGAATATGCCTGTAATGGAAGGATCTGGTTTTCCTTGCTTTCGTGGCTCCCATTTTTTACAGGATTTGTTCCATATGAAATAACGTGAAACATCACTATAAATCAGTGGCTTAGCGAATTGGCCAAAACTATCCGATTTTTGACACAGTGTAAAAAGTTCAGTTAGTGTCGTTTTTGGAGTCTCAAGCGCTCTTTGGAGAACATTTTCTTCGGTGAAGTATACACGTTGCCCGTTTTCAAGATGTATTGCTAGATGCTGGACAGAGGGGTCTCTTTAGTGTATGGGAAAGCTAAGAATATGCCAAATAGCTTCGTTGCTGCTAATGTATCTACCCATTTGGTATCGTTGTATTTATATTTTGTAATTCAAATATGGCAAAATCAATGCCTTTCTTTTAACATATTTACAAATGTACTTAATTGATTTTACAGAACTGCAAAGCTCGACATTGATATTAGCCTCATAATTTTTTAAAGTAATAGTGAGTATGGTAGCATCCACTGATTACCAAATTCTACTTGATTTGTAAAATTCGGCAATCGCTTTGTGAATGTGTGGTCACCATTCTCAATATTTATGCGGCGATACGATGGATAACCGTCAATATCCGAGATAGTGTCATTCGTATGTGGCTTTGGGAAATTTTTCTTGCATTTTCCATTTTCCATGCATGGTGACGTCATGTTGAAAGCACCGCACGGCCCGTGGATCGTGTGTTTGGTAGCAATATCAAATAATTCTTGATCAATCGATGGGTCTGAAATTTCGGCTGAAATTATTTGATCGATTTCTTTTTGATGGATTTTTTCTTCAAGCCAAATGAAAATGTGGGCATGAGGCAAACCTCGATTTTGCCACTCAATCGAATACAGCCAACAACGTGTGATACCAAAAAACTGAATATTTCACAATAAAATCAATTAAGGATTTCAATTTTTGTTTGAACCCAAGTGCAGTTATATCATGACGATGAAATGCTTGTTTTCCTGGTAATTGTAAAGTTTGTATCTCTTTCCAATTCAGATTACATGTGAATGTAATGAACAAATGTGGTCGGCCGTAATGACGTACGTAAGTCATTGCATCTTGTATGTATTCCTGCATGTTCCCTGGACTGCCGATGTAGCTTGAAGGTAAAATGAAAGCATTACCGATGTCATTGGAGTTTAAATTTCCGTCAATATTTCCAACATCAGCATCTCGTAAGTGAATGTATTCTTTTGATCTTAATTTAGCCAGGTTGTATCGAATGAATCGCAATCGTTCGCTTTCAACCTTAGCATACATATCAACAATGTATTGATGGAATAGCTGACGATATCGAAGGATATAGTTATTCTGATTTAGCCTAACCATCAGTCGGTGTGCGCAGTAGTTCATTGAACTAATTTTTTTGTCTCCTTCTGCACCTAAAACAAAATAATGAATTAGATTAAGAAATTAAAATTCGTACATACAGTAAGAAAGTAAATAGTTAATTTTCAAATTTACCGGTATTTGGATTACACTGTTTGATATTAAGGTGATATTCATCCTTTCCTTGCCAAAATATTAGTGGATATTGCAATGCGTCCTATGAACGGTGTAGATCCGAAAACGTACTGACACTGTTGTCTCGCCGTGTAATTCTTATAGCTCTTTTGTCAACTGGATCAGCAACCATAATAATTGCAACCTCATCAACTGTTGGAGCGTTGAATCTGCCAGCATGTTCACCTAATGGTACTTTGTCTGCTTTTATAACGATTTGATAGTTGTCATTTTGCAATCTTGGCGAAACTCTTTTAATCAATCGAATTAGTTGACTCTGATCTTCGAAAAAATTTTCCAGCAATATCACAATTGCTCTTTCCTCTGCTTGTTCAATGAAATTATACTGACACCTTGGCATCAATGATTCGATTTTATGGTACACCTGGCCTTGTATTTTGAATGTAGTTTCAAAATTACGTCCATCGGACGCGAGATCGCAAACTTTATTTGACCAAAATGACGTCTTTTGGAAGCAAGAATTAAATTTTCGCACCTTACGCAAAAATAATTTTGAATCGTATGACTCTCCAGAAAGAAGGGATAATAAAGGATCCGGCGGAGTGGGTAGAGGTGACAGCACAACTTATCCTGATGCGCAGCACATGCCGGGTGTTTCATTCCGAAATTTCAATGCCTGACAATATTGACATACTTTATCCATTGCACCGATACCAATTTTTGAATGCGCAGAGTAGTTAATATCTGGTGCATATTCGAAAGCAAGACGAACAAATGATGCACGTGTTAATGAGCGGCTGGTCTGCTGCCTCTGTCGTTCTTGTACTTGTGCTGTAGCTGTGTTTTGTTCTCGTGCCGCTCTTGTTCTCGTAATAGTCTGTCGCAGACGTTCGTCATGCTATTCTTGAGATTCTTGTGCACGATCCATTGCTGTCCTTATTCTTTGTGCTGCATTTCTTTTTACGATTTGTTCTGCCGACTGATGAGCTCTTTCAACACGTTTGCGTTGTGCCTCTCTGCTCCGCTGGTTGTTAAGGTTAGATTTTTTCGGTGGCATTCGACTGAAAAATTAACTTTTGATCCTGGAGCCTTAAGTACCTCAAACTCATCAAAATACATATATCATACAGTGTGATTTGATGTATAGCAAATATATAATAATATAACTATGTGATAATACTTACATGTATATATTTTAATTAAAGATTGTTGAATAATGAAGTACTAATAATTAAATGGCAAGAAGAATTCCACTGCACGAATTCAATTTATATTTCAGTCTAAATAACACGTGGCCGGCGATCCTAATACCAAAAATTGAAAAAGTAAGAACAATTGAACTTCACTGTATTGCGTTTACTGCGACAAACAACGTGACGCGTAATTTATATATATATATGTTATATATATATTAAGAAGAAGAAGATTAAGATATGATATTCAAAGACTTTCGTTATTATATTTCATTTAATAAACATTTCCAAATCTGATTTTTTGCTCTCTCAAATATATTATTTTTGTAGCTAAGTTGAATCAAACGCGAAATATCTAAAAAATTTCATAGAAATCGGTTAAGTAGTTTAGGAGTCCGTAGCGGACAAACAACGTGACACGTAATTTATATATATTAAGATGTGCCATACATATGTACATTTGCACTTGCGCAAAATTTCTAAAATCTTCCCGAAAAATGCGACAAATGTTTCTGGGCTATGGTGTCCCATCGCAGTATTGTCTGATATTACGATGTTGTAAATTTTCAATGACCGTCAATGGTTTGTAAAATTTAGGACTTAGCATTTGCGTGCGCGGGGAGATGAAATGCTCGCATTTATGAATGAACGGCATTTGTTCGCAGAAATATGCGCCCGCGAATATGAACGAATTCTTTGTTGTTGTATGTAGTAGTTGAAGATTTTTCAGAATGTCACGCTGGTGTAGGGCAAATATTTACACATATACTTATAAATGTGCATACATTTGTAGTAAAAATGCATTTACATATGCACATATATCAACAAAACTAGATATAGGTAAATTCATTTAGATGCACGTGCACTAGTTGATGTATTAGTTATTTATGATTGCACGTAGTTGGCGCTATAATCTCTTACGTGATTTTGGCCGAGTTTAGCAAGTTGCGCCAGTCACTCCTTCTCCCTGTTAACTGGCGCCAATTGGAAATACCAAGTGACGTCAAGTCCTTTTCCACTTGGTCTTTCCAACGCAGAGGAGGCCGTCCTCTTCCTCTACTACCATCAGCCGGTACCGCGTTGAATACTTTCAGGGCTGGAGCATTTTTGTCCATTCGCACGATATGTCCTAGCCAACGAAGCCGCTGTATTTTAATTCGCTGGACTATGTCTATGTCGCGGTAAAGCTCATACAGCTCATCGTTCCATCGTCTGCGGTATTCGCCGTCGCAAAGCCGTAAAGGTCAAAAATCTTTCGGAGAATCTTTCTCTCGAACACTCGAAGGGCCGTCTCATCCGATGCTGACGGTGCCCATGCTTCAGCGCCATACAATAGCACGGGCATGATGAGAGACTTGTAGAGTGTGGTTTTGGTTCGTCGAGAGAGGGCTTTACTGCGCAATCGCCTACTCAGCCCAAAGTAGCACTTGTTGGCAATAGAGATTCTTCGTTGGATTTCCAGGCAGACATTATTATAGGTGTTAATGCTGGTTCCCAGATAAACAAAGTCCTCCACTTTTTCGAAATTGTAATTCTCAACAATGATACGGAAGCCTAGACGCGAGTGCGCTGACTTTTTATTTGATGACAGGAGGTACTTTGTTTTGCCATCGTTCACTTCCAGACCCAAACGTTCGACAGAACCTTATATGCCATGCTAAGAAGACTGATCCCGCGATAGTTGGCGCATATTGGCGCATTTTGTGTACACTTAAATTCCAATCAGCAGGCATGCCTTCGTCCGACCATATTTTGCAAATAAGCTGGTGCGTGCACTTTACCAGCCCCTCGGCGCCGCACTTGAATAGCTCTGATGGCAGTCCGTCAGCACCAGCGGCCTTATTATTTTTTAGCCGCGTAATGGCCGTTCGCGTTTCGTCCAGGTCGGGTGACGGTACTTCGACTCCGTCTTCATTGATTGGGGGTTTGGGTTCATTATGTTTTCCGCGCCACTGCCATTAAGCAGCGTGAAGAAGTGTTCCCTCCTTGAGTGTACTCTGGATATCGGTTACCAGGTCGCCGATTTGGTTCTTACAGGAAATTGCCCCGGGCTTGAAACCTTCTGTAAGGCGCCGTACTCTCTGATAAAATTTTCGGGCGCTTTTCCTATCGGCTAGCGTTTCAAGCTCCTCGCACTCGCGCGTCTCGGTCTCTCTCTTCTCTTTTCGGAAAATGCACCTCGCTTCCTTCGTCAACTCCCGATATCTCTCCCGCACGGTTCGCGTTGCGCCCGATCGCAGCGTGACCCTATAGGTGGCATCTTTCTTTTCTATGGCGACGCGGCATTCCTCATCGTACCAGTCGTTTTTTCGGCCTCGCTGGAAACCAATGACCTCTCCAGTGGCGGTACGTAATGGCCGAAAAATGTGGTCCCATTGCGCGCATATATCCGTTTGTTGAACATTGCTCTCTGAGAGATGGAGTGCAAATCGAGTGGCGAAACGGTCGGTTATCTGTTGTGATTGCAGCTGCTGGACGTCAAGCTTTCTTCGTGTCACTGACCGCGCGCTTTTTGCTGCAGAGAGGCGAGTGCGTATCTTGGCGAGGATGGGGCTGTGTGTAAAAGTCCACGCAAGTGAAAAAGCCTCTGATCGCCATTCACCTGGGAGTGGCCAGAACGATTCTTCTGTCCTCTGGATAGCTCCCGAACACCCGATTGGGGGTGAGCTATAGTGAGGAGGCGAACCTGGTGTGGCCACTTCAACGTTTTCGGTTTAAGGACCCTCTAGGGTTTTTGCAGCGTCTGTTCATCAGTAGATGCGGCTGCAAGCGGGCGTCTGACTTCGAGCAAGCGGCCCGTTATATGTATAAATGTGTTCTAAATCCAGAAATCCCCAGAATCTGGTTGTGTGCTGGGCTTGGTACCCGCCACGTAAGAACACTTTCCAATGTAAAATTTTAGCAAAAAGCCTCGGACGAGACCCCCCTACACTGATGACGACCACGGCAAACGATTAAAGGACTATGATTTAAAGGCATGCATCTGGAATTTCCGGACCCTTAATTTGGAAGGTGCCTCTGTCCGGCTGGTGGATGTCCTCGTAAAGGCAAAGGCTGACATCACTTATATGTACATACATATGTATATGTCCATATGTGCATCTGTGAGTATGTATGTACATATATGTACATATCTATACGTATGTACTCATTTGTGGATATTTATATAAATATGTATGTATGTATATGCTCAAGAATGATAACGATTGATATGCTTTAAAATAAGTACATTTCCCATACACATATGTACATACATACGTGCATAAGTATGAACACATTTATTTTGATATTAAAATGTAGCAAGTTTTATTAAATAGATTTATTAAGTACTTTTAATTTAATAAGAGCGCTCGTGCACGTGCTTTGCCTCTATTCGCAGAAGTGAAGTCTTATGTTTAAGGAGAAGAATGAAGAGGAATAGGAAAGAATGAAAGGAGAAGGAATGTGATGATCAAGGTTACCACTACGCTACACGGTTGCCACTACGCTGCAAGGTTGCCACTAAGCAACATGGTTGCATTCGAGGATAGGAAATATAAAAGTGTTAACAACTCGGCCAATCTGACACATGATCGACCTCGATCAGAAACTAAGTTTTATGATGTTGATTAACTTATGGCTACTCTATATGCGGTTATGAGCAATGCTCTAGGCACATACATACATACATGAATACTTATATATCTACGTTGTTTTTTTTTTTTTAAGTTATAGTATTGCTTTGCCCTTCGACAGGCTCAGCCATAATGATATGCTCAAGCCACCTTCGCATTCTATTTGCCTCAACCACACCATCATATGGCAACTGAGTCAATTGGCAATTTTCCACGTCTCTAATAACGTATCTGTCGTTCCCGAGAATTTTGTTTACGACGTAAGGCCCCTTGTATCTGGGTATGAGCTTTTTGTTAGTACCGGCAGAAGTGTCTACATTCCTTATTACTACAAAGTCACCCACCTCATATGTCTTAGCTTTTACGCTATGTTTTGAAAAGTATTCCTGACTATATTCTTGCGAGTTCTGTATAGCTGCAGCGGCATCTCGCCGAAGGTCCTGCAAATTGGGTACCTCCTGCTGGCCAAACTTCTGTTCAAAATATTCAGTAAACTCTTCTACTATTTTCCCTTTTTGTTCTACACCGAATAAGAGCATGCTAGGGGATTTTTTTGTAGTGCTGTGAACCGAGTTGTTCAGAGCGTATTCTATTTGAAGAAGTTTATTTGACCAATCAGCATGGTCTATTGGGTTACTCAATTTGCCAAGCATAGCTTTAATTACCCTGTTAACCCTTTCCACCTGTCCGTTAGCTTGCGGGGAGGCTACAGCGACCTTTACGTGCCCAATATTTCGCTTAAGTAGGAATTCCCCAAATTCTAACGATGTAAAGCAGGTGCCTCTATCAGATATGATTCGCCTAGGCCTACTATAGTAACTAAAATATTTCTGTAATGAGGCAATTACTTCTCGCGTACTCGTCGAATTTGTCGGATATAACTTAACAAACTTGGTGAAGCTATCAATAACGACTAGTATATGCTTCCTCTTAGATTTCAGTGAAGGAAGAGGCCCAAAATGATCGACATGCAGCGTATCGAATGGCAATGGTTTCTTAGGGATACCATATAAGTGTCTCTCTTTTGCTCGGGCTGGCTGGGCATACATGATGCATTTGAGGCAATTATGAATAAAGCGTTCTACTTTCTCACGCATTTGTGGGAACCAATAGTGATGGCTAACCTTTGTAACGGTCTTGTCTACCGCTAGGTGCCCGATCTTTTCGTGTATTAATCTTATTATATTGGCTTCCATTTCACAAGGAATATACAAAGCTGTTTGGCCATTACGTTTGCGTCTAAAAACTAGTCCATTTTCTAGTTCAAACCCTTTAACCTCTCTTTCCTGTAGACGGTCCCGGATGTTTTTAATTTCCTCGCCACGTTCCTGGGCGATTTAGACTTGAAACTCCACCTCATCAAAGTCCAAAGTCGGACCTACTTGGCATCGACATGCGTCATCAGCGCACCACTGCGGTGTACTATCTTATAGTTGTAAGTTTCTAGTTCAAGAGCCCATCTAGCTATTCGTGGATTAACTTGCTTCCTCTCTAGGGTCATGGCAAGTGAGTTACAGTCTGCAACTATTTTGAATGGGATACCCTCCAGGTAAACTTTAAATCTCCGTAATGCGTAAATTATAGCTAATGTCTCTAGTTCGAAGCTGTGATATCTGGCTTCTGCAGCGGAAGTGCTCTTGGAGAAGTATGCTATCGGGTGAAGCTTCTCGTCATGTTGCCGTTGGAGTAGGACTGCGCCAAAACTAATACTACTTGCGTCACAGTGTAGTTCGGTTTCCTTTGTAGGGTTATATATAGCTAAAACCGGAGGTTCTATTAGCTTGGCTTTAAGTTCTTTAAACGCGCGGATACAATTTTCATCGAATTCGAAGTCCGCATTCTTCTTCAGTAGGTTCAGCAATGGCCTGGCAACTTTGGAAAAGGACGGCACGAAACGGCGGAAATATGAAAAAAGACCTATGCAAGAGTGTAACTCTTTTTGATTAGTTGGAATCGGGTATTGCCATATATCTTCAACATGGGATCCACTTAGAGTAATTCCGCGTTCGGATACAGAGTATCCCAGATATTCAATCTGAGAATAGCCTACATTTGGATAAATTTAATTTCAAGCCTCGCTTACTAATTCGACCCAGTAGCGTTCCCAATAAGGTTCTATGTTCCTCAAATGTTCCAGTCGCTATAACTATATCGTCTAGGTAAATGATTATCGTTATCGCCTCAACTAAGTCTCTGAATATATTGTTTATAAATCGCTGAAAAACTGCCGGGGCATTTTTAAGTCCGAACGGCATTTTAAGGTATTCGTACTGTCCATGCGGCGTAACGAATGCAGTATACGGAATGGATTCTGGTGACATTTTAACTTGGTGAAACCCATTTTTAAGATCCAAAACGGAAAAAACCTTCTTAACCTCAAGGTATTCTATACAGTCTTCTATGAGTGGTAAAGGATAGTTATCACGTACAGTTATTTTGTTCAAGCCTCTATAATCGATACAAAGGCGTTTTCGGCCATCCCTTTTCGTTACAAGCACTATAGCGGAAGCATAGGGTGAATCACTTGGGCGTATAATTCCCTCCGATTCTAAGTCTTTTAACATATTCTGAACTACACGCACAATGAAACGGCACGTCAGTTGTCAAATGAATTTTCATTTGGTACTCCATCGGTTCTACCTCTAAGTCTTTTGGATTTGTATAAGTGTCTAGTATCAGTTTATTTAATTCGGCACGCTGGTTTGGGTGTAACGTAAAGTCTATATCAAGCTCCCCCTGTTGGCAATCGATTTCAATATTAAATATATCCAGCACTTCAGTTGAGACACCACAACCGGCACTAACATTCTCGCTAATTACAGCCATATTTTTAATATTATTTGGTGGCTTATCGCTTTTCAAGAGGCTAAACCTGTTTAAGATTTCGACCAAGTCATCCGTCAGGGGAGTGCATAGTGTTTCCTTTCTATAGGACACTAACCAGCTTTTTATATATTTACGTTTTATTTTAGTTAAGCACATATTAAATGCATTTAAGAAATCACGACCAAAGATTACGGGCACTAACATTTCGTTATCAGGCAATATATTTATTTTAACTTTCTTTATTTCATTTTTAAATTTAACAAAACAAAAGATTTCAGAATTTATATTCAATTTCAATCCACCAATGCTGCGATAGTTATGTTGGGGCTTGCTTGAAGTTAGTAAATTGCTCGGCACACACGATTTCTTCATAAAATTAGTTGGACTACCCGTATCAAAAAGGGAAATGAATTTATTAAAATTTGCACTCTCCTGTGGTTTGGTCTTAAAAGCAATACTTACTAAATTAAGTGAATCCAATTCCATGAAGTCATCTGTGTGAACGGCGGCAACTGGTTGATCGGCAAGCGGCTTCAAAATTTTCCGAGGGTTGGCGCATGAATAATGGTCATGCCCCATCTTCCAGCAGCGGAAACAAGATCCGATAGGGCGCGTCGGATACGGGCAGTTGGGTTTTATGTGCCCCCTCTTTGAGCAGTTAAAGCAAAGTGGTTGGCTGCTCACCCCAGCTTCGTAATTAGGCTTTTCGGCAGATGATTGCTTCCCGGGAACGGCAGGTTGCCTTACGCTGGTGGCAGGCACTGTACGTCTAGTGGTACTCGGGTTAGGCTTGAGGTATTTCGTGTAGTACCGATACACCAGCCTCTTCAACTCGTCAAGCGACTGTGCTGGCATTAGCAAGTTGACGTTGTTAATTTTATTGCCTAAACCATCCAGGATTAAGTCGATGACGTCGGTATCTCGGAAACCCCCTTGCTTCGCCAAAGCCTGCATGGTTAAAATATAGCAGTGTAGAGACTCTTCTAGAGGTTTCCACTTTCGTTCGGTAAGGATTCGGTAGACGTCATGACGGCTGACTGTGCTATCAAACTCGTCGACGATAGCCTTTTTCAGGTCTGCATAGTTTAGTCGCCGAAGTCGTTTTCAGAAACACTCGTGCCGTTCCCAGTAATGAGCGGCGTAAACTCAGAAGCTTGAAGTGATCATCCGCATTGACTGTTCGCATAATCTCCTCGAAGTCATTGATGGACGGACAAGGCAGAGTTATCTCCGCTAAATTTCGACACGGCGTGTTCGATGTCTGCGAACGAAGCTCTGCATTCATTTTGTCTGCTCCCTGCATTTTCTAGTTCATAGATTTGGCGTTGAAGCTCCAGTATTTCGCATCTCTTCCTCAAGTCTCTAAGCTGTTGGTCCAAATCATTATTGGCGTAATTTCCGGAAACATCAGTAGCGGCGGGTGCTGCATTATATGCGGAGGCAGAGTTATCGGCGCTGGGAGTATTGGTATCGGAAGAGATGTTCGTAGCGGCATGGTTGTTGGAGTCGGAGGCACTATTGGGGGCGGCAATGCTGGCAGCGGCAAGAGCAGAATTTTTAGTGGCAGCGGAGCTAGCAGCGGCAAGAGCAGAATTCCTGGCAGAGCTGGCATCGACAGCGGCAGCATGGTCGGCGACGGTAATATTGGTAGCGGCAGATTTCTTAATGACGGCAGAGTGTTTAGTGGCGGCGGCGTTAGTGGCGGCAGAATGTTTAGTGGCGGCGGCGTTGGTGGCGGCATCGCTGCTGTCGATTGCGTAGCTAGAATTTCCGTTAGCGCCCGAAGTACCGGTGGCTGGGCAAGCAACGGCATATTGAGCGTCGGCAACGGTATATTGAGCGTCGGCAACGGAACTATTAGGAGTAGCATGATCTGACCTGGTGTTCCTCGAAACTTGGGTAATGGCTGCATTATCGTCTGTGGCAGCCAAATCTTCATTGTCGGAAGCACCTTCATCTTCTCCCTCGTTGAGCAGCTCGACAGTGCAGTGTTCCGCGTACAAGCGTTTTAATTGTACCATGGTAGCAGTCAGCGGGAAATCTACACCCGTTGCAGTAAGCGCATCGGCGACAAATTGTTTCATTAGCCTTTGTGGCATTTTTAATTTCGCGATTGGGATTTTCACCCCACACCTGAGGATTTTATTAAATAGATGTATTAAGTACTTTTAATTTAATAAGAGCGCTCGTGCACGTGCTTTGCCTCTATTCGCAGAAGTAAAGTCTTATGTTTAAGGAGAAGAATGAAGAGGAATAGGAAAGAATGAAAGGAGAAGGAATGTGATGATCAAGGTTACCACTACGCTACACGGTTGCCACTACGCTGCAAGGTTGCCACTAAGCAACATGGTTGCATTCGAGGATAGGAAATATAAAAGTGTTAACACAAGACATATTTACCCACCTAGAATTGTAGCATTAATGTTTGTATTTCCATTACATAAATACATATGATGATAAGGTTGGTCTAATTTTCTGAATTTTTTGCGACAATAAGTGTAATTTCTTAAGTTTTTTCGATTTTTATTAAATTTCATATAGTTTTTCATACAAAATATAAAACGGCAAAACAGCAAGTGAATAATGTTATGTATGTCATATGTTCGCATACTGCACATTTTAGCACAATTGAATCATTCTTATCATGTGCATATTTAAGTAAAGCCAAATTGCACACCTAATCAATTATTTAGAAGTTTCCATCAAGTTATATTCATATCTTAGCAAAATCTAAAATTCGAGCCAAAACAATTAAGATTTATCAGAACTCATATTCTGTTAAACAAATTTTGTGTTCGCTAAGCTCTGTTAACTTCCGACTCTTGGATTTCCCCAGCCGCCATTGCAGTGGTGAAGTAAGCCAACAAATATTGATGGATTTTGACAATTCACACCGCCATCCAAACTTAGGCCTTCTCTGTCTAATATAAGTTATGTGCACAAGTGTTTATCGTAGCAGCAGAGAACTAGAAGTAGCATCTCGCTTCATTTCTTGTCTCGTACCGCTTATCCCACCACCCGATAATTTTCACCACCCGTCAGCAAAAGTTAACAGCGGCAAAAATACAATTTTAGAGAAAGTGAATGTAAAGTATGTATGTTATTAGGTACATACATTGTGGGGTTCCAGGTGTTTTTGTCTAAACTTTTATTTTGTTTTGATTGGTCATTTTACCAATTGATTTCTTATCAGAATTTTAGAATAATTACGGTAAACATGAATAAGAGAAAAGGAAGAAGTCAATGGACGGTTAGTTCTTTTAGAATTTTTTGCGAGCGCGTCGAATTTTGTCCGTGTTTTTTTAAATATAATTATAAAAAAGAAGATTTTAACAAAAAAATTAATGTGCATCTGTGAGTATATAAGTATATGTGTATGTACATATTTGTGGATATTTATATAAATATGTATGTACGTACATATGTACATGCATATTATATACATACATACATATGTATGTACATTTATACTCAACAATGATAAAGATTGATATGCTTATTAAATAAGTTCGTTTCCTATACACATATGCTCATATGTATGTATGTACGTGCATAAGTATGAAGACATTTATTTTGATATTAAAATCTACTATGTACATACATATGTACATACATATGTACATATACATATAAATGTAGCAACACATATCAACGCACCTAGAATTGAAGCATTAATGTTTGTGTTTCTATTACATAAATACATATGACGATAAGGTTCGTCTAATTCTCTGAATTTTATGCCTAACAGTACCAATTTCTTAAGTTTTTTCGATTTTTATTAAACTTCGTATAGTTTTTCATACAAAATATAAAGCAGCGAAACAGCAAGTGAATAAAGTTATTTATGGCATACGTTTGCATACATGTGTAAATTATTAATACTTGTTATTAAAGTTTTAAATTTATTTTATTTCCCTTGCGAGCAAGGGCAGCCGTTTGTATCGGTCGAATTATTACAACTGAATTTTGCTAATCAACTATTGCGGCGACTACGCCTGAATACCTAAACTACAACAACAACCCTACCAGTTACTGCACATGATAAGCCGTGTGACTATCAAAATGCATTTCGTCGCTTTGGAGTTATGTTGTTGCTGCGCTTCTGCTATAGCGACACTTGCTTGTTGTTGAATCCTTTTTGTTGTTTTTTTCACACGCGCATACCTGCCGACGCACTGTCAGCAATTTCGGTGGGAGCGAATTGTTGGCCGGATACCTTGCCCGTTACACGCGCAAACTTACCGACGCACCGTCAGCAATTTCGGCGGGAATGGAATGTTTGTCAGATACCCGTTTACCGGTGTTACCTACTCCCCCTCTTAAAGCGAAGGCGTCCTCGGCTTCATTTATAACTTTGTTCAATATCACCAAGTTGCTTTGCTTTCTTTTCAGAAAAATTGCTGCAATTATAGCAATTACAAGCAGGATCATGATAAGTGTGAACGGGTCATGATAAGTGTGAACGGGTGTTAATCAGACTGTGCAGGCTCGCTATGTGCTCCCGGTTCCTCATATGTATGTACTTTCTGGAGATATGGAAGTGATAGTAAGTCTATATGTTCAGTGAAATTTACTCGTTGTGCAGGTGTAGCTTCAGGGTGTGATCGAACTATTTTACTCCAGTTGATGTACTTAGTGGTGTTTATAGTAATTTCTCCATCAAATGTAACAAGGAAGGTCCCTTTTGTCAATTTTGTTAGATTTGTTGTTTGTATGGATGCAGGCCTGTCGTTAATTATAACTATTCTGTCGTCAATCCTCTCAATGGCAGCAACATTATCAGCTGATTTTGATTTGCATTTCGTAGTGTGTTTGTTCAGCAGTTGTAGCACACAAGGGCTCTCCTACATAGGTTGACAAAAGTTTGCTGTTATTGTTTCTTTGCAGTTGGAGAGTGGGATATATTTTCCACTACATTCAGCTATAACATCGGTTTCAAGTGAAATAATTTTCCCATCACGGACCACGGGGAACAACTTTACATTGTTACGAAATCTAGCTACCTTAGGATACTTTATTACAAAATAAATAAATTTCATACTTTTATATATCTTTATTTTAGAAATTGACAATAAATCGCTTATGCTAATATTTGCAGAGTGTTCAGCAGCAATTAGAGTAATAATTTCCATACCATTTAGTAGAATAGGGTTAATAATATTTAGTTTTCCTAGAGTGACTGAAGTTATAATGGTTTCGAGTTCCATTATAACTGCTCTATTTCTAGCGGAGGTTAAAGAGATTTCCTGTATCTATCTGAGTCTGCTTTAATTGATCTGGCGTGTCGATGGTGTATTGTGACCGCGTCCAATAGTTGTAGTATTTCAGTAGCGTCATTCCCTAATAGTCGTTTAATGTGAGATTGTGGGAAGAGGTTAAGTAGTGTGATCGTCTCCTCGGCTATTGCTTCGAATGATGACAAGTTCGTCGTGTGTAACAGAAATCCATGCTGCTCATAGACAGCCCCCTTTCCAGATGTAATTGGGATATAGTAAGAGCTGGTATAATTTAGTATTTTCGCATTAGCACAAAAGCTGATGGAAAGCAATGTGACTCTAAGAGAAAGATTAAAAAGGTCAGTGTTTTAAATTAGTCTTATGCACTTTTCGTCCGTCAATTGAAACATAAGTACCTACATCTTTTTGGATTATCTTTTCAGAATAAAGTTTAGTAAAATTGTTTCCTATCCTTTTATTAGTTTTAACAAAAACTTTGTCGCCTGATTTGTATTGCAAGGTCTGTCTTATAACGTTATGTCTCTGCAAGTCTTTTTGTTGTGTACGTGTGAGTCTATCTTTTATTTCGTTTACCAATTCATCCGGTACGGCATGAATGATATCTATGGGTTTTTTATCCGTTACAGAATGAAAAGTGCGGTTGTATTTAGTAGTGGCCAGCAGGACTAATTCGATCGTGTCGGAAATGCAAGCCTCAAGCTTTAGACATCGCGCGATCTCCGTAAGTGTGCTATGAAATCTCTCCACCTGTCCGTTAGTTGTACTGTGTGCAGGTGGTGTAGTGTAAATCGTGACGCCGAAATGATTTTTGAGAATTGCTTTGATAGTTTCCGAATTCAATGACCTTTCATTGTCGCAAACTAACACTTTAGTGTTTTTGTAGAAATTTAGAAGTTCATAGATTGGTTCCTTTACACCTACTATAGCTCTGGATTTTATTGGAAATACTGTTGCGAATTTGGAAAACTTATCTATTTCTGTCAAAAAATGTGTTTTGTTTGTTGAGAAAATATCAACGTGAATGATTTCCCCTGGATATGAAGGTATAGGAGTTGATCCTATTTCGGGATTTGGAGGATGCCGCTGATATTTGGCTTCATGACATATTTTACAGTTTGAAATTATTTCTTTCAGAATTTTACGTAAATCGGGAAAAGGATAGCTCCCTAGGACTTGCTGTTCATTTTCGCGAAGAGACCTATGGGCTCGATTATGTTCGGTTTGGAGAATTTCGCGTTGGTCTTCCGAGTTAAATACATCGATTATCTGTTTTGAAGTGTGACGGAATATTACTGCTGGAAAAGCTTTGATAAGATCATTTTGGATTCGTGCTAGAGTGGGCAGATCACACAACAATCCGTTAACAACGTTTGGATTAACACATTGTTTCATGGATTTCATTAGATCGCACAGGTTATTAAAGGTTATTCGGTGTCTTATCCGTGATCTGAATATTATTGTCGTACTAACTGGTGATGTGCTACCTTCTTCAAGAATAATCTGCGTTTTGAAGCAATTAATGGGGCTTTTTACTGTGGGTATTGCTTGAGTAAGTGACTCTTCACTATTAGCGGCCATGCTTTCTGAGTCCATCTTATAATCTAGTGCATTTATGTGTTACCGGGAGAGTGCATCGGCGACAAAATTTTCTTTGCCTGGTTTATAGTGAAACTGTGGTGAAAATTCTTCTACAAAAGCGCGCCACCTTTTCATCTTTGAATTTTGATTTTTGTCGGACATAGCGAAGGTGGCTGATGGTCAGTATAGATGTTTAGGTGTTTTACGCCATATAAATAATTACGCAGTTTTTGCAAAGCCCACACTATAGCTAGCAGCTCTCTCTCGTTGGTTGCGTAGTTTTCTTCGGTTGAAGAGAGGGTCCTAGATGTCATTGTGATAGGTCTTCCATTCTGTAACAGAACGGCACCTATGGCATAAGAAGAGGCATGTGTAGTCAGGTCAAAAGTTTTTTTGTAATCAGGATAAAGAAGCAGTACGTCTTCCGATGCAAGGATATTCTTTATCTTATTAAATGCATTAAGCGCTTATTCGTCAAAGGTTATTTGTATTTCCCTCGACTGGTTAGCGCCTATATTTCCGTTTTCCCCTCTTAAGTATTTCGTTAGTGGCTTTGTAATTGAAGCATAGTCCCTTATAAACCGTCGATAGTATCCAGCTAATCCTAAGAATGAACGTAAAGCTCGTAACGATTTTGGAATTGAAAATTTTAAGATGTCCTTTACTTTGTCAGGGCATGTCTTAATTTTCTCCTTGGATACCGTGAATCCCAGAAGTTCAACGCTTTCCTGAAATAACTTTGATTTTTCAGCGGAAACGCGCATATTAGCATCGAAAAGTTTTGTGAGGATTCGATCAATGTCCTTGCTATGCTGTTCGGCGGTTCTAGAGAAAATGATAACATCGTCAATGTAAAAATGACATGTTTTCCCAATCGTCAATGGGTCTCTGGAAAATACTAGGCGCATTTTTCAAGCCAAAGGGAAGTCTACAAAACTCATACTTTCAGTTGTTTGCCGAGAAAGCCGTTTTTTCCCTATCCTTTTCCGCAAGTCTGATTTGGTGAAATCCTGATTTGAGGTCTATTGTCGAAAAAAATCTTGCACTTCCCATGTTTGCCAAAATTACGGAAGTGTCCGGAATTGGATATTTATCGCTTATTGTCTTTGTATTTAGCTTTCTAAAGTCAATGACGAGACGAGATTGAATTATTATAAGGGGAACGGGATGGCCTAATGATTCCATCACGCAAAATATCTGAAATCTCCTTATTGACAAATTCCGCTGAAGCAATGGGGTATGGGTAGCTTTTTGAATAGACGGGTAAATCGTCCACGGTCCTTATCGTACCTACAATGCTAGTATTGAAGGGTAGCGCTTCATTCGGAGCCGCGAAAACTTTAAAATGGTGCTTTAGCAATGTAGAGATATCACTATTGTCTTCGTTTATTTCTGAATTTGTTATTATTAATTTGTTAACGTCCGAGCAGTGGTAGTACAAGAGTTTTTCCTTTCCACCGTCATAACTCAAAGTACCACTCTTCAAGTCAATACTTCCATTAATCTTTTTTAATAAGTCGAATCCTATAATGCCGTCAAATGTGTTCAAACTGGGTAGAACAAAGAGTTCGGCGTTCATATTAAATATATTTATTGTGCATTTTTGGTTAATTAGGTCTGGCCCATGGATGAATTTTGCAGTGAAAGGATTATTCACAGCTTTGATTCCTTTTAGAGCCTATTTTACATAGCTCTTTGCAGCACCGGTGTCGATTAAAAACCTTATTCCTTTTCGCCCGAGTGTCCTTTCGACTTAGGGCAAGAGGGTTTTAGTCCTAAAAAATTTACATCATTCTTGGGTCAGTCAGCGTCGTATTCAGTATCCTTAGGTTCTATACCTTGGTAATACTCGTCATACCCGGTATTGCTCCAATATTCACCTTCTGGCTCATACTGGTCTTGGGTAATGTTGTTGATACGTTGTACCTTCTGTATTTGCTGCTGATCACTACCATGGTGTCTTTTCTCAGCTCTTTCTTTATTTTGACCTATCGACACAGGTTGTTGGCGATTGAATATACCACCTGTGTTTCCGTTATTCGGAAGGATTACTTTAGGGTAAGCTCCTTGATAACGGTACCTGTCGTCATTTCTATAGGGTTGTTGGGGTTTGTTCTGTCTGAATCGGGAGTATGACGGGTCTATGTCAATCGGTACTGGAGTTTGTTGGGTTCGAGTTTGTCCTCGTTGATCTTGAGGTACTCTGCGGTATTGGGGTGAATAATAAGAATCTGAGTTATGTAGTGTCTGTCTGTTAAAGAACTTCCGCTCCACTGCATCATAGAACTGTACCACTGATGATTTTCCCTGTCTAAGAGTAGATAACTCTTGCTCAATTAAATAAATCGTTCTTTTATCTTTGCTTTAATGTTTAGGACTGTGTTGAAGGACGACAAGATTCTATCTGCTACTACCACTTTGTTACGAATTATTCCTACCGCCTGATAATATTTCGAACTACCTTCGTATCCCTCAAACACTTTGTAGGCAGTGTGCGCCGCTTGCCTTCAGGAGACATAACAGGCAGGGTCCCCTCTAAATTCTGGCATGGTCTTTACGAGATCTAATGATTCCTCACAAGTCACATTTGGTAGGATTGTAACTGGCTCATACTGAACGACCTGAGTTGGCGTCTCAATTCTTGCCAGCCAATTTGTTAATTCGTCTATTCGGGTCTGGAATTCCTGTCTAGAATGTTCCGTTGCAGTACGTATTGCAGTATTGAGAACTGCTTGGAGAGTCGGTGCGTCCATGGTCACTGTCTGGTCTTGCAACAAAAAATTTTTTTAAATTCTACTACCAAATGGTTTTTAATATCGGCACTTTTATTTCACTTGCCCTATTGTCATATAATCTGTATAGCCTCTACGCACTAGAATCCTAAGCAAATGAATTTGAAATTAAAATTGTTTGTACAAAAATTTAAGTTTTATTATTAATTCAAAAATTTACTTTAACTAGTGGCCAAATTGCTTAGATTTTTTAAAACATAATTTACTGAGGGTAAAACTAATTAGCTGAGAACACTCTACTTACATAAGTATTTTCTCCATTCTCTTAACTAATTCCTCTGGAGTTCCGTTTCAGATGCAGCTCCAATAATTTAATATTGTTTCAATAAATTTTCATCAGGTTTTTAGATCAGTATTCACACCTTTCACACTTTCTGCGAGCTTAATGTATTAGCTTCTTTTGTGGCTAACTTCACACATTTTACAACGTTGCTATGTTTTGCTTGACTATCAATTCTTGTTGGCGAATCGCATGCTCTTACAAGCGAATTATTATTTCAAGTTCGGAGATTTTTTATATTTATATTTGAAGGTTCACGATATTTAATTAATTTTCAAAATTTTATATTTTCACAATTTTCATTAATATTTTTCAATAAAAAGCTTTTATTATTGTTTCAATGTTCCAACTTTACACCTTTTTTTAATTTAAGTTTATTATAGAGCTTGTGGGGGCAGCGAGCCCACGACCACACTTTCGTATCCTGTTATAAGGATTTTTTATCCGAGTGGCCGGCCACACTATCGTCTCCTCTACTAGATATAAGGATTTGTTGCATGGCCCCACGTTGGGGGACAATTATTAATACTTGTTATTAAGGCTTTTAATTTATTTTATTTCCCTTGCGAGCAAGGGCAGCCGTTTGTATCGGTCGAATTATTACAACTGAATTTTGCTAATCAACTATTGCGGCGACTACGCCTGAGTACCTAAACTACAACAACAACCCTACCAGTTACTGCACATGATAAGCCGTGTGACTATCAAAATGCATTTCGTCGCTTTGGAGTTATGTAGTTGCTGTGCTTCTGCTATAGCGACACTTGCTTGTTGTTGAATTCTTTTTGTTGTTTTTGTCACACGCGCATACCTGCCGACGCACTGTCAGCAATTTCGGTGGGAGCGAATTGTTGGCCGGATACCTCGCCCGTTACACGCGCAAACTTACCGACGCATCGTCATCAATTTCGGTGGGAATAGAATGTTTGTCAAATACCCGTTTACCGGTGTTAACTTGTACATATAAGCACAAATGACTCATTCTTATCGTGTGCATATTTAAGTAGAGCCAGATTGCTCATTCAATCAATTATTTAGAAGTTCCCATCAATTTATATTTATATCGTAGCAAAATTTAAAATTCGAGCCAAAACAATTAAGATTTATCAGAAAACTTATTATGTTAAACAAATTTTGTGTTCGCTTAGCTCTGTTAACTTCCGACTTTCGGATTTCCCCAGCCGCCATTACAATGGTGAAGTAAGTCAAAAAATATTGATGGATTTTGACAATTCACACCGCCATCCTAACTTAGGCCTTCTCTGTCTAATATAAGTTCTTTGCACTTGTGCTGATTCGCTGATTTTAGTGAGTTAAATATTTCCCGCCACCCTTATGTTGCGAGTATGTACCCAGCAAAACCTGCGTGATCAAAACTCAATACATTTACAAATTTTTGCTGCCACCAACACTCACATATACGTACACATGTATGCGGAACCAGTCTAACTGATTAAACATATCTTGTATTGGCTTCAAGGCTTCAAGAAAGATTATATATACTATATGTACATTGGGCCCGTTTCTTTGTAACCTTGTTGCAAAAGAGCACTAGGTAGGATAATAAATTGCATGAAAAGCAAAAACACTAACTCAGAAAAATATGCGAGTTGAGCCAACTCAATATAAAGATATCCGACCTGAGATGCTGTGTTGGGAAGTGAAAAAACTGCACTATTTTGGGTGAGCCGGAAGAAAATACATGGGACGCTTCAGTTTAAGACCTAATTCATTTTTATTTGAATAGTATTTCTAAATATATAACTAAGTTAACCTGAAATTTGTTTGCACAATTATTTTCCTTTCGTAAATAGCACTAAGAAGTCTCATGTTCCATGAAAGAGGCTAACAGGGTTGCTTTTGCAACTGAAGGAAATTCTATCCGAGCTTGAGCGTTCTTTTGCAAGTCGGGTAAAATAAAATGGGCCCACTATTTCATTTTATATTAATGTCGCCGTAGCTAAGTGTAAGCGCGACAACAAAAGTTATAGAAAAACATTATCTAAACCGTTTGAAGTCGGCGTAAAACTGTAGGTCCCTCAATTTTTGTATGAAAATATTTTTTATATTTTTTTATAAACCAAAAATGAATAAAATAAAAAGATAGATACATACTACATGCCTTATGTCAAATAGATATGCAAGAAGGTGACAACAAGTCACATGAATTCAAGGAAATTTCACATTTTTCCTAAAGCTCTCAGCAATGGAATTGTTATATACACCTTTTGCTCCCGATTCAACGGACACCTATTTTTGCTGGATATATTAGCACTCAGCCCAGCACAGTGTTCCGTATATGAATGGGCGCATAACGGAATATGAGCGGATTTGAGGGGAAACTCATCGAGAGTTCACTGTTCGGCGGTTCAAAGAAATTTAAGTTTTTTGCGCACTACCACTTCAGATTAGAAGACCAGGGGGTTTGATCGCTTTTCACTAGTAGCATCTAGCATGCCACATCGAAGATAATTTATCCACACAAAAAACTATTGCACATTTCAATCCATCAAATAAAAAATTTGAATTTTTCTGAAATCCAATTCTAATATAGCGGCCGTAGTAGCCGAGTGTGTAGCGTGTTCGCGCTTCATTCGGTTGGTCCCTGGTTCAAATTCTGGCTGGCACAAGTGATATCAAAAATTATAGAAAGTTTTTTCTAATAGCGGTCGCCTCTCGGCATGCAATGGCAAACCTCCGATTGTATTTCTGCCATGAAAAAACTTCTCACAAAAAACAGTTCGCCGTTCGAAGTCGGCGTAAAACAGTAAGTCCCTCAATTTTTGTGTTACAACATCAAGACGCACACCACTAATTGCAGAAGAAGGTAGGCCAAAATCGCTTAAGTGGTTATAGCGCCAATTATATAAAACAATTAAAAAATAAAAAAAAATTCTAATATCATTTCTTATCTTCTTTTCATTTATGTAGGATGGCCTTTTTAATAAAACACGCACGCACTGATTTAGTTCATGATAATTTAAATTAAAAGCTTTATTTGCTTAAAGGCGGCCTTACTTACTAAATAAGTTAAAATATTACAAAGGATCTGTGCGATCCGTGTGACCGTATACTTGCGAGTGAGTGTTCGTTCGTTTCGTTTCTTTGTGTCTCTCCTTTCATATCATGGTCGTTTGCAGTAATGCGTTTTGCATTGAACAGGGTTGTGTCTGTAGGTCATTGGTCAGAGTTGCTTAATGGCATTTAGGGTTCGTCCGTCAATCAAATCCCACATTCGGCCATCCTGGAGATCATTCGGCCCCGAATGGTGGATTCCATTTCTTCATGAACTCAGCAATTGTTGTAGTGCGTCTGGGTCCTTCGTGGGCCCCGATCTTCGAGACTTCATATCGGCCATGCGGTAGTTTCTTTACGATCCGGTAAGGTCCAAAGAACTTCGGCCGTAACCTCAATGCTGTTCCGTATTGGGAGCGTTTGATGGCAACCAAATCTTCGACTTCGTATTGCACCTCTGCTCTGCGTTTCGCATCGTACGTCCGACGATTCTCGATTTGAATGCTGGCGGTGCCTGTTGGCGCACCGCTTCCCTTTCTGCTTCTAGTTCGTCGACAGCCGCATCTTCCATAAGATCTTGCAGTTCAGGCACGCTTTGTATACGCATCTCCAGGCCGGTCAATATCCTGAAAGGTGATAGTTTGGTGCTCCTCGGTGGCGTGTTGTTGAGACACTGCTGCACTCGGTCCACATACTTATACCAGTTACTTTTAGCTTCGCTGCTCAGTTTGGAAAACATTGGTACTACCATTTGATGTATTCGTTCGACCTGTCCATTGCCTCTCGGTACGCCAGTGACTATCAGGAGATGTTGGATTTTCTCGGTCTCGCAATATTGCTTGAAGAGGTTGGAGGTAAAAGCCGCGCCCCTATCTGTGATGATACGCCTAGGATTTCCAAAGACTGCTGCTTGCTTTTGTAAGCGATCGATTACTGCTTCCGCGCCTGTGTTCCTTGTGGGGTATAGCCAGACGAATTTAGAGAACGCGTCTACGGCAACCAAAATGTAGTTGTACGCCTCTTTCGTTAGCTCCGTCGGCCCAACATGGTCGATGTGGAGTGTTCCCAACGGTTTGTCTTCTTTATTGATGGGATTTAGGAAACCTTCTTTCCTGCCCGGCTTAGAGTCGCTTACGATACATGATATGCAGCTTCGCACCACCTTGGCAGCCTTCGCGCTTAACTGCGGAATGAAAAACGATTTCTCTACAGCATCCATCGTCTTCTTAACGGAGAAGTGTCCTTGGTTATGCGCCATTCGAAGTACCTCATTATCCATGAGTGACGGTACGACGATCAAGTCCTTAGTGGGATCCTTATATAAAACGTCGTGCTTAATGTAGAAGTCTTCATATTCATCCTTCTGCAGTACCTTCCTTACAGCTCGAACCCAATCATCTTGCTGTTGTGCTTGCTTCAGGCGATGTATTAAGGAATCTTCCAACATAAGGCACGAAACTCTGCTTAGCGCATCCACGTGCCGCATCTTCGAACCGCTTCTATGAACTATTTCGTATTGGGAATCTTGGAGAAACATTGCCCAACGGGAAACTCTTAGAGGAACATCCCGTTTCCTCAACGTCATCGCGAATGCGTTACAATCCGTAACGATCTTGAACTTGAGCCCCAGTAAATAGACTCTCCATTTCTTGAGAGCTTCAATTATCGCTAGAACCTCCAACTCGTAGGAGTGGTAATTCTCTTCGGGTGGCTTCGTTTTTCGACTCATGTACTGCACCGGGTGAAGCTCTTGGTCGTCGCAATTTCTCTGGAGCAACACGGCCCCGTATCCATACCTTCAAGCGTCTGCGTGTACTTCGGTTTCAGCTTTCGGGCTGTATAGTAGTAAAAGTGGCGCACATACGAGTGCCGCCTTCAGCTGCTGGAACGCCGCCAACTGCTCATCTCCCAACACGAATTTTGCTTCCTTTCTCAGCAAGTCTGATAGTGGTTTTGCGATAACAGCATACCCCTCAACAAATCTCCTAAAGTACGACGTTAAACCTAAGAAACGTTGCAGCGCTTTCCGATCATGTGGCAATGGAAAATCTTTGATCGCCTTGGTTTTCATCTCGGAGGGTTTTATAGAACCATTCTCGATGACGTATCCTAAAAAGTCGACACGCTTCCTGAGGAACTGACACTTGTTCCATTTTATCTGCAACCCATTCGCCGACGCTACTCGTAACACTTGCTCTAATTTGTGAGTGCCCTCGGTGTCATCCTTGGAGGGAATAACCAAGTCATCCATGTACGCTATGACCGTTCCATCCTGTATTAGATTTCTCAAAACCGCGAAAATGAACCTCGAGAAAACAGCTGGCGAGTTCGATATGCCAAATGGCACATACAAAAATTCAAATTGTCCGTTGTATGTTACGAAGGAGGTATACTTTCGCGAATCTGGATGTACAGGGACATGGAAGAACCCGTTCTTCAAGTAAAGCGTCGTAAATACATTAGCACCTTGCAGCTGCTCAATCACATCATCGATATTAGGCATCGGAAAGTTGTGTCTCACTGTCTTCTCGTTCAACCTTCGATAGTCGCAGCATAATCTTTTACTGCCATCTTTTTTCTTCACGAGTACAATCGGGGATGCGTAGTCCGAAGTGCTTGGTTGGATTATTCCATCTTCCAGCCACTGCTTCACCTGATTGTCCACAATCTGTCTATCAGAGTGCGACATACGCCTTGGTCTCTCAAATACGGGAGCATCATCCAACAACAGGATTTTCATCTCAACTGGCGACTTAATATTCTTGATCGGCTCATACTTTGCTATAATTTTTCTAACATACTCTTCGTGATAGCTGCTTAAATGTGTCAGGTCAATGTCGTCAGCTAGCACCTCTGCTAAGTCGGCAACCAGACATAACTCCTTAAATTCTTCGGCCAGTTCATCGACTCTATTGGTCCCTCTCCGTACTACTCTATCGCGATTTGCACTATTAGACGCTATTACTCGAGCGCCATCCGCCCCTGTCGTCTTCCGACCTCTCGCGTACGCTCTCGGCTTCGCTACCACAGCGCCTGCACATTCACTGCTCTTTGCCACCGACGCCTTATGCCCTTGAGTCTCACTTCGTAGCTCAACTGTTGCGTCCACGCGCTTCTTTGCGCCCAACTGCACCCTTGTGCCGAATCTGCCATCTACTGTTTCGCTTCCAATCGCTGTAGCATGTGACCTATTAACTGCCGAAGACTTATCTGCCTGCCTCTTGCCTTGCTGCTCTTCTTTCTGCCTGAACATCGCACCGTTTTCTGTTACGATTAGGTCAACCTGCTTCAAAACGTTGTTCCCAATTACAAGCGCGTGTTTTATGTCGTTTTCCCTGGCTACGTGGAAGGTTATTTTAAGCTGAACTTCGTCTATAATGACATATACAGTAAAGCTACCCATTGTGGTGAGCTCGCTAGTACCAATACCCACTAATCGACGCCTCTCGTTATCTAAATCTACCTCTAGATTGAGCATCATAAGCGTATCGTAACGCATTAAACACAAATCGCAACCCGTGTCGATCAAGGCAGATGCGATTACTCCGTTAAAATTAATATCTTTAAATATCAAGTTGCTCTTCTTTCCCGACTTCGGAAGATGTAAATCGTCCGACATAGTATTGACATTGTTCCTCTCAGCCTTGAAGGGATTTTGAGGTACTCTACAGTCAGTCGCTTTGTGGCCTTCTTTACCGCATTTAATACAAGTAATTCGCCTGCGAGGGCGATTCCGTGCTAAGTGCGCGGGGTCACCGCAATTAAAACAACCTCTAACTTTCGTTGCTGAGCTTGGCAAAACTTTGTTTGTTGACAATTTGGCGTTGCTGCTAGGTTGAGGCTTGTTGGCCTGGATCTTTTCGTAGACCTTTATTTGGTCCTTTAAATCTTGGATGGCTTTCGCCTGATAAAGATTGCTTTTGTTCGACCTAGAGTCGGGTATCCCCTCGATAAAATAGTCGATTAAACTAGAGTCGTCTATTTTTATCGGTTTACCGATTTCCATTAGAATATAAAGGTATTCCCTGAGATCTTCCCCTTGATGCTTTCTACGGTTACGAAGGGATCGATGCACTTCTACTGATGACAACACGACGCCGAACTCTTGTCGCAATGCGATCTTTAGTGAACTCCAACTGGTAATACCGCTTTGGCTGCGTATAAATATTTTCGAGCCACCCTTTAACAACTGCTTTGCATAAATGAAACGTTGCAATTCGTCCCAACCTACAGCTTCCGCATTCGCTTCAAAATCTTCGAGCCACTGCTCATAGCTGGGACGACCTGATCCGCTAAATGAGGTCATAGAATCCTCAATGTCGCGAAGAGTAAAACGGGACCTTCCAACTCTAACCTCGCGCATACTCTGCTGGCTTTCAACCTCATCACCATCGGTTTCTCCGCCTTCACTCACATTCAGGCCGAAGTGTTCCAGTAATCTGTCTTGCAACGTCGATTTGCGTCCGGTCGTCAACAAGCCTAACTCCCCCAATTTATCTTTTAAACCGTCAACCGTCAAGTTTCGAATCTCGTCACGGTCCATTATTTAACAATTCAAAAGTTCAAGTTAATTTAAGAACCCTATTTAAATTTTACTTATTGGCCGTTTATATTCGTATTCGTATATGCGCTTACACAAATATGTACATACATATGTAATTTTAACAATATTTCACTTTGTTATTGCTATATTAAAATTTCTTATTGGAAAATAATTTGAGTGTTGCTTTGACGCTTACATATATACTGGCATATAAACATAATAACAAGAAAATACACATATGTAACTACGTATTACAATATACATACGTACATTGACTTCGCAACATGTACTCATCTGACTTCGCTAAAATTTCATCCCCGTTGCTGTACGTGGTTTATGCTGTCAACCTCTGTCACCAGGCTTTTCGCTCCCTCGCCGCTGTCTGTGGCTTTGCCTTTCCACTTGCTGCTAATTTAATTCCGCTATCGTTGCTTTGCACATTATTTGAACTGTAGATGTAAATGCTGTTGCTCGCTTGCGCGTCGGTTTGTGATGCTCAACACAATGCTGTCGCTGTCTCGTTGCAGCGCTGCCTGGTTCTGGCGCTGTTGCTGACCGACGTTGCTGCTGCTGCTTACTTTCTGCTGTCGCTTACTTGCTGCTGTCGCTTTGATCGCTTGCGCCGTCGCTGTCGCTGTACTCTTGCGCAGAGTCGTAACTGTGCTTTGCTCAGCTAGTTGCCAATTCTGCCGCTTTCACTGTATTTTTGCGCAGAGCGACCCGTAGCAATTCCTGGTTGTTGTGCGTTGATTTTGCTTTCTGGGCAGAATGCTGCCGCGGTCTTCGAAATTTTACGCAAAGCCGTTACTGGTATGCGCTGCTTCAGCTAAAAGGCGGTACCACTCTAACGGTTTGGATGAGTACCGCTGGCGAAATTTTTCCGTACGACGACGCACACGGACCACTCGAATAACGGTTAGATGCCGTTATTTTGCAAACACGTCAAATTTCGAAATATGTAATTGTCAATTTCGCGTTTAGTGACGACTAGCAAACTGTTTCATATTACAAATGATTTCGCGCTCACGGATTTCACAACACCTGTGTATGTTTGTATATGCGCACATGCACTTCACGATTTGATTTTATTGTTCATGGATTCGTACCACTTTTGACACCAATTGTAGGATGGCCTTTTCAATAAAACACGCACGCACTGATTTAGTTCATGATAATTTAAATTAAAAGCTTTATTTGCTTAAAGGCGGCCTTACTTACTAAATAAGTTAAAATATTACAAAGGATCCGTGCGATCCGTGTGACCGTATACTTGCGAGTGAGTG
Organism: Anomoia purmunda; assembly: GCA_951828415.1. Taxonomy (NCBI): domain Eukaryota; kingdom Metazoa; phylum Arthropoda; class Insecta; order Diptera; family Tephritidae; genus Anomoia; species Anomoia purmunda. The sequence continues at coordinate 33,820,049 of OX639998.1, read as the reverse complement.
TTCGTTCGTTTCGTTTCTTTGTGTCTCTCCTTTCATATCATGGTCGTTTGCAGTGTTGCGTTTTGCATTGAACAGGGTTGTGTCTGTAGGTCATTGGTCAGAGTTGCTTAATGGCATTTAGGGTTCGTCCGTCAATCAAATCCCACATTTATACGAATACACTTGTGGCGCTCCATAACATGAGGCGCGCCCCAGTGTAGTTATAAATCGTTCTCAACCGATAAATTGACCCAACCTCTAATTGAATATAGCCCACTATCCCATCCACGACGGGAATTTACCAAAACAGCACAATACCGAATCACCTTTTCGGAACGCATTTGGATTTGCGAAGCAGCGCACAACTTGCCACACAACACTTGCTTTACATCACTAAAGCCTAGTACTGAGTTCGCGTTTCATGTGAAATGGCTGTCAAAATCCATACTAATTGCATTGCCGTGAAATATGCGTGAAATTTCATATGCATTTCACGGCAAAGTAGTACTAAGTTTTCGCCACGGAAACACCTCGCAACATGCTGGCAACATGATGCCAGCAACAATATTTCACCCCTATTTAAAATGCTCATGTCATTTAAAATTGAGCGAAAAGTGACATTCGTTAAAATTGACAATCCGTTGGAAAGTTTAAAATTAACAGAAGATTGAAAAAAGTAAGTATACTGAAAATAATAAGTTTAAAACTCTATTCAACCGTTTCCTTCTTCTTTGAAAAACAGTGGAGAACGCAACAGCTATCACAAAAAGGGCGAAAATCCAATTGAATGATGAAGAGAGGAAGAAATTACTGGCGGCAGTGAAAGGATTTCCATGTATTTGGGACAAGCAGCGAAAAGACCACAGCAACCGGAACGTACTATCCAGCGCATGGTACAAAATCGCCCAAATTGTCGGCAAACCTGGTAAAATCTAATATCTGAGTAATTATAGTATAGTGCAATTAATTTATTCATTGCCAATATTTCAGAGGAATCTTGCAAAGCAGCGTGGAAGAGCCTCAGAGACAGCAAGCGATATTATGCAAACAAAACAAAAAAATCGGGAAGTGCGTTCGATTTGGAGGACCTTAATTTTGCGAGTGAAGTGGCTGAGCTTGAATACTCCGAAGACATGGCGTTTTTAAATGAAACATCTTCACAAAGAGTGTAAGGAACTCATCTTTATATTGTTTTTGTGTCAATATATGTATACGTGTGGTAATTTAAATATTATAGAACATATTCAAGCATGGACAGTCCAGGAGCACTTACCACCTTCGATGAAAGTATGGATTCCCCCGGCTATAATTATGTAAGATTTAGTATATACTTTAAAATTAAATAAAACTAATAAACGTTTTTCGTGGCCTATTTACAGACGTCGACTCCTAGTACATCAGCAAAGCGCTCCAATACCTCGAATGCGGCTCTGCAATCTTTGGCAGAGAAAATCGTGGAGCAAATGGGCAATATTGTGAACCTACGAAGAGCGGAGATGGCTCCGAAGTCAAAGTTTGACCCTCTCTTAAAACACTTAGAGTCACTTCTGGAGCAGTTGCCGCAAAGCACAGCAAATATGTTGGGGGCCAAATTTACAACTATGGCCTACGAGGAGGTTGAAAAGCACCAAAGAAGTGAAATGTAATTTTATTTTGTTCTTTTTTATTGCATTTTATTTAAACTTAATTTAATTTATTGTTTTTGCTTAATTTCATTAAATTGAACTGAATTGAATTTATTTTATTTCGTTTTTCTATTTGTATATGTTGTACATTATTAAACGTAACAAATTTTAAGACAATAAAACAGTAATGAACTTAAACTTGTTTTCATTTTGATTTTGTTGTTTGCTTTCAATAAAAAAAAAAGTAAAAATAAATAAACTGTTTCAATTACTTAACTATACATATGGAGAGTTATTTTTGAAATCTGCAATCCAGTTAAAACTTACATATGTAATACTTTTGGTCTTGTGATCTGAAATTAGAAAAAAGGAAAATTAAGAGACGTACAGAGTTTATTAGGTACAAATCATACCTTTCCAATTCAATCTAAACAAGCTGCTCTGCGCTGCCAGGCTATCGATCCTTCTTCAGAATTAAAAAACACTGACAGGTTTTCTCGAACTTGAGCTGCTGAATGTGGAAGCCTTCCAGCCTGAACGCTGCGCACTTCCGATGAAAAAAGAGAGTTTGTAGGGATGTGGTGGTGAAATTCGCCTCCTAACACTTCTCCGAATTCGCTGTATTCATCAGCGTAATTCGAAGGGCAATATTGGGCTCTACGAGTCCTTATCAGCAAAACATTTTCTGGAGAGGCAGTAGAATTTAGAACATAATATTCCAAATGCATTTTCGATACATCGCCGCGCTCTGTTAAGCCTGTAATTAAAAATCCGTTGCTCTTCTTCCAGCCTCCTGTTTCGCGATGGTACATACGGTTTCATAATCCGCACGTGCAGTGGAAAAGCATCATCTGCAACAAAAACATAAGGGTGTTCAACAGGTTCTGGAAAAGCGAGCGATCCACCAAGCAGCGCTTTTCCAAGTGTGCATTTTTGAAATATGCCGGCATCTCCTTCGCTTCCGTATGCCCCTATGTCCAAATAGGTAAACTTGTAGTCACCATCTGCTGCAGCCATCAGTACTAAGCTGAAGAACACCTAATAATTATAAAAATAGAAAAACGATATTAAAGTTTAAATAGAAGCTGCAGAGTACAAAGGCATGATACAGCTATTTTTGAAAATGCTTCCTATTTCTCTAAATGTATACCTTATAATTATAAAAAAGACTTCCAGAATTTCGTGGACATTTAATGGCAACGTGCTTGCCATCGAGGGCACCTCCACAGTTAGGAAAATTCCACTTGTTGAATGTGCATCCAATACGTTGTATTTCTGCAGGTGTGAGCGGTGGAATTTCCTTGCCAAATGCTGAAATAATGGCGTCACAAACTTCGGTTAAAATTATTCCAAAGTGTTGTTTGCTTATACGGTAAACAGACGCAACATGCCGTTGAAGTGTTCCACAAGCAAAGTACCTTAATCAATTGAATAAGAACAAATACATTGATTTACAGCAATGGTTTAGTTAAGTTATGCGCATGAACTTACCCCAACACGACAGCTAGCTTTTGCTTTGGGGAAATTTCATCTTTTGGCCTTGTTCGATTTTTAGGTTGCAGTTGAGGATGTACCAGCTCATACACATCGTTGGAACTACGTACATCCATATAAAAATTCTCCTTGAATTGCCTTTCGTTGGCTACTAGGTCATCAAACTGCAAATGAGTATTTGAGAAGATTTTGGGACCTTAATGCATATATTAAAATTGCATGTACTTACAGACACTCACAGTGCAAATGAGACATTCCAAAAAAAAATGTATTTGGTTAGTACAGTATTCCCCGCTTAATTGCACTTCTAAATTGCATAATTTTTGGTTCAATTAACCGGGGAATCAATTAACCGATACTCGTTCAATTGAACAGTTGGTACAATTACAGAAATCCCGCTTAATTGGACAACCGAATCAATTAAAAGAAAATGCATATGTGTATTTCAGGTACTGTGGACCTCGAATTTAACGAATGTTAGTAATAATTAAATTGAAAAACTTTGTAAATACCAACCAAATAAAATTTTTTTTGGAATGTCCCATTTTCACTGTGAGTGCCTGTATGTATGTATGTATATACTTACATCTTTGGCGAAGCGGCCTTTTTCGCCCCTTTCTCTCAAAAATTGGTTCACTTCCTTACGCGACTCTGTCTTCAAGGCCTCAGCGATGAAAAGCACCATTTGGGCACCTGCCACACAAGCCGCTTCTTCCAACATTGCAGATTCCATACTGGTGGCTGTGCCGGAAGCTCGGAAAAGTCTTAAAATTCCGCTAAATGTAGTAAAACCTGTTTAAAAGAATACAATTAGTTATATTATTATGGTTAAATACACTTTTCTTACCAAAATTCGCTAATTGCTACTGGGGCGATGCTTATAAATTTGCTTGTTTACAGTTTTTCAATTTTTATTTCGACGTTTCTTCTCATTTGACATTCAATGTTGCTAGCAACATTTCACGGCAATCCAAATTCATGTTGCTGGCGAAATTTCACGGCTGTGAACTTAGTACTATGCTTAACATCTGAAACATACAAAAGCATTCAGCAACATTAACACAGTCACACTGCAACACAGCACATATAACTTTGTTTACATCTGCCACTCACCCAGCAACATATTCGCAGCACAAAAGGTACGTTGGATTTTTTTTTCGATCTCACTGTACTTAACGTAGAACTATATACTTACATTGTGTTTATTTTAAATTATCGCGCAAAAGTGCTTAGAATAAAGTGATTTAGTGCAAAATTTTTTTTATTGACTGCGACAAATTAAAATACGACTAAACACACCTTCATTTTATGCGACATTCAGCAAAGCACTTAAATTTTTCTTTTTAATTATACTGAGCGGATTTAAATTTTTTATCACATTTGATAGTGCCGCAATTGTCTAAATTTTAAGCATTCGTGGTTTTAAGAGCACAGCTATTATATATTCGTCTAGCAGACTCGGTAACAGAATTCGAGTCTGACAGTAGTGCATCTCCGTCAGAGCACAATAAACACTCCCTTGTTATCAAAAAGGGGAGTTAAAATTCTTGTTGAAAAAGTCCAAACTGCCCAACGATGAACTCAGAGTTTAAGAATTAGCATCGGTTAAAAAAGGCAAAATCGAAAAAAGGACTTGAAGACATACCGGCGAGGAACACACAACATTCACCTGCCTTCATGTGATACGGATGTAGAGCCACGTTTACGGCCACGTCTAACCTCGGTTGTGAAATTATTTCACCTCTAACAAAAAACTCAAGGGAAGCGAAATAAATTGTCGAAGGTGTTCACCAACTAACGAAGGCTCTACAAAAGCCTGGAAAACATAAATGATAGATATGAAAATTACCTTATATTAGTCAACACACAGTTGAAAATTTAATTTAATTTAAAGACAGTTGGAATTTAAAATATAAGAACTGCAACGCGACATAAATAACTGCATCTCATCGCTTCAATATATATTGACACTTTCAATTCAACTGGCGTCATGGGAACAATCCATAGAAAACAAAACAGTAATATCTACATGGGAGGATATGGACCGATTCTTATCAAACCTTGGAAATAGTATTAGACCTTAGATCCGAAAAAAATTGTATGTTATCGCCCTTTTATTGTCTGCAAAAAACCTCGTCGACAACCAATCCGTCGCAGTTTGTTTTTTGTAGTGGCGCAGTGAGTATAGTCCTAATCTAAGGATTTTATTGTTAAAAACTACGAAGTTGCCGTAAGGGTTGCTATGAAATCATGTTTAATCGATGTTTTGAACGTTCTGCTTAATTTGTTGCCGTTGTTGTCACAGCGACTGCAGTTTCAGGTTGATCGCTACTCCGCTGCTGCCGTTGTTCTTATTTTTGTCACGCGCATTTATTTTTTGACAACGTCAGCATTTTGCATGGGAATGGAATGTTTCCCATGAGCGCGTTAGCAGGTGTTAACTACTCCCCCTGTAAAGTTGAGCAGTCCCCAGCTTCCCTTCTGACTCTTTCTACAACTGCTGCATTTTTGCGTCCCTGTTGCCATTTGTAAATTATGACCATTACAGTGGAGCCGACGGCGGTGATTATTAGGATGGAAAATGAAATCGACCACTGCGCTGACTGTGTCTGAGTTATTTCTCGCAGGGCTGCAATATGCTCTAGATTCTTTAAGTTTCCGTGATAAAGATAGGGCAGGGATAATAAAATGAGCTCCGTTATGTTCAGTAATTGGGCTGGTGCGGTCCTCGGTAGGAGCTAATAGTTCTTTTCCAGTTTGTGTAGTTGATATTATTAATATTGGCGTTTTTTTTGAATGAGATAAGGAAGGTGCCTTTAATTTTTATTTGTGGAAAACTGTATTCGCGTACTTCAACTGCTTCATCGTTGACGATCACCAATCCATTGTCGATTCCCTCCACAAGGGTAATGTGGTCAGCTGGTATAGATTTGCATGCCACGGGTTGACGGTTCATTAGGTTCAGTATGCAGGAATTACTTGCGTTTGCGACTCGAAATATTGCATTTGATGCCGTTTCTTTACAGTTATTTAGATGGCGATACTTGCTGCTACATTCTGCTACCATACTGGCTTCTAACATTATTGTCTTCTTATTGTGAATAACTGGTCTGACTATAAGTTTGTTACATATTTGGCTTATGAGAGGGTATTTGATTATAAAGTAAATATTGTCGTTATTTTGTAAGATCTTCAGCTCTGAAGCCGTTAACAGATCGCTATAAGAAATATTGGTAGAGTGCCCTTTGGTTATGAGTTTATCAGATTCGTTGTCATTTAACAAAAATGGATCTATTATTTGTAATTTACCTAAAGTAACTGAATAAATAGTTGTCTCAAGCTCGTCTATGATGTGTCTATTTCTGGATGATGCTACTTCGAAGAGATGTTCGGTGTCTAGTTCACGTTTCTTCGTTAAATTAAGTAACTTGTTAATAGTGTCAATCAGTTGATTTATTTTTATCTGAGTGATTTTTCGTTGCCGCAGATGAGATATTTTGTGTCCTTAAAAAAATTCATGATTTGGATTATGTGTTCCTTTAAATCTATTATCCCTCTTGACGGAATCGACCGAACTATAGCAAACTTGGAGAACTTATCGACGCAGGTTAGGTAGTATTTTTTGTCGGTTGAATAAATATGTATGTGCAAAGTCTCGCCGGGCCTACTTGGAATGGGGGTTTCGCCTATTCCTGGATTGGGTGGATGCCGATGATACTTGGCCTCTTTACATATTTTACTTGAAGAAATAATGCCTTTTAAAATTTTTGGAATATTGGGAAAGTAGTAGCCCCTAAGTACTTGGCTAACGTTTTCTTTGAGTGAGCGGTGAGCTCTGTTATGTCTGAACTGCAAAATCTCAATCTGGTCGTTCTTGTTAAAGATGTCGGTTACTTGAAGGTTCGTGTAAGCGAATTTGACTGAGGGGAAGCTTAAAAGTATATGGTTTTGAATTTTCCCTAGTACGGGGAGTTCACATAGCAATGCATTGACACTATTCGGATTTACACAACTTTTTATTAAGTCGGGAATTTTTTCCAGTTTACTGAAAATTACGTGATGCCTGATCTGAGATTTGAAAAGAATTTTTGTAGTAACGGACTCGTTGACCCCATCTTCAAGAATTATTTGGTTCCTGAAGCAATTAATGGGATTTGGGAATGTTTTAATTACCATTGTCGAGTATTCCTTACTATGAATAGTCTTATCGGATTGGCTCGTGCTGAGAGCATTAATATGTTGTCTCGACAGTGCGTTAGCGACAACATTCTCCTTTCCTGGTTTATAATGAAACCTAGGGGAGAATTCTTCTAAAAAAATAATTTCATCGCTTGATACCTCCGCTACCACGTCATCTGGATTGTAAACTCCCTCTTCTGGGACCTTACCGTCGTAGGCCTCAGAATCTGTGTAGGTTCCTTCAACATCATCATACGACTACTGATGTAGGGTATTGATTCGTTGTAACTTATTGTAATTAAGTTGGTCGCTCCATGTGGTCTCTTATTATTCGCGGCAGCGGCATTGGTTGGGAGTGGATTCCCAAATGGAGTCCTGCCCGAAGGGTAGGTTGGGCGATTGAGTGAGGAGGGTAATGTTTGTTGGGTAGGATGCCTCAGTTTAGAGAGACTGGGACCAATCTCCATAGGAATAACTTTTTGTTGAATTCTGATTATTTGTTAATCTGTTAAAATGAGGGCTATTGGCAGTAGAATAGGACCTGATATTTGTTGGTCTAGACAAAGGCCAACAGGATTGATTTTGAGGCAAACAATGATCGAGCTTGATTGGACTCTCATTCCTGTGCTAGAGCAAGCGCTGTTGGCATGTCTTTCGGTCTAGATGAAAACAAGATGTCGCATAATGGTCTATTAAGACCGGATATGAAAACCCTAAGAGCGTCATTACGATATTTAACCATTAACGAATCTATCACCTGTCGCTGGCTTCCATAAGTCATAATAGTTTTGTTGGTTATGGTGATTAGTTTCTTTTCGACCTCGTCGTAGAAGTCGTTGATTGTCAAGCCTCCTTGACGGAGCGTGGACATTTCCTGCTCAATAATATATATAGGTTTCTTATCGAATTTGGTCACCACAAAATTCTGGCAGTGGCTTGACTACATCTAATGGCACGTTACATTCAATACTGGAATCAAATGTAATTTCTTGGCGAAGAATACCTGCGTTGGTGTCTCAATATTCGAGTGTCTCTTTGTCATTTCGTCGATCACAGTCTGAAAATCTTTTTTAGTCTGTTCAGTGGCCACTCTTACGGTGGCGCTAACAACTGCACATAGTTGCATTTCATCCATATTTATTTGAACAATTTATTACTTATGATTTTCAATTAAAATCACAAACACAACGAGCCTAAGTGCAAAGCTAGCTTTACAAACTATAAAATATTTAATAAAATTCTTGATTCTCTATTTCTGAATTTAATTCGCAATTACAATCACTTTTATATTTTATTAAATTATAATAGAATTCCCTTGCTTAATCTGTTTGGAGGTCGGGCACTCTACCTACAAGCATTTTCTTATTTAACCCTCGGTGTTGTTAGTTAGATTTCAGCTGCTGCTGATTCCTTTCCTTCGCCCTTGGCCGAGAATGTTTGGCTGCTCCAGATGTCCAATCCGCTCCTTTTCAATAACGTTAAAACTTTGTTAGTGAGTCCGAACCCGCAACCACGTCGCGATTTGTCCTTTTTGCGAGGATACTTTTAAGAGCGCGCGTGGCCCCACGTTGGGCGCCAGTTATATTTTAAGACGAAGTAAATTAAAATGTTACCTACAATGTAGGCTTGATTTTGATTATAAGTTTTATTTCTTCCGCATATGTGGAAGCGGGGAGTTAAGAGCCTGGCAAAAGACTGAATATTATAATTAAGGTAAAGCTTATTCTACCTTACTTAATTGTATCCGTAGTACTGAACGTTGTAGTTCCTATGTTGCTATTGTTGTTGTCGCAGCAACTGTAGTTTGAGTTAGATCGTCAATTCGCTATAGTCATTGTTATGGTTGTAGTTGTTCTTGCTGTGGCTGCAGTTTAAGTTATTTCGACAATCCGCTGTCGCTCTTGATGTCGCTGTCGTTGTTGTCACAGCGATTGCAGTTTCAGGTTGATCGGTACTCCGCAGCTGCCGTTGTTCCCATTTTTGTCACGCGCATGTATATTTTGACAACGTCAGCATTTTGCATGGAAATGTAATGTTTCCCATGAGCGCGCTAGCAGGTGTTAACTTATATCTTCCCAGATAGCCCAGCATATATCTTCCCAGATTCAGGCACTGTCTTCTACCTCGATCAGATCCCAAATAGTGGATGAGTGTAGAAGAGGGCTGACCTCGCTTTCTGCCACGTACGAGATTACCATAATATCGGTCCCGGGGCATAGGAACATTTACCGTAATGAAACAACGGTTGATCTGGGAGATATTGCTCCGTAATACGCGTGCCCTACGCGGTAGACATGGCTGCTTTGCTTATCAAAAAGCAGAATTGCCGAATTGTACTACTCTAGAGCTATACAGAGGTGGAACCATACAGTATCGTGTAGGATTATCCGGCAGTTTTGGGTGCCCTATGACCGGCCTAAAACCAGGTCATTGATCCTTAGGAGTGCATGCCGAAAGAATCGACTTATCCTTCAACAAGTTCTGTCGCATCGAGAGAGATAGTCGAAAACTTACTGTGCGAGTGCCCAGCTCTCGCTAGGATGAGGTTAAAGGCTCTCGGTAAACCATTCCAGCAAAGCATTACAGAGTTTAGCATCTCTCTGTATAACATAATGAAATTCATTAAAGCCGCCGGATGGCTTGAGGTTGCACGAGTTTTGGGATCAAAATTGCTACTTTCGTTAATTGTTAGTCACCTGGGGGACAATCCACTTGAACAAACTAACCACAGGAGCGTCCACTTTCATGTTCTAAGCTGCTCTATTGTAGGAGTTAGAACCAGGGACCGGTCATAACATTTATTAAAAAAATTACATTTTAATCGTTATTTCTTGAGTTTTATTTATTGCTTCAGAAATGATAATTATTTCCTGAGTTGTATTTATTGCTTATAAAATATTCGTTATTTCTTGAGTTTTATTTTTTGCTTAACAAAAAATCGCTATTTCGCGATTTTTTCTCCTCAGAAAATAAAACTTATTTTGAGTGAAAAACCGTTACGAATTAAGTTTTATTTTCTGAGTGGTAAATTAAACTCAAGAAATTTTGTCAGCAAAAAATAAAACTCAAGAAATAATAATAATTTCTTAAGCGACCAATAAGTATCATTTTCTTCTTTTTCAAAACCTTGGAGAGGTTGTGGGTTAGTCACACCGGACCGCCTTTAAATGCGAGCAAGATATCGAATTTCGAGCACAGACTGTGGATACAGCACTCCACCAAATAATGGGAATTCGCCATACCCTGATATCGAAGGGATCTTTACTTTCCACTACAGGTTGGATTCGAACACCAACGGAAATGTCTCCAAAGCGAATTGCTGATCGACAGTTCCCATCCTTTGTGTTAAATGTGCCGCCACGTAACAATTTGGTATATTATATAGAGATCGATTAGTCAAAAAACTCAAGTCTGATTCGGATACTGTATTCGATCCACGCACAGATGAGTGCGTCGATGATGACAGCAACAGTAGCGGCCAAAATACCGATAACGATCTGCTCGGCTTCAAGCCATCCAAATCGGACGGCTAACATTGTTCACCAACCAGAATAATATAAACAATAATAGTGCTAACAAGTACCACAATGCATCAGGTTAAAATATAAGCAGCTTTTAGTAACAATCGCATGTGCTCCTTAAACACTACATACTCGGTGAACATGTCCAGTGGTGGCTCTAGTGGCTATCACAGTAACAGCAATTCACCCAGGGACATTCACACCGACAGTAGTCATTTATTGAAGGAGCAACATCAGATGCATAGGCAGCCAAATCTAATGTCAGCGCATCCTCCAATGGCTGCAGCTGTGCCACAACATAATCGTAATCCAAATTCGCCTGGCTATGCGTCCAACCACAACAACAACAATTTGAATAGCCATAACAGCATTATGCTTAAAACACAATACCAGCGAACGGCGAATTTTTCATTAGTGTTGCGTTTCAAGTAACAAAGATGCATTTACAAGTGATCTGATGCAAAACAATTTGCAATTGTCCTCAAATTCTGCGTTGATGTCGATGATTAGTAGAGTAGTAGTACAAACAAATGTCCATACTATAATAAAACAGCAGAAAAATCGAAAGTTTCTTTAAGAAAAATTAGCAAAGGTGATGCAGGGAATACAATAGAATCAGTGGAGTGTTATTAATAAGAGTACTCATCAGAGTTCTCAATAGAGCATTCCTCAGCGCTATCAATAGAGGACTCCTTAGGGTATCGAATAGAGCAGTCTTTAGAGTAGTAAATATAGTACATTTTATGTAGAGTATGTACTCCAAAACTCAACCCGTTGAAATAGAAATGAAGCTTTTATTTAAATAAAAAATTGAATTTTGCATTGTAAAAATGTATAATTATTATATACATGCTTATATTATAACTGTACAATTGTTTTTATATTGAATAAAGCAATATGAAAGTTATTACACGCTAATTATGCTTGTTATAGCGATTGTGTTTTCAAAATCGGAAGATTATAAAGCCGTACTTGGCTTACTTACTACAAGTGGTAAGGGCGTTGTTGAGTGTACAAGTAAGCCTAGTAAGATCGAGCCTTGGAAAAAGGCTGACGAGGAGATGTGGTGATCTCCGAAATAGCTATAACTTCTACCATTGTTATTTTGTCTATAACTGTTTCTATTTAAAATGGCCATAAAAATTATTGTTCTCATAGCCTTTTTTTAATATTTTCGAAACATTCTCAAACTTATATGCCGAATAGTTGTCCACATTATCTAAATACATTAATTTAAATGCAATATATTTTGTACATTCTATCTAAATTTATCTTTACTAAAAGACTTTGCAAAATCAGAAGCAAAGGTCCCGCTTAAATCTTGAACGCATTCCAACTTATTTTGAAAATTAGCCGGACAAGAGACCAGCGGATATGCAGAGTGATGCAGAAGAAAATGTTCATATAAATCTTTGTCTAATGTTCTCTTAATCAATACAATATGTGTGTTAAGAGTTATTTGACTTCCATGTATGAATTTTATAAAAACCTTTTCTTGAAAACCCTTTTTGGGTAATCTTAGATACACAGATTATACGTATATTAAGATTGAGCTGCTGTGAAGCCTTGATTAGTTCTATTTCTCATTAAGTACGAGAAGCAACGTAGGAAATAAACCGAATTTCCAATTTGTTTAAAGGATCATGTTATCTAAGTAAACTTACATACTTAATTGGCGCTATAACCGCTTAAGCGATTTTGGCTGAACTTCTCCTACAATTTGTGGTGTTCGTCTTGATGTTGTAATACGAATTGCGAGGCCTTAAGTTTTACGCCGACTCCGAACGGCAAATGATTTTTGTGAGAATTGTTTTTACGTCAGAAAAACACTCGGAGGTTTGCCATTGCTTGCCAAGGGGCGACCGCTATTAGAAAAAACTTTTCTTATAATTTTTGATGTTATGTGCCCGACCTGGATTTGGGATCCACCGAATGAAGCGCGCACACGCTATATACTAGGCTATACGACTCGGCTACAGATATGTACGAGATGTTTGTATTTACATAATTATATAAAGGAAGCTATAAGGTACATACACAGAGAATATTCTGCGATATTTAAACACAGATATTGATTATAATTTAGGCAACGAATTTTGATTAGGAATTTTTAATTATTATTACAATACTTTTTTTTTTAATTTATAATTGCATTTTAATTTTTCTGAAGTTGTGAGTTAATATTCGGTAAAAGTTCGCAGTTAAAACATTACGATTTCTTTCATGCAGCTATTATTATATTTGAACTAATTCTTCCATATGCAAAATAAATAACCTTTTTGTTCACAAGCGCTGTTTTTTATCTGCTAGTCTAGTCTAGTCACCACTGTCCGCCAACAATAGCCCAGTATAGCCAAGTCCAGCACCTTCAGGATTGGGGTATTTTCCGCTGGCGCATCATATTGGTGATACGAAAACCGACTAAATCAATTTATTTGATGCAAATACCTTTTTTTTTTCCTGTGGAAAGTCGTGTTGTCAGAGGACAATTTTAACTCCACACCGTGTTGCCCTAAACAATATTCAGCATGCCTCCACATCTTTCCCAATATCACACACGCTAAACATGGTTGCGGGCTATTAATCCACAAATATGTTCACCATAGCTTAATTAGCTCAGCTACCAATTTGTCAGTAGTTGCAGTCTTAGACAGCCCAGCACTGGAATCTCAATATACCAATCAAAGCATTTCATCTTATGACTTTTTACAACTTACATATCTCTTTCATTAATACTCCAGTAGTTATTTGTGGAGACTTTAACGGTTGTAGCCCACTCTGGGGCTCACCAAAAGCTAATGTCAGAGGTGTGGTATTGAAGACTTTATCTTAGCTCCAATTTATAATTACTAAACTATGGCAGGCCCACACATTTCCCACGTTGACCTAACATTATGCTCGCTACTACTATTTCCTATTTTAATTTGGCACACGCTTGATAATCTACACAATTACGACTATTTCCCTATTATTTCCACTTTCACATTGTTTGCCACCAATGTTTCAAGCCCATGCAAAGCTCCAAAATATACAACTAATAAAGCCAACTGGTTAAAATTCAATTGTGTGCTATACAACAAAGCCTTACCCAATTTCGATTACAATAATCCAAATAAAGAAGCTTCTTTAATTCAAAAGGCAATCAGAGAGGAAGCCAACATAACTATTTCCCGTAGTTTACCCAGAAAACCTTCGAGAAATATGCCATGGTGGTCGCCAGAGCTAAACAAACAGCCTGGAGGGTACCACAGATGCCCCACTTATGACAATATAATCTTTTACAAAATATCCAACGCTAAATTTAATAAAGCTAAGAGACAAGCCAAAACAAAGAGCTTCGAAGAACTCACCCATAGATTAAACCCTAGCTCATCTTCGGGGATCATTTGTTAAAGCGTACAAACCCTAACAGGTACAAATTTGCCTAATAATATCAGTCACAATGTCACACATACCGATCCTCATTCATTCTCACTTAACTTCGCTCAATACATTTCCAAGGCTCCCGAAACTGCAAGTTTTCCAAATCAGTTTATACAGTCCTCTAAGAACACTTCGGCTATGCAAGCAGCAGTCAACAATGACAGCCTAGCTTTACATATGGAAAAAGAGATTACCTTTGCTGAGTTACACTATGCTTTAAAAACTCCAAAAGGCAACACACCAGGCTTTGATCAGATCAAATATAGCATGCTTCGAAATATACCATCTACTTTTAAACAAAGACTTATTAAACCTTATGATTCTATCCTTAAGGATATCATTATTCCCCAAAGCTTCAAAACAGCGACGGTTGTCCCAATCCTTTGGCCACATAAAAGCTCACAAGACGTTGAAAGTTATCGGCCAATCTCTTTAATATCCTGCATCAGCAAACTATTGGAAGAAGTCCTTTCTTGTAAGGTAAATGATTGCTTATTCCCTATCTTTCCCCTTTTTCAAAGGGGTCCCTCAGGGATCTCCTCTTTCCGCAACACTATTTTTAATAGCTTTCGAAGAAGTCAGCGGTATCAACAGAATATAAAGATATCAACCCCTCTGGCACTGCCATATCACTACCAACCACCATCACCATGTGGATGAACAAATGATTTATTCGATTAAGACTAGGGCGTACGCTACTTACACATGGGTATTATCTCACAAAGACTCCAAATCACCGCCGCACGCGCAAAAGCATTCAATACCGCACACCCTCTCAATACTCTCTCCACTCCATGGGAATCAAACATCACTTTAACAGCAAAATTTCTAAAAACGTTAAATATCAATTTCTTCACCACCGTCCGGGTTCCATAACAAAGGCGTGGTTGTTCGATATTTCCCACATTATAATTACCGATTCTAATTTCAATTACAAACTGTGTGGCGGCAGTCCAGGCAATTCTAGTTCATAAACTCGGTTGGATTGTGCACGACATCATCTTGGCTAGTAACGGAATCGCCAGAAATTTCATTGTCATTGACATCATTGTTCTTCGCAGCCAATATAGCACGTTCGCTTAACCAAACATGATTTTTTTAAAATTTCCGCAATGTTTGGGAATACTTTTCGTATGAGTTCGGACTTTGATTCTGAACTGAGAAAAAACGGAGCGCAATGTAATGCATCCAATTGAAATACCAAGAGCGGTTTTGCCGTTGCCCTTGTCTAATAATTGAAAATACCTTTCCAAATATGTCTTTCTGCAGGTTAACACGCATTTTTATACTCAGTTTTAAAGTAAGCACATGCCTCCATAAAACGGACGACTTCAACCATGCATCG
Organism: Anomoia purmunda; assembly: GCA_951828415.1. Classification (NCBI taxonomy): domain Eukaryota; kingdom Metazoa; phylum Arthropoda; class Insecta; order Diptera; family Tephritidae; genus Anomoia; species Anomoia purmunda. Next base: position 33,804,483 of record OX639998.1, on the reverse strand, counting down.
AACTCATCGGAACCAACAGAGCCAACAGAATAATCGCACCACCAAAAATGTTTTCATTATATCATAGATCTCGCATCGTTCGCTCTAATGCCTCGCGCGCTATATCCTGAGTAAGAGCACCGTTCAACGGGCGGTTGGGTGCTATCATAACTAATTGAGACAATATCTTGTTTGATATCGCCAAGCTAGGGCCGGAACTAGCGCTGAAGTGGCCACGGGCCAGAACAAAATATGCCCTTCGTCGACAATTTTTTCAAAGATTGAAAATCACGAAAAGTATTTTTTAATGAGCCATGCACAATTTATAGAATACAATTAATGCACTACTTTATATACACTTATAGGTTTGAAATACACTATTTATTAATTGTTGCTTATTCAATAGAGATGAGTGCCAATAACTAGAGTACTTACTGGAAATTCTTTTTTCTTGATTTCATGGAAGCAAATTTGGCGATTACTTTACTACCTAGCCGCTACAACAAAAACAACAACCACTTTACTACAATCAGTTCTGCGTCCTCTCTGGTTCCCAATGGATAATAGTGATTAGTTGCTTAGCCTTCCTTGTGCCATCGTGCTTCGCAAGTAATTTTTGATGAATTTTAATTTTGAAAAAGTTCGCTCAACTTTTGCCGTAGTGACGGGAATTGTGGTAAACATAAGAAGAGTCGTGCAAAAATCTGCATAACTCGAAGACCATGAGGCATCCTGAATAATCAAGAACTGAGCCAACTCTTTGAAATTTTTCATAGGAATAATTTCTTTCTGAAACGCAGACTTGATAGAAAGCAATTCAGAGGAAAAGGAAGGCATCATCTGAAAATTTGTTTCAGAACTCATTAGCTTTTTCCTCTAAATCTTCAATCGAAGCATGTACTAGGAACAGTGGTTGTAACGCTCGATAGTCATCTAAAAGATCTTTCATTCCAGAAAGTCTATTTTCAAGTTGCGAAGATATCGTATCAATCATTGGATAAAAAATTGTCACTCGGTAGCGCTGTTCAGGATCATTAAATATTTCATCTTGATAGAGTGCATCGAAGTGCCTCTTAACTTTACGTGATCTTTTTCCACAAACTGGCTCCCCTTTATCATTGTAAATAATACTCACGTAACGAAAACCCAGATTCAATTGATCTATTTTGCTGGCGTTTTGAGTTGTACCCAAAATAAATGGAAAAAATGAAGCATTTTTTAAGTCGCGAACAATATTTTCATGAACTTCTTGCCTTAAGAGAGAAAAATGAATTCGTTCTGTATTTGAGGACTTAAATATTTAACAGAGCCTATAGGTTTTGCTAAAAATTGGCCTAAAACCGGGTCATATTTGGAAAACAGAGCGATGACTGAAAGAAAGCTATATCAACGGTTTTGTTTTTCCTTCAAGACATCCTGATGCTTCGCGAAAATTAATGCACCCAGGTGCTTCCAATCTCCAATGGTATTCCACGGATTTTCAAACGAGCCCTTTTGAGGAAATATCCAACAAGGCAGACAATAAACAACGTCCTTCTTGACAGAATACGTAAGCTAGTTCCTTCGGAGTTCTAGACCTGATAAATTGATTGTTGCACCAAAATAATAGTTTTCTGAGAAACTGAGATTAATCTGCTGAAGATCTTTTGGAAAGGGTGCTCGCGATTGAAGAGGCCCGAAAGTAATCAAATTAATTTTTACTGATGTATCAGTAACTGATTCAGGGAATTCATTTTGTTCTTAAAGGGCAATTTCATCAAAATCTGAGTTATCTACATTGTTAGGAGTTTTAGCTGCTTCCAAGCCCGCGGTAAAAATGTAAAATTCTATTCAGAAATTATACTAATTCAGGTCAAAACACGACTGAATAGTAAGGATTGAAATTTTTTATCAAGAATTATGTTTAACATTCCTTTAGATACCAAAAGGTTATAATATTTGGCTTGCGAAAAGTGTTTGAGATGGAAGATAATGTGAGTTCGTGATGCAAGCCTTGATTTTCAATGCTACTTTGTTCGGCTTTTGATAACCACGAAGTAGCTCGATGGTTGTTTTTGGCTGATTCCGCGGTTTTATATATGTTTACTTGCCTTTTCGCAGCACCACTTGGATATGTACGTTTCATCTTGCGATTTCTAATTATATCAACGCAGATAGTAACTACAAAGATCACACAACGGAAAGCTGATAATATTTTAATTTCTAATCTAATCTATATCGTACTAAAATCTCGTTGGCGCATGCGCGTGCCAGTTCGATGCGCGTTTTCATTTCAAACAACTTTCTCACAGTTCAAAACAAACTCAACAATTTCCTCGAGAAACAAATCGTGGGAATTCCTCTTTGCTTGTCGATAATATACTTCAAAATTCCATTTCGAAGGAAAAATACTCTTTACCTGCACCAGCCGAGACAAAAGCAGTAACTGATATCCCCTCAGTGATTATATAAGTTATCACATGTGAGTAACATTCAGTAAAAATTGCATCAGTTGCGGTTCTCACGGTAGCAGACAAAGCGGCAACAACAACAATAATGAATTTATTTAACTTTATTTGTTGCTCAACAGCATATTATACCACTTAACGTTTAAGCAGCGAATTCAACCCGATATCACCAACATACGGCAGACGCTGATTCAGCACATCAATTCACGCGGCTGTCAGCATGCAATAACTATAGGTCACGGATGTTAGGAATTCAGGTGCAGTCACCGCAACAGTTAGTAGTAAAAACTCACTTGTCAAATTTGGCTGCCTTTGCTCTGGCAAAGGAAATAAAATTTAATAATAAAACAACCAACCGGGCTATTAATTGGCGCTCAATGTGGGGCCGCGTTAAGTGAATCCTTGTATAAGGACCCGCCGTGAAACGCGATCGTAAAAAACGTGGCCATGGTTCGAATCCACAATAAAGATTGTTATTATAAAGAACAGTTTGTTACAACGCGATCGAATAAGATAAAAATAAAGAACATTTTAAGGCGAATTCATATAAGCAAAACGATTAAATAAGATAAAAATAAAGAACAATTTTTAACAAAAACGCAACAATTTCAGAATCACAGAAAATAAAAAATAAAGTGGAAAATCCAGGGCCATCTTCCAGAATCATCGAACGAGGTTCCTGCAACACCACGATAGCAAGAGAGGTTCCAGTCTTGCTGGTTTTGCTGCTTTTAGTTTAAATGGAAATAATTGTGTAAGTAGAGTGTTCAGCTAAAGTTAAATACTTGCAAATTGTGTAAATTTTTAATGAATAAAGTGAAATGGAATTATTGAAATTAATAATTAAAAGTCTAGTAAGAGTTTATCAAAATGGACCCGACTACGATACAGGCACTTCTAAATGATGCAGTACGGGCTGCAACCGACCAGACGAGACGAGAATTTTAGACTAAGATCGATGAATTGACTAACAGACTAGGACAAATAGACACTACCGCTCATATGGAGGAGTTTCAGGCTGTCACGATACATCCTGGGATTACTTGTGACGAGTCATTAGACCTGGTGAAAACTATGCCCGAGATTAACAGAGACCAAGCGCGGTACGTATCCTGGAGACAGGCAGCGCACACGACGTACGATGTATTTGAGGGATATGCGGGAAGCTCAAAGCACTATCAAGCCGTGGGTATAATCCGCAATAAAATAGTGGGGTCTGCGGACATGGCGTTGTCGTCCTTCATTACTGTCTTGAATTTCCATGCCATAATTTCTAGGCTGGATTTCACGTACGCTGACAAAAAGCCAAGTTATTTTATTGAGCAAGAGCAATGCTAAGTCAAGGAGCTCTGTCAGTAGTGAAGTTCTACGATGAGATAGAGCGGAAACTCACGCTCATAATAAAAAAAAACCACAATGACTCATGGTGAAAATAAGACACTTATAGAGTCACTCAGTAAGAAATATCGTGAAGATGCTCTTCGTGTCTTCATTTCTGGACTCAATCGTCCACTGCGTGACATTCTTTTCTCATCCCGTCCTGCGGATCTGCCCTCTGCACTATCATTAGCACAAGAGTTAGAAGCCAACCAGGCGAGGATGACTAAGATGACCCAAATGAGGTCCATTGGAAACCCGAATAGCTGCTTCCAAGGCCCAAGCACCTACCAGTACCCTCCACATTATCGTAGGGTTCCAACTGAGCAGTCACGACAGCGACCGATACCTATGGATGTGGACCCATCTATTTCACGTTTTAGGCAAACCAGACCGCAAAGATTGAAAATCACGAAAAGTATTTTTTAATGAGCCATGCACAATTTATAGAATACAATTAATGCACTACTTTATATACACTTATAGGTTTGAAATACACTATTTATTAATTGTTGCTTATTCAATAGAGATGAGTGCCAATAACTAGAGTACTTACTGGAAATTCTTTTTTCTTGATTTCATGGAAGCAAATTTGGCGATTACTTTACTACTTAGCCGCTACAACAAAAACAACAACCACTTTACTACAATCAGTTCTGCGTCCTCTCTGGTTCCCAATGGATAATAGTGATTAGTTGCTTAGCCTTCCTTGTGCCATCGTGCTTCGCAAGTAATTTTTGATGAATTTTAATTTTGAAAAAGTTCGCTCAACTTTTGCCGTAGTGACGGGAATTGTGGTAAACATAAGAAGAGTCGTGCAAAAATCTGCATAACTCGAAGACCATGAGGCATCCTGAATATTCAAGAACTGAGCCAACTCTTTGAAATTTTTCATAGGAATAATTTCTTTCTGAAACGCAGACTTGATAGAAAGCAATTCAGAGGAAAAGGAAGGCATCATCTGAAAATTTGTTTCAGAACTCATTAGCTTTTTCCTCTAAATCTTCAATCGAAGCATGTACTAGGAACAGTGGTTGTAACGCTCGATAGTCATCTAAAAGATCTTTCATTCCAGAAAGTCTATTTTCAAGTTGCGAAGATATCGTATCAATCATTGGATAAAAAATTGTCACTCGGTAGCGCTGTTCAGGATCATTAAATATTTCATCTTGATAGAGTGCATCGAAGTGCCTCTTAACTTTACGTGATCTTTTTTCCACAAACTGGCTCCCCTTTATCATTGTAAATAATACTCACGTAACGAAAAGTCGCGAACAATATTTTCATGAACTTCTTGCCTTAAGAGAGAAAAATGAATTCGTTCTGTATTTGAGGACTTAAATATTTAACAGAGCCTATAGGTTTTGCTAAAAATTGGCCTAAAACCGGGTCATATTTGGAAAACAGAGCGATGACTGAAAGAAAGCTATATCAACGGTTTTGTTTTTCCTTCATGACATCCTGATGCTTCGCGAAAATTAATGCACCCAGGTGCTTCCAATCTCCAATGGTATTCCACGGATTTTCAAACGAGCCCTTTTGAGGAAATATCCAACAAGGCAGACAATAAACAACGTCCTTCTTGACAGAATACGTAAGCTAGTTCCTTCGGAGTTCTAGACCTGATAAATTGATTGTTGCACCAAAATAATAGTTTTCTGAGAAACTGAGATTAATCTGCTGAAGATCTTTTGGAAAGGGTGCTCGCGATTGAAGAGGCCCGAAAGTAATCAAATTAATTTTTACTGATGTATCAGTAACTGATTCAGGGAATTCATTTTGTTCTTAAAGGGCAATTTCATCAAAATCTGAGTTATCTACATTGTTAGGAGTTTTAGCTGCTTCCAAGCCCGCGGTAAAAATGTAAAATTCTATTCAGAAATTATACTAATTCAGGTCAAAACACGACTGAATAGTAAGGATTGAAATTTTTTATCAAGAATTATGTTTAACATTCCTTTAGATACCAAAAGGTTATAATATTTGGCTTGCGAAAAGTGTTTGAGATGGAAGATAATGTGAGTTCGTGATGCAAGCCTTGATTTTCAATGCTACTTTGTTCGGCTTTTGATAACCACGAAGTAGCTCGATGGTTGTTTTTGGCTGATTCCGCGGTTTTATATATGTTTACTTGCCTTTTCGCAGCACCACTTGGATATGTACGTTTCATCTTGCGATTTCTAATTATATCAACGCAGATAGTAACTACAAAGATCACACAACGGAAAGCTGATAATATTTTAATTTCTAATCTAATCTATATCGTACTAAAATCTCGTTGACGCATGCGCGTGCCAGTTCGATGCGCGTTTTCATTTCAAACAACTTTCTCACAGTTCAAAACAAACTCAACAATTTGCTCGAGAAACAAATCGTGGGAATTCCTCTTTGCTTGTCAATAATATACTTCAAAATTCCATTTCGAAGGAAAAATACTCTTTACCTGCACCAGCCGAGACAAAAGCAGTAACTGATATCCCCTCAGTGATTATATAAGTTATCACATGTGAGTAACATTCAGTAAAAATTGCATCAGTTGCGGTTCTCACGGTAGCAGACAAAGCGGCAACAACAACAATAATGAATTTATTTAACTTTATTTGTTGCTCAACAGCATATTATACCACTTAACGTTTAAGCAGCGAATTCAACCCGATATCACCAACATACGGCAGACGCTGATTCAGCACATCAATTCACGCGGCTGTCAGCATGCAATAACTATAGGTCACGGATGTTAGGAATTCAGGTGCAGTCACCGCAACAGTTAGTAGTAAAAACTCACTTGTCAAATTTGGCTGCCTTTGCTCTGGCAAAGGAAATAAAATTTAATAATAAAAAAACCAACCGGGCTATTAATTGGCGCTCAATGTGGGGCCGCGTTAAGTGAATCCTTGTATAAGGACCCGCCCTGAAACGCGATCGTAAAAAACGTGGCCATGGTTCGAATCCACAATAAAGATTGTTATTATAAAGAACAGTTTGTTACAACGCGATCGAATAAGATAAAAATAAAGAACATTTTAAGGCGAATTGATATAAGCAAAACGATTAAATAAGATAAAAATAAAGAACAATTTTTAACAAAAACGCAACAATTTCAGAATCACAGAAAATAAAAAATAAAGTGGAAAATCCAGGGCCATCTTCCAGAATCATCGAACGAGGTTCCTGCAACACCACGATAGCAAGAGAGGTTCCAGTCTTGCTGGTTTTGCTGCTTTTAGTTTAAATGGAAATAATTGTGTAAGTAGAGTGTTCAGCTAAAGTTAAATACTTGCAAATTGTGTAAATTTTTAATGAATAAAGTGAAATGGAATTATTGAAATTAATAATTAAAAGTCTAGTAAGAGTTTATCAAAATGGACCCGACTACGATACAGGCACTTCTAAATGATGCAGTACGGGCTGCAACCGACCAGACGAGACGAGAATTTTAGACTAAGATCGATGAATTGACTAACAGACTAGGACAAATAGACACTACCGCTCATATGGAGGAGTTTCAGGCTGTCACGATACATCCTGGGATTACTTGTGACGAGTCATTAGACCTGGTGAAAACTATGCCCGAGATTAACAGAGACCAAGCGCGGTACGTATCCTGGAGACAGGCAGCGCACACGACGTACAATGTATTTGAGGGATATGCGGGAAGCTCAAAGCACTATCAAGCCGTGGGTATAATCCGCAATAAAATAGTGGGGTCTGCGGACATGGCGTTGTCGTCCTTCATTACTGTCTTGAATTTCCATGCCATAATTTCTAGGCTGGATTTCACGTACGCTGACAAAAAGCCAAGTTATTTTATTGAGCAAGAGCAATGCTAAGTCAAGGAGCTCTGTCAGTAGTGAAGTTCTACGATGAGGTAGAGCGGAAACTCACGCTCATAATAAAAAAAAACCACAATGACTCATGGTGAAAATAAGACACTTATAGAGTCACTCAGTAAGAAATATCGTGAAGATGCTCTTCGTGTCTTCATTTCTGGACTCAATCGTCCACTGTGTGACATTCTTTTCTCATCCCGTCCTGCGGATCTAGCCCTCTGCACTATCATTAGCACAAGAGTTAGAAGCCAACCAGGCGAGGATGACTAAGATGACCCAAATGAGGTCCATTGGAAACCCGAATAGCTGCTTCTAAGGCCCAAGCACCTACCAGTACCCTCCACATTATCGTAGGGTTCCAACTGAGCAGTCACGACAGCGACCGATACCTATGGATGTGGATCCATCTATTTCACGTTTTAGGCAAACCAGACCGCAACCACCGCAGTTTAATATTAGCAGGACAATAGGTCAGAATTCTTATCAGCGCCAGATTGATCCATCAAATACTAGGAGCTTCGATAATGCCATCAGACGATCAGATACGCAAGCTAATGTGCAACCGACGTCCACCTCCGATGATAGGTAAGGGACCGCCCAGAAACGGCAACACGGAAGTGACAAACACCCAGCGACGGTCGAGACAGTGACCAATATGCGGATACCAATTACGACGAATATGACAATTACTATTACGACGAACAGTGTGAGAGCAACGAGCAGGCTGAAGCTAGTGATGACATTCATTTTTTAGGACTAGGTCCCTCCTCCCCTATATTAGCAGGACACTCGGGGGAAGAGGCTTAAGATTTCTCATTGAAACTGGCGCAGCCAAAAGTTATATCAGAAGGCTCAGTATCCTTAAGGGAATAAAACACCTGGAAAAAACCTTTGCAGTCAAATCGATTCATAGCACTGAGAGAATCGAACAATTTTGTAGAATAAACATTTTCAATAGGAACTCAACTTTCTTCATTCTTCCTTGCCTAGATACCTTTGATGGTATCATAGGATTTGACCTTATAAAAGCAGTTGATGGTAACATTGACACGAAAGAGGGAATACTGAGATACGATGGAGGCCAAGAAAAGCTCTCGTATCACCGCAGCCAGACATTAATAAATTAAACAGTTGGACGTGAGTCCAGTAGAATTAAAACACAATGCATCAATCTTAAAGCGACATTCTAGAGTGTTTGCCGATCCAGACGAGGCTCTACCATACAACATGAATATCGTTGCAACAATCAGAACTACGGACGACCTTCCGGTATATTCGAAAAGCTATCCATACCCCATGGCAGTGACGGAATTCGTCAACGGAGAAATTTAAAACTTACTTGATGACTTCCAGGAAATTAAGACCAAAACAGGAGCCTTGATAGAATCTCATGGACAACAAATATCAATTAATTCCAAATTGCAGAAAAGAATAAATGAGTTGACCAAAACTGTTAACGAACTACTGAAAACTGCTAAACAGACTCGTATAGAAATTAAAGTGGTCACTTTGAATCGCTATTTGATGTGTATGAGCCGGTCGTCAGACGCGGAAAAAATAACACTAGTTGTACATTTCACAAATATACTTTATTGACCAGGCACGATGTGCTCCGGCTTATGCTCAACTTAAATCTAACCTAGCCCAAAACCTAACTTAACCATTAAGCCCTAAGAACGCGTATTCAGTGGTCGACGCTGCCGGCTTTGACGTCTGCGTTGTTTACGCAATCGGCTATTGACACTGTTTATGTTAGAACGCTCGCTTGCGTGTGGCTTGCTGTCCGTCCGCCTCGTCGCCTTGGTGGTTGTTATTATTTACGTAAGCTACTGGCACGGCGAATGATATGTCGTTGCTTTAGTGGCGGTCGTTGCCCACACAATCTGCTGATGAGGCAAGATGTTGTATTCGTCTCACCACATTCGTACCCAACTGGAAATTTGGCATTATGTGTGACCTACTCCCCCCTTCGAAACACGATCGTCCTCGTTCGTTGCCATGTCTTTCACCACCAGGTTGATCTCGTGTAATGCTCGTGTTTTCTTCTTGTACTGCCAGAGGAAAGCGAGGCCACTGATCAACGCAGCTACTCCCAGACCCAGGATGAAAGCAAGTGTCCGGCTCGTGACGGTCGTTAGTTCTTCTATAATTTCGTCAATGGTTTGTAGATTTTGATTGTTGAGGCGGTGAAGGTAAGGCAAACTCAAAATGGTCTCATGGCCAGTGATGTTCAGTAGGGGTGAAGCAGCAATACCTGGAGCCTTTTCCAGCCTGCTCATTCTGTTAACGTACTTAGTGCCGTTCAGGAACACAACATCCTCGAAAGTTACGAGATACGTGCCACTTACATTTCTCTCAGGTGCTTCATCAATGGCAATTCTGGTTGGGCTGTCATTAATGATTATGACTCCATCGTCACCTATGGTGCTAGCGTTCAGGTGACTCGGTTGCGTGTTACAATGTGCTGTGCCACCGGTGTGAAGTTGCAGTGCGTATGTTGTATTTGTAGTTAATCTGCAGAACGTTGAAGTTGTTGTTGCTTCACAGTGGTTGACCGCAAAAATTCCGCTCTTGCACTCGACCGCTGTGTTTTCGTTGATTTGCAGCACGACGCCGTTGTGTACCACAGGACAAATCAAAACTTTCCTACACAAAAACTCAATTCTAGGATATTTGATTATAAAATGAATTACATCATTGGGCTGAATAACTTTAACGGTTGACACTTCCATTAGTTCAGTGATTGCTATATCTGTGATTGGCCCAACCAATATGATTTTCAAACCCTCGTCATCAATGATTACTGGATTTACTACCTTTATTTTTGCAAGGGTTATTGCGAGCATTATATTTTGATTTTCCGTGATCATAATTCTATTTCGGGAAAGTAAAATTTCAAAAAGGTGCGCCGTGTCGATTTTTTCTTTCTTAGCTTCTTTGAGGAGTTCATTTACCGTATTAGTTAGTGCGTTAATCTGCTCCTGTGTCTTTGTGTTAATCACTACTTGTCTATTGTTGGATTCTATTAGTTGGGCTTCTGTCATTCTAATTTGGTGGAAATCGTCAGCGTCTGGGTTACCTGTGATAGATTTAAGGGCTGACCCCAGAAAGTCTAGGCTCGTACCATTCTACGATGCACGCTTATAGCGGCTAGTAATGTTCTAACATGTCCACTGCCAGTCTCTAGCAACTTTCGCATGTGCGACAGCGGGAACAGGTCTGTCATGTTGGCAGTTTCGTCTGTCATGCGCACAAACTCGGTCAAATTAGTTGAGTGCCTCAGGTAATTGTATTCGTTCCATAATAGTGCGTCGCCGTCCACTACCGGTATGTAATGCGAGTGTGAGTAATCCGTTGATTTGGCTGCCGCTACCCCGAAAGTGAGAAGTATTGTGATTGAAAACCTAAAGAAGCAATATAAGGTGATTAGTATCGTAAACCTAGTTAAACAGAATATAAATTTCTAAGGCTAAGTACTTCATCTAAGGTTGTCCTTATGGACTATCCTTCCATTTATTAGGACTGTTGTCCCCAAGTCTGCCTCCACTCTCTTCTCCTCCCACAGGGTTAACTTGCTCCCTAACCTTCTATTAGTTTTTACCATTACCTTTTCCCCCACTTCAAAGACCCTGTTCTGCCTTGAAGGGTTATTTCTAGCCAGCTGCGCCTGTTGCGCTTGTTCAATTTTACTTTTTACTTCCTTTTGGAATTCTTTGGTTGCGGCGTATATTACCTCAATAGGCTCTTTATTTGTGACCGAATGTATTGTTCGGTTGTATTCAATGGTAGCTTGAGTGATCAGGTCGATTGTATCGCTTATTCTTCTTTCAAGTTTGAGGCACCTAGCGATTTCTACCAAGGTACTATGAAATTTCTCTACCTGTCCGTTGGAAGTACTGTGGAGAGGGGGAACGTTTACTATATCAATCCCATATTGGTTCTTCAACAGGGTCACAATGGACGCCTCATTGTCACAATAGACAGTTTTTGTTCCTGGGAAGAAATTAATCAATTGGAAGATGGGTATTTTTACATCCGTTATTGTCCGAGACGGTATCGGTTGAACTACCGCAAATTTAGAGAATTTATCAACACAAGTTAAAAAATGTTTCTTGTCTGTGGAGAAAATATCTATGTGTAGCATTTCCCCTGCGTATGACGGAATCGGCGTAACGCCGAGTTCCTGCCTTCTAGGGTGTCGATCGTATTTGGCTTTCGTGCATATTTTGCAGTTTGTGACAATTTCGTTTGCCAATTTGGGCATTTTCGGAAAATAATAGTCACAGAGGATCTGTTTCACATTTTCCTGCGCAGCTCTATGAGCACGATTGTGTTCAGTAGTAACTATTTCCCTTTGTTCGTAATATCCGACACCATGTTTTTGCAGTACCAGAATTTGGTAGATGGGAAGAACCTTACCAATTCGTGTTGTATGCTGGCTAGCGCCGGTAGCTTGAATCGCGTTCACCACGAGGGGGTTAATTACCTCCTTTACTTCGTCAATGAGGCTGTTTCTATCTATGAAGTGAATAACGTGGTGGGTTTTTCCGCCAAAGAGTATAAAATTTCGTTTCAAAGGAAAACGCGACTCTTCCAAAACTATTTGATTCCTGAAGCAGTTTATGGGTTTTTCCGTTGCTTCGACCGTGTAGGTCAGTGATAATACACTGTGAACTGTCGCCGCGTCAGATTTGGGTTCGTTTTCCAACGCATTTATGTTTTGCCGGGAGAGAGCATCCGCGACAGAGTTTTCCATACCAGGTTTATAATGAATTTTAGCGTTATGTTCGTCTATGAATGCTTTCCACCGTTTTATCTTTGCATTCGGGTTCTTGTCAGAAACCGCAAACGTTAGAGGCTGGTGGTCTGTATAGATGTTGATATCCCTAGTTCCGTAGAGATAATTTTGAAGTTTCCCTAAAGCCCATACTATGGCCAGTAATTCTCTTTCATTTGTTGCATAATGCATTTCCCTATCTTTCAGCGCTCTTGAAATCATTGTAATGGGTTTACCATTCTGCGAGAGGACTGCGCCAATGCCGTGAGCGGAGGCGTCTGTCGTTAAGTCAAATGGTTTTTTAAAATCTGGATACATTAAGATGACATCTTCAGATGCCAGGATGTTTCTTAATATTTCGAAGGCATTGCGTTGCGCTTCGCTAAAATCAATGGGTACCCTTCTGGACCTGTGTTTACTTACTGAGCCATTTTCACCTTTTAGGATCTCAGTTAGAGGCCTTGCTATGGAGGCGAAATCTTTTACAAAACACCTGTAATAACTTGCTAGCGCTAGAAAGGATCTAAGGCTGAACAAATCCTTAGGTTCAGGATATTCTTGAACGGCTTTGACCTTTGCGGGGTCAGTTTTTGCCCCACCTCTTGTTACTATGAAACCGAGATACTCCACACTTGTTATAAAAAAATGTGTTTTTTCTCGTGACACTTTCATGTTGGCTTCACACAGATTTTCCAATACCCAATTTATGTGTTTGACATGCTCCGATTCACTTTCGGAAAAAATTATGACGTCATCGACGTAAACATAGCATGATTTGCCAATTTGTTCGCGTAAGACGTCGTCGATCGCCCTTTGGAAGATGCTTCCAGCATTCTTCAAACCGAATGGCAATCGACAAAATTCATATTTCCCACCGTTAACGGAAAAATACGTTTTCTCGCGATCCTGTTCGGCGAGGACAATCTGATGGTAGCCTGACTTTAAATCTAAAGTCGTAAAGTACTTGGCTTTCCCTAAATTTGCCAGAATCATTGTAATATTCGGCATTGGGTATTTATCGGCAATAGTGCGCTCGTTGAGCTTCCTAAAATCAATAACCAGACGTTTATTTTTGTTGCCTAATTCGCCGTAACCCTTTTTGTCTACGACCCAGGTTGGGTTATTGTAAGGGGACCTTGACGGTCTAATGATTTTATTGCGTAGCAATTCTCTTATTTCCTTTTCGACAAAATCTGCTACTCCCATTGGGTGAGGGTACAACTTCGAATAAATAGGCTCGGTTTGGATCGTGGCCACAACCGAAGAGTTAAATGGCAACAGCTCGTTAGAGTCTGCAAATGCCTTAATCCTTTTCAGGATCATTTTTTTAAATTCTGCCTTTACTGAACTTGGTACCTGTAAGTCGTTGACATTTGTAAAGTTAACGTTGCTGCTCCGTCTAGGTCAATAGTCGCGCCCACCTGCGTTAGCAGGTCAAGGCCTATGATCCCGTCGAAGAGTGTTAGACTATCCAACACAAAGAATGGGGATGTTACCCCGAAAATATTTATCAGGCATTTCAGTTTGATTTTGTTAGACCCATGGATAGAGTTCACATTAAACGGGGAGTCTACCGGTTTTACGCCTTTAAGCTCCTTTATGGGCCTGACATAATTTTTTGCCGCCCCCGTGTCAATTAAAAACCTCAGTGTTTTCCCAGCCAACGTCCGCTCAAGGAACGGTAGCCGGGAGTGGCCTCTAAAAAATTAATAGAGTCACTTTCGTAGTCAATTCCATTTTCATTGTCTACCTCTGCTACTGCAGCTGCGGAAGCAACCTCATACGCTTGGGGATCCTGATCAATATCTGAATGATTCAAATTGTTGATCCTTCGACGCCTAAAATCTGTCATACGCTCTGAATTATTCGGTCTCTTATTTCCCTGGACGGGAGCATTGTGAATACCGGCAGCTTGTGCCTGTTGGTATTCCGTTGGTTGCCTAAATTTAAATGAACTAAGATCGATGTCTATAGGTTCAACAATAAAAACCCTATCATTTTGGCGTTGCCTAAATGATGAAGCCTTTCCTGCATTATTTCTGCCTTGAGTCTTGAAGTAATGTGGATTTTTTGCGTGATTGGCATCGACGCCACTATTCTGTGAATAATTATTTTGCCGCCGAGTTTGGGATTTTTGACCCCCTGACTTTTGAGCTCTCTCTTCGGCATTTTTAGCGTAAGTTGCCGCGAACATGTACCTATCGTGATTCGACTCGGCCTCGCGGCCTTGTGCCAAGGCACTTGGTAGATCCTTTGGTCTAGCTGGGAATACAGCCTGGTGTAGGGGTCTTTTTAAACCCGATACGAACGTGTTTAGGGCATCACATCTAAATTTTTCATTTAGGACAGCTGCAGCTGCTGCGTCATATGTCATAAGCGTTTTATTTGTTATGAGGGGCAGTTTCCTTTCTATCTCATCATAGTACTGTGACAAGCTCAAATCGCCCTGACGCAAGGTATCTAACTCTTGTTGGAGAATGCGCACTTAAAATTTAAAACTGTGTTAAATGAGGCCAGTATATTATTTGCTGAACCCCTAATCTTATTCCGAATAATACCTACTGCCTCGTAATGCCTTACGCTGCCTTCATAAGGTTCGAATAATTCGTAGGCGGCCATCGCTGCCTGCCTCCACGAAATATATTCCTCTTGTTTACCATCAAACTCTGGCAATGACTTGACGAGGTCTAACGGCTGACTACACGATTTTCCCTGCACTATCGCAATTTTCTGGTAGCTTTCTACTTCAGGGGTCGTGACTCTCAATGCACTCATCTCGTTTTCTAACTTCACTAATTTTTTCATCAATAATCTGTTTCCATTGAACGGCCTGTGCCGCCAATGGGGCTTCTAACACCGCTTGTACCTGTCTTGCGTCCATACCCGTTTCTGTTTTCACTACGTCTGCCACACTTAACCTGCTAGTATGGTTTATCAATTCCTGCACTGAGTTATCGTAAAGCCCTTTATCGTGAGGGGGGTTGCTCATTAGACCCCGAACAAACTAACACACACAAATATTCTTTCACTCAAACGCGGCACAATCGTTAACGGCCACCAAAACAATGAAAAATAAAAATAAAAAAAGATCACTTCACTCTTTATACAATGCTGCTTTATTAATTTCAAAAAGGATGACGATTGGCTGTACCATTCACTTACATGATTTTCCAATAAATAATTCCGTTGCTCTGTGGTTGGGTTGTTGATTGTTGATCGCTAATTTCCCTTTTCGTGCCCCACGTTGGGCGCCAATTAAAGTTGTACACTGCGAATCGCTATTTGATATGTATGAGCCGGCCGTCGGACGCGGCAAAAATAACACTAGTTGTACATTTCACAAATATACTTTATTGACCAGGCGTGATGTGCTCCGGCTTATGCTCAACTTAAATCTAACCTAGCCCAAAACCTAACTTAACCATTAAGCCCT
This sequence comes from Anomoia purmunda, assembly GCA_951828415.1. Taxonomy (NCBI): domain Eukaryota; kingdom Metazoa; phylum Arthropoda; class Insecta; order Diptera; family Tephritidae; genus Anomoia; species Anomoia purmunda. Next base: position 33,788,640 of record OX639998.1, on the reverse strand, counting down.
AAGAACGCGTATTCAGTGGTCGACACTGCCGGCTTTGACGTCTGTGTTAACTTAGATACTGGCAATTTATTTTCTTTAGCTTCCGTTAGAAATAGGGCAATAATAATGGAGTTACAAACGATTATAACAGCCGTCACGTCAGGGAAAATAAATGTTATTAATCCAATATTGTTGAGTGGCGTAGAAATTAATGATATTTTAACAGCAGAAAACTCTGCCAATGTTAGCATAAGCGATCTATTGCAAATCTCTAAAATTAAAATAATTCAAGACATGCAATGTATTTATTTCATTATAAAATTTCCAAAAATAGCTAGTGTTTGTAACTATGTAAAGTTATTGCCTGTGGTACACGCCGACAAGATTATTTCTTTGGAGACTGATGCTGTAGCCGAATGTAACGGGAAATATCTCCCAGTCTACAATTGCAAAGAAACCATAATGGCAAGTTTCTGCCAACCCTTGGAGGAAAGTCGTTGCGCAATGCAGCTCCTAAACAAAAATTCCGCAAACTGCAAATCAACATCAGCTGATCACGTTGCCATCGCAAAGGAACTTGATAATGGCATTGTGGTAATAAATAATCAACCTGCATAAGTATTAGGCGGAAACTTCACAGAATTAACTAAAGGGACCTTTCGAGTAACATTCGAGGGCGAGGTGACTATTAATGGCACCATTTATAGCAACTGGAAGAAAGTAGCCCGTTCACGCCCAGAAGCTGCACCCGCTCAGAATATAAATTTTACTGATCACATATCCCTGCTATCCTTCCTTACCTGCAGAGGATGAACATGAGGAACATGAAGCTCATATCTAATTTACAGGGACTGATCAACACGCGTTCAGTTCAACATATAATCATCATAACAGTCATTGGCATAGCGGTTATGGCAATTATTGGATTCATCTCCATAAAGCATCGGAATAGCAAAGTAATGTTGACCAAGGTCATAAAAGAAGACGGCTTCACTTCAAGTGGGGGAGTAGTTATCACATGTGAGTAACATTCAGTAAAAATTGCATCAGTTGCGGTTCTCACGGTAGCAGACAAAGCGGCAACAATAACAATAATGACTTTATTTAACTTTATTTGTTGCTCAACAGCATATTAGACCACTCAACGTTTAAGCAGAAACTTCAACCCGATATCACCAACATACGGCAGACGTAGATTCAGCACATTAATACACTCAACGTTCAAGCAGCAGACTCAACCCGATATCACCAACATACGGCAGACGCCGATTCAGCACATCAATTCACGCGGCTGTCCGCATGCAATAACTATAGGTCAGGGAAGTTAGGTATTCAGGTGCAGTCACCGCAACAGTTAGTCGTAAAAACTCACTTGTCAAATTTGGCTGCCTTTGCTCCGGCAAAGGAAATAAAATTTAATAATAAAAAAACCAACCGGGTTAAATTAATTTATATAATGTGTCTACTGCATAACTATGATTTTCCCCAAAATGACCGTATCTAGAAGCACAAACTGTGATGTACTGCAAAACTCCCCGTAAGAACTTCGAAGAAAAAATTCTCTTTATCTGCGTCAGCCAAACCCTAAACAGTAATAAATATTCCTTCAGTGATTATATATAAACGTGTCTACAGCATAACAATGATTTTCCCAAAAAAAACGTGTATAGAAGGACAAACTGTGATAATCACTATACCAGCCGAGGAAAAATTCACTGCTACTAACGACGACTGATAGTGCATTGCCTAGAACCCAAAGAATCTAAATACTTAAAAAAATCCACACTATCTCATGTTTTCCATACAATTTTTGATTCGAATATAAAGCTTAACACCCGGGAAGGTAAGGTTTAATCCGCCACACTGATACATTTCGAAAAACAAGAGAAAAAACAAAGAGAATATTAAATAGATTCCTTTACGAACTAAGTAGGTCAACAAATATGATTTTTAAAAATATCACGACTCCAGCGTAATTTCCAGCCCACCTACCGAATATACTTTTCCCAAAATGTTTGTCTTTGCACAGCTAACCTCCATACTGAATATGAACTAAATCGGTCAGTACCGAGGAGTTAACAGCGAGGGAGAGCACTGAGTCCATATGATGTATGCAGACGAACAACCAGCGATCGCAGCGTGAACAGAGGCCCGAAGTCGCTAAACTGGCGCTCCCTTCTCGCCTAAGACGGAGTGGCTGACCGGCCTAGAAAAATGCCGACGACACATTATTATTTTTTGTATTACTTACTTTGGAATTTGTATATATATTACTTATTGATACGGTACTTTTTTTAAATTTTTTTTTCGTTTACCAAATTTTTGCTAGGTGTTTTTTTGGCGCGCGGTCTATTTGATATATATACATATACGTACATACACATATATGCATATGTACATATATGTACATAAATATAATTTAAATCCATATTGGTGTTTTTCATTAGGGTTTTTCGTGAAATATTTAAAAGTCTTTATCTGAAAAACTAGAGCCAATTCGACAAAACTGATATTATTTTCGTAATCAGCGCCCCCAAATTACCCTAAATCGACTTAAAAATCACCGACCGCAAAATTTTGTTCCGCAGTGTTATTGTAAGAAACTAATGCTTTAAACACGTTTTGACGAACATCGTCTGGATTAAGTGGATCTGCATTCAACAATCGTATATGCTCATTAACGTACCGTGAAGCCTTTTTACATCCGCATAGCCTGTTTTAAAATAGGATGTAGTTTTATGCATATTTATTTCTTGCCCTTTGAGGAATTCTCTTACTGCAATGGTATCTAGTTCATTATCTAATACAACTTCATTCGGTTTCCCTATGTAAGTACTGAATTCTCTCTTTCAGCGCATTTGTTATAAAAATCCATGTTCTATCTTCTAAGTAATAAGCGGTTGCATATTTTGTTAACTTATCTATAATGGTCAAATACATCACTCCACGTTGAGGAAACAATATGTCTACATAGACAGTTTCATTGAGCTTTTCTGGTGTAGGTGTAATATTGAATTTGTGCTTAATGGGAGCTTTGCCGTACTTTGCCAACTTACATACTTCTCAATTATTTATAATATCTTCTATACTAGAAGAAAAAATTAACACGTCATCTAAATATACCAAACAGATTGAGCCAATGTATTCCTTCAACACATTGTTAATCATTCGTTAAAATGTACCTGGTGAGTTTCACAGCCAAAATGGCAGTCGTAAAAACTCAAAATGGCCAGTCGATGTCGAAAATGCCGTTTTAGCTATATCGTGAGGATGCATTTCTACTTGGTGGAAGCCTTTGGCCAAATCTAAAGTGGTGATGACTTTTTCCTAACTTATCGAATATGTCCTCAATATTGGGTATAGAGAATCTATCTTCTATAGTTATATCATTTAATTTGGGATAAACTATAACTATACGCCAGTTTTGCATATTACTAGCACTTAATTTTTTGGGTACAACCCATATTGGGGTATTATTTGGGCTGCTAGAATTTCTAATAATACATTGTTTTAACGTATCTGCGATTTGCTGATCGACTTCTGCTTTATGTACTTCAGGATACCTATACAACCTAGAATATATTGGCATGCCATGTTTAGTTCTAGTTTTATGCTTTATTTCATTGGTAAATGTTAAATCGTCATTATCATAAAATACATTTTTAAATCGGTTAAGTAATTTTAAAAGCTTTTCTTTTTCATTTAATTCTAATGATCTATTTTAATAAAATTTTGTATACCATATTTGTTAACTACGTAATTGAAAATTTCAATAATATTATTTGTATATGATTTTTCATTCTAGATTTCTACTTCTTCAGACAAAAATAAGGACAAAACAGGATTTTTTGTTACTAACAGTCCATTTGGAAAATCAATTATACAATGTAAATCTTTTAAAATGTTATTTCTAATTAGACCATCAAACTTTTTATTAAAGTTACGCTCCAAAAATTCACAAAAGTAATGATTTAAATTACATTCTTTAATTAATGGAAATCTACAAATTGTAGTTATAAATGTTTCAGCTCCCAAAGCTTTCGCTACTACACTTACTTCTTGTTTCCACTTGGGGTGACATACATATGTATATCATGACTTATTAAACTAAATTCCGCTCCAGTGTCAATTATAAAGTTTAATTTTTGTATGGGGTTATTTAAGGTTATATAGGGGAACTGCGTTTAGCAGGGAAGGGAAATATTACGCTTGAATTTCCAATTTCCATTGGTTCTAGCGGATTTATTTTGCGAAAAATTTGCGTATTTTGTTCATTCTATGACCCTGATTTATAAAATTAATTTGTTGCGAATTTTTTTATCTCAGACTGTCTAGTACGATTTGAGCTAGCATGATTATAGGATTTGGATGGAAATTTCCGGGTATATTAAAATGCTGATTTCTATGTAAAAAGTGAGACCTATTGTTAAAAGTATTTCCATTGTTGCCATTGTTATTTTCATACCGGGAATGATAACGTGGGTTATTCGTATTGAATCTGTTATTAAATGCATTATTATTATAAGAAAAATTAAACTTTTTATGTTGATTACTAAAGTTTGTCCTTATCGCGGTAACATTTTCTTGGTTTGCCTGCCCAAATTGTGTATAGTTATGATGTCTTGCATCTAATACAATTTGATATGCATCATCTAAGCGTTTGGGATCTCTAGCAAAAATCATGGTACGCGTTGGTTCTGGGAGATGATCTCTAAAAGTTTTTAAGGAAATTCTATTTAATGCTTTAGTGGTGCATGTTTTATGACCGTGAGTTAAACTTCTGTTTGTATTCTATTTGCCAATTTATTTATTTTAAAATAATAATATTCAATTGCACCCTCTAATCTACCCGACTTTAAATTATTCATTAAATCAGTGCTATTTTCTTTTTCCCCAACATTTTTTATAAGAATTTCCTTCAAAATAGACCATTTATTTACATTACTATACCTATAAATAGCTTCTCTTGTTTTACCAACGCATTTATTTTTTATATAACCAAAAATTACGTTTCTATTATTGGCGTCAAATATTCTCAATTTGATGTAAGTTAGCAACATTAAAGTTAACTGTAGTTAACAAAATAATGCCGGCATACGCGGAATAGTGGGACACAAACAAATAATTTAGCAATAAGTCAATAGTGCCAGCATAAGTAATTTTAAAGTTATAAATAGTAGATAATTAAAATTGTAAAGTTAGTCTTAGCGGAAGAGTTGATAATAAAGGTCATCAAGACCAAAATAATAGATTTTTTTTGTCGTTTAATTTAAATCGACAGTAATTGGCGCCCGAGCTTAAATGAAAAGCTTGTGGTTCGGCAAAGTCAGTTTTAAATTACGAGAAAGTCTCAAAGCGCCGTTAACAAAAATAAAAATAACGCCGCGAAAAAGACAGTGTAAAGAAAAACCACCATATTAAAAAGAGCGTGAAAAGGATAGCCAAGGAATCTTCCTGGACGCTCCAACGATGCCAACAAGCAACCCAGCAGCAAAAGCCGACAGCCAAAGTAACAACAACAGTGTGAGACGGTGTACCCCAGTACACATAAGGGAAAAGGACAAATACACAATCACCGGTTACAAGGATAGGATGAAGCTGTATATAGTGTAAGTAGCATAAGAAATGTAGTTAATAATAAAAAAACAAGAGAGAGGAAAAAATTGTGAACTTTTGTTTTATAATAAATGTATTATTAAATGACAGAAAAATTGTAAAACAAAACGTAAATATTGCCTTATTTTCGCGAAGAACAAAAAAAAAAAGAAGAGATTTTTAAATCAACCAAGAAATTTATGCATTTGTAATAATAAATTAAAGAACCAAACAGAATTTTCTTTTTTAGCTACAGTGCAAGTAAATAAAAATAACCACAAAAAAAATAAAATACGGCTCCCTTCCTAGAAGGGATAACAGAAAAAATAAATATTTAAATTAAAATAGAGGTATAAATTTTGAAAAATTTAGAATGGCAAATCCAAAAAATCTAGTTAGACCCCCCGTACTCGGGATTAATCCCCCTGCTGCACCAACAGCACTGTCAGGCCCTAGTAATATGATTTCGCCAGAATTGGCGAACATGACAAAAACGTGGTAACTTTAGCAATAGAGGCAAGTGTACCTAATGTAGTACATAATATCCTTAATAATAAAATAAACCCGGTCATTTCGGACCAAACAATATATGAACAATTCCAAAACAACACGAATGAAATGGATAAGATTGCAGACGTTGTGAGGAAAATTTCACTGCTACTAACGACGACTGATAGTGCATTGCCTAGAACCCAAACAATCTAAATACTTAAAAAAATCCACACTATCTCATGTTTTCCATACAATTTTTGATTCGAATATAAAGCTTAACACCCGGAAAGGTAAGGTTTAATCCGCCACACTGATACATTTCGAAAAACAAGAGAAAAAACAAAGAGAATATTAAATAGATTCCTTTACGAACTAAGTAGGTCAACAAATATGATTTTTAAAAATATCACGACTCCAGCGTAATTTCCAGCCCACCTACCGAATATACTTTTCCCAAAATGTTTGTCTTTGCACAGCTAACCTCCATACTGAATATGAACTAAATCGGTCAGTACCGAGGAGTTAACAGCGAGGGAGAGCACTGAGTCCATATGATGTATGCAGACGAACAACCAGCGATCGCAGCGTGAACAGAGGCCCGAAGTCGCTAAACTGGCGCTCCCTTCTCGCCTAAGACGGAGTGGCTGACCGGCCTAGAAAAATGCCGACGACACATTATTATTTTTTGTATTACTTACTTTGGAATTTGTATATATATTACTTATTGATACGGTACTTTTTTAAAATTTTTTTTTCGTTTACCAAATTTTTGCTAGGTGTTTTTTTGGCGCGCGGTCTATTTGATATATATACATATACGTACATACACATATATGCATATGTACATATATGTACATAAATATAATTTAAATCCATATTGGTGTTTTTCATTAGGGTTTTTCGTGAAATATTTAAAAGTCTTTATCTGAAAAACTAGAGCCAATTCGACAAAACTGATATTATTTTCGTAATCAGCGCCCCCAAATTACCCTAAATCGACTTAAAAATCTCCGACCGCAAAATTTTGTTCCGCAGTGTTATTGTAAGAAACTAATGCTTTAAACACGTTTTGACGAACATCGTCTGGATTAAGTGGATCTGCATTCAACAATCGTATATGCTCATTAACGTACCGTGAAGCCTTTTTACATCCGCATAGCCTGTTTTAAAATAGGATGTAGTTTTATGCATATTTATTTCTTGCCCTTTGAGGAATTCTCTTACTGCAATGGTATCTAGTTCATTATCTAATACAACTTCATTCGGTTTCCCTATGTAAGTACTGAATTCTCTCTTTCAGCGCATTTGTTATAAAAATCCATGTTCTATCTTCTAAGTAATAAGCGGTTGCATATTTTGTTAACTTATCTATAATGGTCAAATACATCACTCCACGTTGAGGAAACAATATGTCTACATAGACAGTTTCATTGAGCTTTTCTGGTGTAGGTGTAATATTGAATTTGTGCTTAATGGGAGCTTTGCCGTACTTTGCCAACTTACATACTTCTCAATTATTTATAATATCTTCTATACTAGAAGAAAAAATTAACACGTCATCTAAATATACCAAACAGATTGAGCCAATGTATTCCTTCAACACATTGTTAATCATTCGTTAAAATGTACCTGGTGAGTTTCACAGCCAAAATGGCAGTCGTAAAAACTCAAAATGGCCAGTCGATGTCGAAAATGCCGTTTTAGCTATATCGTGAGGATGCATTTCTACTTGGTGGAAGCCTTTGGCCAAATCTAAAGTGGTGATGACTTTTTCCTAACTTATCGAATATGTCCTCAATATTTGGTATAGAGAATCTATCTTCCATAGTTATATCATTTAATTTGGGATAAACTATAACTATACGCCAGTTTTGCATATTACTAGCACTTAATTTTTTGGGTACAACCCATATTGGGGTATTATTTGGGCTGCTAGAATTTCCAATAATACATTGTTTTAACGTATCTGCGATTTGCTGATCGACTTCTGCTTTATGTACTTCAGGATACCTATACAACCTAGAATATATTGGCATGCATGATTTCTATGTAAAAAGTGAGACCTATTGTTAAAAGTGTTTCCATTGTTGCCATTGTTATTTTCATACCGGGAATGATAACGTGGGTTATTCGTATTGAATCTGTTATTAAATGCATTATTATTATAAGAAAAATTAAACTTTTTATGTTGATTACTAAAGTTTGTCCTTATCGCGGTAACATTTTCTTGGTTTGCCTGCCCAAATTGTGCATAGTTATGATGTCTTGCATCTAATACAATTTGATATGCATCATCTAAGCGTTTGGGATCTCTAGCAAAAATCATGGTACGCGTTGGTTCTGGGAGATGATCTCTAAAAGTTTTTAAGGAAATTCTATTTAATGCTTTAGTGGTGCATGTTTTATGACCGTGAGTTAAACTTCTGTTTGTATTCTATTTGCCAATTTATTTATTTTAAAATAATAATATTCAATTGCACCCTCTAATCTACCCGACTTTAAATTATTCATTAAATCATTGCTATTTTCTTTTTCCCCAACATTTTTTATAAGAATTTCCTTCAAAATAGACCATTTATTTACATTACTATACCTATAAATAGCTTCTCTTGTTTTACCAACGCATTTATTTTTTATATAACCAAAAATTACGTTTCTATTATTGGCGTCAAATATTCTCAATTTGATGTAAGTTAGCAACATTAAAGTTAACTGTAGTTAACAAAATAATGCCGGCATACGCGGAATAGTGGGACACAAACAAATAATTTAGCAATAAGTCAATAGTGCCAGCATAAGTAATTTTAAAGTTATAAATAGTAGATAATTAAAATTGTAAAGTTAGTCTTAGCGGAAGAGTTGATAATAAAGGTCATCAAGACCAAAATAATAGATTTTTTTTGTCGTTTAATTTAAATCGACAGTAATTGGCGCCCGAGCTTAAATGAAAAGCTTGTGGTTCGGCAAAGTCAGTTTTAAATTACGAGAAAGTCTCAAAGCGCCGTTAACAAAAATAAAAATAACGCCGCGAAAAAGACAGTGTAAAGAAAAACCACCATATTAAAAAGAGCGTGAAAAGGATAGCCAAGGAATCTTCCTGGACGCTCCAACGATGCCAACAAGCAACCCAGCAGCAAAAGCCGACAGCCAAAGTAACAACAACAGTGTGAGACGGTGTACCCCAGTACACATAAGGGAAAAGGACAAATACACAATCACCGGTTACAAGGATAGGATGAAGCTGTATATAGTGTAAGTAGCATAAGAAATGTAGTTAATAATAAAAAAACAAGAGAGAGGAAAAAATTGTGAACTTTTGTTTTATAATAAATGTATTATTAAATGACAGAAAAATTGTAAAACAAAACGTAAATATTGCCTTATTTTCGCGAAGAACAAAAAAAAAAAGAAGAGATTTTTAAATCAACCAAGAAATTTATGCATTTGTATTAATAAATTAAAGAACCAAACAGAATTTTCTTTTTTAGCTACAGTGCAAGTAAATAAAAATAACCACAAAAAAAATAAAATACGGCTCCCTTCCTAGAAGGGATAACAGAAAAAATAAATATTTAAATTAAAATAGAGGTATAAATTTTGAAAAATTTAGAATGGCAAATCCAAAAAATCTAGTTAGACCCCCCGTACTCGGGATTAATCCCCCTGCTGCACCAACAGCACTGTCAGGCCCTAGTAATATGATTTCGCCAGAATTGGCGAACATGACAAAAACGTGGTAACTTTAGCAATAGAGGCAAGTGTACCTAATGTAGTACATAATATCCTTAATAATAAAATAAACCCGGTCATTTCGGACCAAACAATATATGAACAATTCCAAAACAACACGAATGAAATGGATAAGATTGCAGACGTTGTGAGGAAAATTTCACTGCTACTAACGACGACTGATAGTGCATTGCCTAGAACCCAAACAATCTAAATACTTAAAAAAATCCACACTATCTCATGTTTTCCATACAATTTTTGATTCGAATATAAAGCTTAACACCCGGAAAGGTAAGGTTTAATCCGCCACACTGATACATTTCGAAAAACAAGAGAAAAAACAAAGAGAATATTAAATAGATTCCTTTACGAACTAAGTAGGTCAACAAATATGATTTTTAAAAATATCACGACTCCAGCGTAATTTCCAGCCCACCTACCGAATATACTTTTCCCAAAATGTTTGTCTTTGCACAGCTAACCTCCATACTGAATATGAACTAAATCGGTCAGTACCGAGGAGTTAACAGCGAGGGAGAGCACTGAGTCCATATGATGTATGCAGACGAACAACCAGCGATCGCAGCGTGAACAGAGGCCCGAAGTCGCTAAACTGGCGCTCCCTTCTCGCCTAAGACGGAGTGGCTGACCGGCCTAGAAAAATGCCGACGACACATTATTATTTTTGTATTACTTACTTTGGAATTTGTATATATATTACTTATTGATACGGTACTTTTTTTAAATTTTTTTTTCGTTTACCAAATTTTTGCTAGGTGTTTTTTTGGCGCGCGGTCTATTTGATATATATACATATACGTACATACACATATATGCATATGTACATATATGTACATAAATATAATTTAAATCCATATTGGTGTTTTTCATTAGGGTTTTTCGTGAAATATTTAAAAGTCTTTATCTGAAAAACTAGAGCCAATTCGACAAAACTGATATTATTTTCGTAATCAGCCTAAAATTACCCTAAATCGACTTAAAAATCTCCGACCGCAAAATTTTGTTCCGCAGTGTTATTGTAAGAAACTAATGCTTTAAACACGTTTTGACGAACATCGTCTGGATTAAGTGGATCTGCATTCAACAATCGTATATGCTCATTAACGTACCGTGAAGCCTTTTTACATCCGCATAGCCTGTTTTAAAATAGGATGTAGTTTTATGCATATTTATTTCTTGCCCTTTGAGGAATTCTCTTACTGCAATGGTATCTAGTTCATTATCTAATACAACTTCATTCGGTTTCCCTATGTAAGTACTGAATTCTCTCTTTCAGCGCATTTGTTATAAAAATCCATGTTCTATCTTCTAAGTAATAAGCGGTTGCATATTTTGTTAACTTATCTATAATGGTCAAATACATCACTCCACGTTGAGGAAACAATATGTCTACATAAACAGTTTCATTGAGCTTTTCTGGTGTAGGTGTAATATTGAATTTGTGCTTAATGGGAGCTTTGCCGTACTTTGCCAACTTACATACTTCTCAATTATTTATAATATCTTCTATACTAGAAGAAAAAATTAACACGTCATCTAAATATACCAAACAGATTGAGCCAATGTATTCCTTCAACACATTGTTAATCATTCGTTAAAATGTACCTGGTGAGTTTCACAGTCAAAATGGCAGTCGTAAAAACTCAAAATGGCCAGTCGATGTCGAAAATGCCGTTTTAGCTATATCGTGAGGATGCATTTCTACTTGGTGGAAGCCTTTGGCCAAATCTAAAGTGGTGATGACTTTTTCCTAACTTATCGAATATGTCCTCAATATTTGGTATAGAGAATCTATCTTCTATAGTTATATCATTTAATTTGGGATAAACTATAACTATACACCAGTTTTGCATATTACTAGCACTTAATTTTTTGGGTACAACCCATATTGGGGTATTATTTGGGCTGCTAGAATTTCCAATAATACATTGTTTTAACGTATCTGCGATTTGCTGATCGACTTCTGCTTTATGTACTTCAGGATACCTATACAACCTAGAATATATTGGCATGCCATGTTTAGTTATAGTTTTATGCTTTATTTCATTGGTAAATGTTAAATCGTCATTACCATAAAATACATTTTTAAATCGGTTAAGTAATTTTAAAAGCTTTTCTTTTTCATTTAATTCTAATGATCTATTTTAATAAAATTTTGTATACCATATTTGTTAACTACGTAATTGAAAATTTCAATAATATTATTTGTATATGATTTTTCATTCTAGATTTCTACTTCTTCAGACAAAAATAAGGACAAAACAGGATTTTTTGTTACTAACAGTCTATTTGGAAAATCAATTATACAATGTAAATCTTTTAAAATGTTATTTCTAATTAGACCATCAAACTTTTTATTAAAGTTACGCTCCAAAAATTCACAAAAGTAATGATTTAAATTACATTCTTTAAATAATGGAAATCTACAAATTGTAGTTATAAATGTTTCAGCTCCCAAAGCTTTCGCTACTACACTTACTTCTTGTTTCCACTTGGGGTGACATATATCATGACTTATTAAACTAAATTCCGCTCCAGTGTCAATTATAAAGTTTAATTTTTGTATGGGGTTATTTAAGGTTATATAGGGGAACTGCGTTTAGCAGGGAAGGGAAATATTACGCTTGAATTTCCAATTTCCATTGGTTCTAGCGGATTTATTTTGCGAAAAATTTGCGTATTTCGTTCATTCTATGACCCTGATTTATAAAATTAATTTGTTGCGAATTTTTTTATCTCAGACTGTCTAGTACGATTTGAGCTAGCATGATTATAGGATTTGGATGGAAATTTCCGGGTATATTGTTAAAAGTATTTCCATTGTTGCCATTGTTATTTTCATACCGGGAATGATAACGTGGGTTATTCGTATTGAATCTGTCATTAAATGCATTATTATTATAAGAAAAATTAAACTTTTTATGTTGATTACTAAAGTTTGTCCTTATCGCGGTTACATTTTCTTGGTTTGCCTGCCCAAATTGTGTATAGTTATGATGTCTTGCATCTAATACAATTTGATATGCATCATCTAAGCGTTTGGGATCTCTAGCAAAAATCATGGTACGCGTTGGTTCTGGGAGATGATCTCTAAAAGTTTTTAAGGAAATTCTATTTAATGCTTTAGTGGTGCATGTTTTATGACCGTGAGTTAAACTTCTGTTTGTATTCTATTTGCCAATTTATTTATTTTAAAATAATAATATTCAATTGCACCCTCTAATCTACCCGACTTTAAATTATTCATTAAATCATTGCTATTTTCTTTTTCCCCAACATTTTTTATAAGAATTTCCTTCAAAATAGACCATTTATTTACATTACTATACCTATAAATAGCTTCTCTTGTTTTACCAACGCATTTATTTTTTATATAACCAAAAATTACGTTTCTATTATTGGCGTCAAATATTCTCAATTTGATGTAAGTTAGCAACATTAAAGTTAACTGTAGTTAACAAAATAATGCCGGCATACGCGGAATAGTGGGACACAAACAAATAATTTAGCAATAAGTCAATAGTGCCAGCATAAGTAATTTTAAAGTTATAAATAGTAGATAATTAAAATTGTAAAGTTAGTCTTAGCGGAAGAGTTGATAATAAAGGTCATCAAGACCAAAATAATAGATTTTTTTTGTCGTTTAATTTAAATCGACAGTAATTGGCGCCCGAGCTTAAATGAAAAGCTTGTGGTTCGGCAAAGTCAGTTTTAAATTACGAGAAAGTCTCAAAGCGCCGTTAACAAAAATAAAAATAACGCCGCGAAAAAGACAGTGTAAAGAAAAACCACCATATTAAAAAGAGCGTGAAAAGGATAGCCAAGGAATCTTCCTGGACGCTCCAACGATGCCAACAAGCAACCCAGCAGCAAAAGCCGACAGCCAAAGTAACAACAACAGTGTGAGACGGTGTACCCCAGTACACATAAGGGAAAAGGACAAATACACAATCACCGGTTACAAGGATAGGATGAAGCTGTATATAGTGTAAGTAGCATAAGAAATGTAGTTAATAATAAAAAAATAAGAGAGAGGAAAAAATTGTGAACTTTTGTTTTATAATAAATGTATTATTAAATGACACAAAAATTGTAAAACAAAACGTAAATATTGACTTATTTTCGCGAAGAACAAAAAAAAAAAAGAAGAGATTTTTAAATCAACCAAGAAATTTATGCATTTGTATTAATAAATTAAAGAACCAAACAGAATTTTCTTTTTTAGCTACAGTGCAAGTAAATAAAAATAACCACAAAAAAAATAAAATACGGCTCCCTTCCTAGAAGGGATAACAGAAAAAATAAATATTTAAATTAAAATAGAGGTATAAATTTTGAAAAATTTAGAATGGCAAATCCAAAAAATCTAGTTAGACCCCCCGTACTCGGGATTAATCCCCCTGCTGCACCAACAGCACTGTCAGGCCCTAGTAATATGATTTCGCCAGAATTGGCGAACATGACAAAAACGTGGTAACTTTAGCAATAGAGGCAAGTGTACCTAATGTAGTACATAATATCCTTAATAATAAAATAAACCCGGTCATTTCGGACCAAACAATATATGAACAATTCCAAAACAACACGAATGAAATGGATAAGATTCCAGACGTTGTGAGATCCCTAAGGGAATTTTTAGGAAATGCCTCAGACTTTAGTTCCTGGGAAAAAAGCGTCGAGCGAATTTTAAGAATCTACGAACCCTCAAAAGGAACACCTAAATATTTCGGCATATTAAATGTCATCAGAAATAAAATAGTTGGAAAGGCAGATATAGCCTTAGAATCCTACAACACCCCTCTAGACTGGACAGCAATCTCCCGCTGCTTGACTACTCATTACGCAGACAAACGGGACATAGGCACTCTTGTGTACCAAATGACATGCCTCATACAAGAACGAATGACAATTAACGAATTTTACCAAAAGGTATACGGACACTTATCATTACGTCTGAACAAAATAGGTTGTATGGAGATAGGAGAGAAGCAGTTCACTTATTAACGGAGAATTACCGCGCTAAAGCCCTCGATACCTTCATAAGAGGACTTTCTGGTGATCTTCCCAGGCTACTTGGCATTAAAGAACCAAAAAGCTTTCCCGAAGCCCTCCATCTTTGTCTCAAATTAGAAAACCAAATCTTCAGAGCTTTTCACGCTAATAACCAAACCCATATCACACCATCATTTTCTCGTCAACAACGCACAAATCAGCAACAGCCACAACAGCAATACACCCAACCTAGATATCATCAACCATTAAACCCTCAAACCTCATCCAAATTTTATCCTGAACTATCTTATCTACCAAATCCCTTGACATTCTAACCCACAAAACTACCATCGTAATCAACTAAACCTTAATCACTCTAACATTCAACAACAGTCAAATCGGAATCCAAATCAATTTAGTCAACAATATAGGCAACAAAACCAGAATCTATACAGTCCACAGCAAAACATTGCTCCTCCTTGACCCCCTAAACCACCTCAACCGATGGATGTAGATGAGAGTATAAGGACAAGAGCCGTTAATTACGCAAATCGGCCAAGACCCCAAGAATTAGGTAAAAGACCATCTAACGCTTCAACGCTTAACAGAAAAAGCTAAATCTGCATTCAACAAAATTAAATCCACACTGACATCTAAAGACGTAGTTTTACAATACCCTGATAACAAAAAAGAATTTGACCTAACTACTGACGCCTCAAAGTATGCAATAGGCGCTGTTTTAGAGCAAAATGGCAAACCAATAAACTGAAGGCTGAAGGCTGAAGAAATTTACGCAGTCGAAATGCTTGCCATTATATGGGCACTTAACTCTTTTAGAAACTATTTATACAGTACAGCAAAAGTTGTAATACATACAGATCACCAACCACTTTCATACGCCCTCAGTAATAAAAATAATAACTCCAAACTAAAACAATGGAAAGCCATACTTGAAGAATACAACTATGAATTAAAATACAAACCTGGGAAAGCCAATGTAGTTGCAGATACATTATCCAGGCCTTTTGAAGTGAATTCCCTATCTGTCGCCACACATTCCGACGAAAGCTCATCATACAATCTAATTCCAGCAGTATAAGGACCCACTAACTTTGGATCTCGTTAGCAGATGAAGGCAGCTATCAGTTTAAAATGCCATTCCCGACCTACCATAGACATATAATCACTAAACCCAATTTTTCAATAGAAAATTTAACTTCACTATTGAAACGATACGTAGACCCTTCAGTGATAAATGGTATATTTACTTCTGAAGAAATAATGGGAAAAAATCAAGAAATTTACCCACTGCATTTTGGCAATTATAAAATTCGTTACACCCAAACAAAAGTAGAGGACATAACAAGTGAGGATGCACAAAATGTGGAAATACTAAACGAACATAAACGAGCACATAAAACTAGAGACGAAAATAAAAAACAACTAATACAAAGATGTTACTTTCCAAAAATGAAACAAAAATAGAAAATATAATTTAACAATGTAGAGTTTGCAAGGAAAACAAGTATGATCGTAACCCCAATAAACCGCAACTATTAGAAACCCCAATACCTCAATATCCTGGAGAAATCGTGCATATAGACATTTACAATACGGAAAAAAATTAGTTTTAAAAGCAGTAGATAAATTTTCGAAATATGCTCAAGTTAGAATAATAGAGTCAAAAGCAATAGAAGATATCAGAGAACCTTTACGACAAATACTTTTCGCTTTCGGTATACCAAAAACAGTAGTTATCGACAATGAAAAATCTTTAAATTCAGCTTCTATACAATTTATGATCGAAGACCAACTCGGTATTAAAATTTTTAAAACCCCCGCATACGCAAGCACAGTTAACGGACAAGTAGAAAGATTTCACTCTACCCTATCTGAAATTATGCGTTGTCTTCGAACGGAACGCACACACCGCTCATTCCAAGAACTCTTAGATCGATGTACATAAAAGCAACATCAGACAATAGTAATTTTTTTTTCTCTTTTCCTTTGCAGGTTTTTTGTGCACCTAGTGTACGCAGACTTTAAAATAATAGACTACACAAATTCATAACTAGCAACATTCGATACTGGATTGACAAGAATGCAAACAGGAACCTACAGAATAATACACAAAGTAGACCTAGACGCATTTCAAATGACACTCGACAAAATAGACAACACTATTAAAACCAAGATAACATCAGAAATTCTCTTTCTACCCATCCTGATGGAAACAATAGGGAATGTCAGGAAATGGATCGCTGGAAATCCCGATGATGACGACTTAATAATTTTAGATAATCAAATAAATAATATAATAAACAATAACAATAATCAAGTAGTAATAAATAAAATAATTTTCGATAGGATAAACAATATTACGAGAGTATCGAATAGGATTTTAAAAGCGGTACAATCTAATGAAGATGTACAACGCAATTTTGCTATAGAATTAAAATATAAATTAAAAATTGTAAAATAATAAATTATTAACATTGATTATGCGGTTCATTGGGCCAAAGCCGGAATCGTCAATTCGTATATTTTATCAAATGAAGAACAAGCACTAGCAAAATCGATTTTCATAAAAAATAACTTCACATTAAATAATGTAGAAGAATCGCTAGAACTTGCAAATATACAAATTGTCTCAAATGAAACAATGTTCTTTTATATGGTAGGAATACCATTAACAAACGAAGAAATTTGTGATTCAATTTTTATCAAACCCATAAAAAAAATATATATATTAATAAAATTTCCTATGAGGATATCGTAACTTGTAGTAAATATAAGGTATTTGGAATAAAAACAAATATATACGGATTTGTGACTATAAGAATATGATAGATGTTAGTAATACTACTTCTTGTGTCCCGCAACTACTCAGAAGCGAACCAGCAGAATGCACTCTAATAAATAATCAGCACATCCCATCAGTGGAAAACATCTCCCCTGGCATCATATTACTAAACCAGTATAATGGTACAATTGAAATTGACAACCAAAAAATAAATCTTGTGGGATCATACGCCGCACAATGGTAGCCGGTAGCACTTTTCGTTTATTGCTTTGGATTTATGAATATACTAGCAACAATAAACCAACTGTTTTTAAATGCCATTTTCACCACCCCTCTTTTCGCAGCCTTACAAACACAGAGCTTATTTTCGTAATAAGTGCAGTTTGATTTTTGTGCATTTTCTATTCACAGTTTGAATATATATTTTCCAGTCGCTAAGTATAATTTAACAACTTTAATTATGGAACCGCTGAATGCTAGCATTTATAGAGATTTAAGTTATAAATAGTAGAAAATTAAAATTGTAAAGTAAGTCTTAGCAGAAGAGTGGATAATAAAGGCCATCAAGACCAAAATAATAGATTTTTTTTTGTCGTTTAATTTAAATCGACAGTAATTTGTATAAAATCAGATAATTGGTAATTTGTTTGGATCAGTTCTATCAAAATTTTCAATATTTTTAATGCATGCTAACACTAAATTAATTCTGCTTACATCTAATGCCTATATGTTGTGTTTATACATATATATGTATACTAATATGTGTTTAAAACTTAAATTAAGACTTAAAAAGCAAAATATTAGAAACTAACCCAAAAAATTTCACCCGTTAAACGTTAAAACAAAAATACATATGTAAATGTACAATAAGCTTTTACATATGTAAGTATGTGTGTTCAAATTTCCCCTGATTTCTCCAAATTTTTCTCACTCAATGTAGTTCACCGCTACCCGGATATCTCTTATGCCTTGTAATATGTTATATTAACATTGGCCTATTTAATATATGTAACGGGTCTTTTTATAGGGACGCTTCAAAAGTAGACCGATAGTAACAGCAAACGACGCCATATTTTTACCCGCTCTTTTGACATTTCTCTTCAGTAAGGTTAGCCATTTCATCATGGAAAGATATACGATCCAACAACGAGTCGAAATTATTAAAATTTACTACCGAAATTCGGAGTCAATGGCCTCAACTTTAAGAGCGCTACATCCAATTTATGGTCGTCGTCATTTCTGGCTGAATGGCTTCGTCAATAAGCAATATATGCGCTATTGGACAGCCAGCAATCAACACGTACTCCATGAGTCAACATTTCATCCCGAAAAAATTAGGGTTTGGTGCGGTTTATGGGCCGGCGGCGTCATTGGGCCGTACTTCTTCCGTGATGATCAAGACCGGCACGTTACTGTGAATGGGAATCGCTACCGCTCAATAATAACCGAATATTTTTGGCCCGAATTGGATTATGTGGACTTGCGCAATATGTGGTTCCAACAGGACGGCGCCACAAGCCACACAGAGAATGTCACAATCGATTTATTGAAAACCAAGTTTGGAGAACGTGTTATCTCACGAAATGGCCCAGTCAATTGGCCGCCTCGGTCGTGCGATTTGACGCCGTTAGACTATTTCCTGTGGGGCTACGTCAAGTCTATGGTCTATGCCAACAAGCCAGCGACGATTGATGAACTTCGTACGAATATCGAACGTGAAATTGCAGCAGTATAGGCCCGTGCCTGTGGTGCCCATGCAAAAGAAATCGAGTTCCATACATAATGGCATCGAATGTACTTTCATAGGAATAAAGAATTTATTTCATATCCCAAACCGTTTTTGTTTTATTTAAAAAGACTTTTGCGCGTTCCTATTGCAAGACCCGATATAAGCGGAAAACGATATGTAAGCCTTACAATTTGTTTAAGGTATCTCTGCCTCCTTGCTACATTAAATGATAAAAATAATAATATAATAATTTGGTTTTACACCATAGCTTGATGTTTGGCCGAACTTCTCCCAAAGTTGTGGTGTGCGTTTTGATATTGTAACACAAATTGAGGGACCTACAGTTGTACGCCGACTCCGAACTGCAAATGATTTTTGTTAGAAATTTTTTCATGGTAGAAATACACTCGGATATTTGCCTTTTCCTGCCAAGGCGAGACCGCTATTAGAAAAAACTCTCTACAATTTTTGATGTTATTTGCCCGGCCAGGGTTTTAACTTGGTGCCCACCAATGAATTGCGCTAATGTTACACACTCGGCTACGGCGACCGCCGAATAAATTTAATCTATATATATAAAAATGAAAATCAGTCCTGTCGTGCGATCATCAGGCTTAACCTACTTAATGAAAAGTCGTGAAATTTTGTATACTCATTCTACATATTCCGTAGCGTGTCATAGGCATATTTTTTTTATGTATAGTATATATATATATATATATATAGATATATATAATTTCATTCCGTATGCAGTGCTTTCAGATTTAACGAGATAATGCTATAATGGGTGCTGATCTCTGTCTGATAATGTCCGCTCCTCACTGTATACTTTGACAGCCAAGGTGCTATAAAATCTCTAAATTCTCACGAAACAACGCCCAGTGTTGCTATAGAAAAAGTTCTCTCAATCTGGTCGCGTCTAATGTTCCGGGATAGTTGCATGACTTTCTGGGCATAGTGGCATTCCCGGCAACTGCACTGCAAACCTGTTGTTAGGGAAAGGATTTATCGGTTGTAAATTTCGCCATCGACGCCAGCATGCGTCGTTCTAACCTAACCGGTGTGAAATATGAAAATATCGGAGTCACACTGTTCGATTCGCTAAGAAGAAGGCTTATCTATATTTTAAGGAAAGTTGGCATCGAACTGAAAAGTTGAATTTAATTAAATTATGTTTTAAGGTAAAATTTGTAGAGGGTTACCACCTTTTAAAAAGTCAAATTTAATTAAGGACAAAAAATATTAAAATTTGAGTGTCAAACTGTTTGCCTCGACGAGGACAACGTACATACCAATAGTTTCAAAAGGGTCAATTTATAAACGAATCTAGGCTGGACAACGCCTGCCGGGGTCTTCTAGTATAAAATAAAAATCCTCTAAAGTTCAAATTGTATTGCAATCGTGAAAGGCATGGAGATCATATTAAAGTCGAATGGGGACTTCAAATCTGATTTGATCACATGAAGTGCAGTGATTTCATCTAATTTGTCGATGGTTGGCACAGATTTTACTCCATCTGCAGGTTAATGTGGCGCTGGCAAAACCAACAAGTAAAAACCCTAAGAAAAGTACATGGAGAGCAGAAATCTACAGATGGGAATACGGCAGAAGCTTTTCCGAATACAGTTCTTCCAGTCTTATGTCAATGCCTGCAAAAAGCCTTTGTAAACAGGGATACTAAAACATTGGTTTTTAAGCATCGAAGAAACGCTTTACATTAGTTTTTATTTGCATTGGTACTTATACAGATGACTAGAGCGTGGTTTTTGTCATCGGAAAGGCTAAGACCCCACGAGACCTTATTATAAAGTGTTACCCTTAAAGTACTATTCCAACAAAATGGCATGGATGGCAGCAGATTTATAAAGCTAAATTGTATTGAATTTCGAAGAAGAAGTGGCTTCACAAAATAGAAAAATTATTCTTTTCTGAAGTAACGCAACGAGTCAAAAGAAAGCTTAAAACTTTTAACCATATAAATATGCAGTTTTCACTGGCTATAGAGTTAAGGTAAACAATTGATACGTTTAAAAGATTAATCAATATCCTTCAAGTAATGCAAATGATTGAGTGCAATAGGGTATGATCGATTTTCTGGTTATGCAGTTACAGAAGAGTGACTATACTCAATCGCCACTCTTACTTCCACGTTCGTGCTCTCTGGGCAACGGGAACAACCCACTTGCGAGATGCCGTAACCAACCCGTGTGGAGCCTTGGGTCGCGGCTGAAAGATAGGGAGCTCCGTTTAAAGGTCCATTAAATTCTGCAGCGTATGTTCATTGCAAGCGGGCATCTGTTCACTACAAGCGGCTCGCTACATATATAAATGTGCCCTTAAAAAGAAAATATATGCAACAGTATCTGGTTGTGCGCTGGGCTTGGGACCCAGCCAATGAAAAGTTTAAACTACAGATGAGATGGGGAAGAAGTCGCTGCCCGGCTGGTTAATGTCCTCGTAAGTGTAAGTGCTGACATCACCACCGTCCAAGAAATTAAATTGCGTCCAACGTAGATTACAAAGATGTTGCGTTCACTCCCACCATTCCTCTAACATAAACTCTTGTAAAATTTCACCATACCAGAACTAATTTTACTTTTGCTGATTCATATTAGAATCTAATTAGATCCAATTGATTGAACAACCCACCGGCGATCTTCCAAAGATCACTTGATGACATATCGAGCGATCAAATAGGAAAAATTTGTTAGGCATACATACATAGATCACGTAGTAGTTTTCGGCAAATCTGAACGAAGTCCAAAAATTAATCAAAGAAGAACCAGTTGTGCATAGAGCACAAAAATGCCGCTATAAATGCTTTCAACAAAATAAAATCCACATTAATATCCAAGGAAGCTATATTATCCTACCCGAAATTCAAACAAGAGTTTCACCTTACCACAGGTGCATCAAATTACGCTCTATGTGCCGTCCTTGACGAAGCTGGCAAAGCAATAACTTTCCTTTTCCGTGCAAAAAATGCTGGTGGTAATTTGGGCTCTCACTTTGTTGAGAAACTACTTGTATGGATCTGGTGCAGTTACTTGTGCATTCACCTGTGCGTTAAGCAACCAAAACTACAATGGTAAAATGAAAAGGTAGAAGAGCATTCTTGAAGAATAAATCTATCTGATGAAATATAAGCTTGGAAGATCAAATGCGTTATCCAGACCCCACAGACTGGCATTACCCTCTTACTAGTACAGACCATAAAAACGAAAGCTCCTCGCATCTTATCACCCCTGCCACTGAAGCCACAACAAATGCTTGCAAGAACCAACTATTCTTAATGTTTAGACCCGAAGAAACCTTCTCCAGATACCACTTCTTATTTTTCACAGACACACTATTAGAAAACGAAACTATTCTTCACAGGGCATCATAGACACATTTAAACGATATTTAAAGCCAGCACTCGTCAACGGACTGTACACGGGATGGGTGAAATTCAGGAATTATACCAACTCCTCTTTGGTAATGTTAAAAAATGCTACATACAAGCTCTACTTCAGGATATCGCATAGGAAACTGAACAGAAACAAATTATCATTCAACAATATCTGGGAGCTCACAGAAACGGGCGCAAAAGCATAACACAAATTTTACTTCCCAGGCATGCATTCGAAAATTGAAAAGTTTGTTGAACAATATTTAACTTGTCTTCCATAGAAATATGATAGACATCATTACACTGCCTTACAGTAGTAACGGACAAGTGGAAAGCTAACCAAACATCAATAACATTTGAAGAATTTTTATTCAAATCCGTACAGAAATACTTATCGTCGATTCGGAAATAGCTACAAATACAAAAAAATATCGCTCTACTTAGGAAAGGAACAAGAAGACCTTTCATACCATAAGTAAAAATTGCACACCAGGTGAAATCAATTATATAAAAATAAATGAAAGCTTAGGATGAAAACTAATCCCTAAATATAAGGAGGAGATAGTCTCAGAAAATCACAGGGCAACAGTAAAGACAGTATAAGGACGAATCATTTCTAAAGGACTCATAATTCCCGCTTCATTCTTGAACATAGACGTTTTGAACTACATTGGATTCAAAAAAGTAGAAGATTATTTATTAAGATTAATATAAACGTATGACAAAATAACAAACCAAGTTCCTTTATGCTATCCTCAAACATGAAACCAACCATAATTTGAAAAATAAAATAAGGTTGAAGACGAATTAGACCACAACCTATATGGCATTTTTCGTAAATATCGCCATACTGGGGTGGAAGTATCTCGATTGGTGTTCGTCGTAATCTGCGAGTGCACTAGTTACGCTTAAAAATGAAGATCCTGTTCTGGATTATATGTGCTTTTGTGTAAATGGTTGATCTGGATGTGGTCACTTGTACTTGTTAGCCATATACATCCCGCCAAGTAGTAGTTTCGACCTCTATAAAGCGCATACAGACAATATTACATCGTAAGTTCAAAACAAGCTCACTGGTAACAAAATTTGCATTTTTGGGGATTTTAACCTTGCGAATCTTATTTGGTCTACAAATTTTTCAAAGTTTGGTCTTATTCCAACTAATATATGTTATTGATAATATCTTAAGTACTGGGTTAGTTCAACTTACAACAATGTAAACAGTCTTGGCTGAATTCTTGTTTTTAAAGATGAATGCCCTTGAAATATCATCTTGAAGACTGGGAGAGATTGTTATTAAATGTTGATGTATTCTTGTGTTTTTATAAGTTTAAATCTGAGCTGAAGGAGCTATTTCTTAAAAATATCCCTTCAATTAAAAAGAGATCCTACAAGCTTCCATGGACTTAAATCGCTTAAAAATCGGCGCAATAAGTTTTACAAAAAGTTTAAAAAAATCAGTAACCACATCCTCTATTCTGTTTCTCAGAGTGTCAAAAGCGTTTCAGTTTCTTTACAATAACTGTATACTTAACATCGAGTTGAATATAAAGTCTAGGCCTGAGACGTTTTGGCATTATGTTGAATCAAAAAAGTCCCTCTCTTCGGTTCCATCGGCAGTTAATCTCGGTAAAAAATGTGTGAGCACACCAAACGAAGTGGCTAACTTGTTTGCAGAATATTTCAAAACAAATTTTGCACAAGATGATATTGATTGAGATGCTTCTGAGAATTTATCTGCGCGTAATAACTTATTGTCGACTAATTTCGAAAATTTGAGTTTTTTCAGATGATATCATTGAAGGAATTCTAAGGTTAAGCCCCTCTACTCAAACAGATGCTGATGAACTCTCGACAGTTTTTCTTAAAAATTGTCCGGCGATTGTTACTCCGTTGAAAGTAATTTTCAATAAATCTTTGCCTTCAGGGTATTTCATTGATGACTGGAAGCTCAATCAATTTCTCCGCTGCAATCTGTTGATGAAATTAAAGTTATTATTTAATAGTCATATAAATTTTATTGTAGCAAAGTCAAAGTTGCCTTTTACAACTTTTGTCCGTTCTAGGTTGGAATATGCCGCTTTTGTTTGGTGGCCTTATTTCCAATTTTCGTATCAATAGGATTGAAAATGTTCGTGAAGTTTGCCCTGCGATATTTAAACATTTCGGATCCTATCCCTTCCTATCATTCACGCATCCTCTTAATCAACCTTCATTCACTTGGATCAAGAAAATCGATTCTCTCGCTTTCTTTCATTTTTAGCATCATTAAGGGTGCAATTGATTGTCCGTATCTGCTAGAAAGAATTCATTTTCTTGTCTCTTTCAGGACATTACGTATATTTTATCCCTTCTACCCGGAAAAGGTTGGATCTAATTATGCGAAAAACGCTCCTTTGGCGGGCGCTCTGTGTGAATTTAACGACATTCGAATTCTGTCATTTTAAATTTTTCTTTGTCTAAAGATGAATTTTATTCTCTGTTTTACTGGGTTTATAAGTATTGATTAAGTATACGTATTATTATTATTATTATTTGTTAGAAAAATATACAATATAAATCTAACGTTCTAGCACACTAGCTGCCACAGCCTATGGTGCTTTTTGTATAAGTAATATAGGCAATGACACATACATGCGAAATAATTATAAAGGCAGCCATATTTTGTTTTATAAGCAAATGTGGAGACACACTCCCTTAAAAATTGGTTTTGCAATTTACTCTTTATCCTCATTTGTTTATTGCTTGGGTTCATTTGTTGGTTTTTATTCAAGATAACGGATGAATCCCCTTATTTTCTTTGACGTCAGAGCGAAACAATTATAAAGGCAATAATATTATTTCATTTGAGAACTGAAAGTGTTTGTGCAAACAAGTGAAAAAAATATAGCCACGGTAAGTTTTAAATAAAAACTCATAATTTTATATAAAAACTCATCATTAAAAAAATAAAAATATTTTTTAGAAACAATGCCGCGCGGAAAGCAATTGACTGGTGAAGAAAAGGGAAAAATCGAAGCATACCACGATGAGGGGCTGTCCAATCGCGAAATTTCCAGGCGATTCAAAAGATCTGCATGTGTCGTAGACAATTTTATAAAATTGGGTGATCACTATGGAAGTAGAAAGCGAGCAGGAAGGACTCCACTGGTCGGAGAAAGGGGAAACGAGATATGAGACGTACTGCTGCTGGAGGAAATCTAAGTTCGAAAGAGATTGTTGATAATTTGCAATAACCAATAGGCCCACGGCGTGTTCAACAAATTTTGAAACAGGATCTGCATTTCGTCTATGAAAAAAAAATTTCGAAACCAGCCCTTTTGCCAAGGCATAAACTAGCAAGACTTCGATTTGCTGAGAAATACAGATTCTGGGATGAAGAATGGAAAAATGTTGTGTTTTCAGATGAGAAAAAATTTAACCTAGACGGTCCAGAAACGACAACGACGGAAGGCTCTCCCAAAGAATTGCGGAAAAGGCGAAACTTTGGAGGTGGTTCTCTTATGGTTTGGGCAGGTTTAAACTATAGACGAACCACTCCAATATGTTTCGTTTCTACCAAAATGGACTCGGAATATTATGTGCAGCTGTTGGATGAAGTTCTAGTGACCTTCGCAGAAGATTTTGTTGATCCTGAGTTCATTTTTCAGCAGGATAACGCAGCTATACCTCGGTCGAAGAAGACTAAAGAGTTTTTGGAATCCCGAGGTATTTCAACACTCGACTAGTCAGCTCTGAGCCCAGATCTGAATCCAGTAGAGAACCTTTGGTCCATGCTATCGATGCAAGTTTTCCGCCGTGGTCGCCAGTTTAAGGATGTAAAGCAATTAAGGGGGTGTATAGTCGAGGAATGGCAAAAAATTGATATCAACTATATTCATTCGCCATGCCACGACGTCTAGAAGAAGTTATAAAGACTGGTGGAGGACATACATCTTTTTAAAATAACGGAATATTCTTCAAGGTAAATCTGCATTTATATTTACTTCGCACTAACTTCATGCTTTTAATAAAAATTTGTTTATTTCAGCTTCAAAGAAAAAAAAATATTTTAATTTTGGATAGTATTTAGTTATGTTTATGTAAAGTAAGTTACTTGAAAATAATACGTAATAATAATTTAGTACCGGGAAAAAATATGTTGCATTTATAATTATTTCGCAGGGTGTATGTATGTATGTGTACTTATATTATAAGTATACGTATGATTTATTATTAACTAAAAAAAACTTCTAGCTCATAATAATTCGCTGTAAGTTGTCAGTAAGAACTTTGTTTTTTGACTTCATGAAATAAATTAATAAAATAAATAAATATTGATACGCCATTGAAGAAAACTGTATTATTTTAGTAATTTTAAACAATGTCGAGCCAAAACTTTTATTAGAAAACATAAAGAGGAACAAGTACCATTTAAAAATGCCAAAAAGACGCTAGAATTTTCGAAGATAAATGCATTAACCAAAATCTGAGAATAAACATAAGAGCTGTAAAAAGGTAAAATACATTTATAATTGAAACTAATTACAAAGAAGGAAGAAAAACATATGGAATTAAAAATCAAAATTTTAATGACTGAGCAAATTGTAAGGAAACAAATACGATAGATATAAATGAGAACAGATGTGCCACTAGAATAATGAGTAGCTTAAATTCAACATTAGAGCAACTCAAATCCGGTATAATTTTACTAACCAATTCAGCGGAAAATTAGAAGTCAACGAAGTACCCCTCGAAATCAATGACGCTCATGTTGTAATCTTCCACAATTCAACAATCAAAATCAACATTCAAAATAGAAGAAAATCCAACCACGTCCTTGCGACCAACCCAAGAACCTACATATTGAATTCCTAAAGCAGATACATCTTACCAATTTCAAACGAACAAAGCAACATTATCTATTGACAGCCTGCCAACGGCAGCTCTAATCATCAATATAATGCTATTTACTATGTTACAATAAAAATATATAAAAATCAATTATATAGAAACGGAATCAATAAGATATAATTAGTTAAGAAGTTCCCCTCTGATTGTATTTCTGCCATGAAAAAACTTCTCACAAAAAACATTTCGCCGTTCGGAGTCGTTATAACATCAAGACGCAAACCCCAAAATCGCTTAAGCGGTTATAGCGGCAATTAAATAAAAAACAAAATAGTTAACACAGCTTATTACGAAAGCTATGCTCTGAACAATATCACCACAGATGTTATTAAAAGCAAAAGAAAGCGAGAATATTGATCTTCTTGTTTCCAAAGGCGTTAGGTTTAAAAAAGTTTATTAAAAGAAAAATTACTCAAAAATATTCCGCCAAGATCTTTAATCTCGTCCGAACTTTTTAACAAAGATTGATAAATGTTATAGGATGTCGGCAAGATATGAAGAGCTTTTGAATACGTGACTTAAAAGCATTTTTTGATGTTTAAATGAAGACAAGAATTAGCGCGCCATGGATGCAAGCTGTCAATATTGTTGAAACTTACGCGCATCGTCCGGCTTCTCTATTTTCGAAATACCATATCATTTAAAAACTAAACAAATAGTAAGGGGCCTAGTATACTCCCTTGGGGAACCCCAGAAGAGCCAAAGAAAGGAGGAAATGTCAGCAACCGTTACCATACAATTTGTTTTATATAAATAGGATTCAATCCATTTAAAATAAAACTGAATAAAAGCCCATACAGAGAAGCTTATAAATCAACAAAGAATGTAAAACTTTATCAAAAGCCTTAGGGAAATCTGTGTAGACACAGTCAACCTGGAAAACAGCAGAAAAATACGCAATACAATATTCACTAAATACTAAGATTAAATCAAGCCAGTTTTAAAAAATATTATAGTATCTAGAAACGTCACTTTGTCTTCAGTTCAGTTATCCCGATTTTATTCCATTAGCAAAAGTTAAAAGATATTCTTTAATCAGGGACGGCTGAAGAAAACTCATAAAACTTAAAATTTATGCACAGAGGCACATGATGCTTATTACAAGGCGTTATAGGAGAAAGACATTCAGCAATATTATAGCTCAAATTATCACTAATGAATACGAGATCAAAAATTGAATCCAACTTGTTAACAAAATTGGATAACATTCAATGGAATAAGACCCG
This sequence comes from Anomoia purmunda, assembly GCA_951828415.1. Classification (NCBI taxonomy): domain Eukaryota; kingdom Metazoa; phylum Arthropoda; class Insecta; order Diptera; family Tephritidae; genus Anomoia; species Anomoia purmunda. Next base: position 33,759,793 of record OX639998.1, on the reverse strand, counting down.
AATTTGAACAACTACCAGACCAACTTGGAGGACTTGGAGGTTTGTCAGATGCAACAGACATTGGCAAGATATTCTCAGCTGGCACAGCAGAGCACGAAGGTGGCATATCAGCAGCAGCAACAATAGAAGTACGCGAGGAAGTTCTAGCATTATCGCCAACAACTGTGCGCGAATATAACATAGGCGAGAAAGAGTTCACATTATAGCTATCGTCTGCATTATAAAGAGCCACCTTAGACACACTCTTGGATTTAGCAAAAAAGTTAAGGGTTTGCCAGATGTAACAGCAACAGACATCAGCAATAAATTTTTAGCATTTACGGCAGGCACAACAGGCACGGCCGGATCATCCTTTGCAACAACAATTGACGTTTTAGCTTCGACAATAAAACTTTAAGGTCACGTACTTCCTTAGTTAGACATACTATTATTGAAACCAAGTTCGATGGCTTTTGTAGGCAATAATTGCAATTAAACACAGTGTTAGTGTTATTGGCAAGCAGATCACAAATTTCTTTGCTATCCATCCACCTTTGTACATATTTTATGAAATTTATTTTTGCAAACATTACAAGAGATTTCATAGCCAACTCGTAAAGATCTAAAGAATTTAGCGCAAGTTGAAGTTTTCATATCAAGAGCGAACAAAAACACGACCTTCACTTCAACTGATTACAGAATTTTATAGGTTGCAATAATAGTTCAGAATGGGATGTCGTTGACATAAAAAATGGATACATTCGTCCTCCTTTAAGCCAAAGGTGACTGAGAAATATAACACCTTTCGTTGAAAAAATTTTGGAATCGACAAAATTCCTTGTTTAAAGCATATCAAGAGAGACGTCGACATTTCTTCACTTAGCAAGGTAAACTTCAAATTGGGTGTTAAAGTATCTCTATACGATAAAATTTTGGATCCTGCGGTTTGGCCTGCCGCATTTCGTCCATTTAATTTTTTTTACGAGGAGAGTATATCAAGGAGAAAATATAAGCATTTCTAGGAAATGAGAGCCGTAGCTCAGGATTTTTATGTGATAATCTTCGTAGAGACATGGTAAAATGGAAGCTTCTTCGATAGAGTCCATTTTGATCCAATCTTATTCAACGTATTTCGGAAAGATCGGGATGTTAACAGTACAGGATTGTCTCGTGGTGAAGGTGTTCTTATTGCAGAGTTCTTATTGGCTCATTACATTTAATTTCTTCATACATCCCACCTGGCAGTAAGTTTAGTATTTGATGAGCTGAGTGTAAAGCGCTGTGACGGATTTTCGTAGAGCGGGGAAAATAAACAAGCAGACAATTGAATTAGAATATGTTTTATTTAAAATAAACTCAGGGAAGCAACGGCTTCCTTAAACTTTAGAGATACCGATGTGTTTAGCAGAGCTTTTTGACGAAAGCGGTAAGTTAGGGCTGCCATTTTGGCAAAAGGAGTGAACAGTATTTATAAATCTCATACAGACAATTTCACCCTCAGTTCATAAATACTAGCAAATATTTATATTTGTGTTTTTGGTGACTTCAATCTGCCAAATATTATCTGGTCTAATAATTTGTCAAAATGAGGTCTTATACCATTGATACTTCTATTGAATCTTACATACAAAGAATACATCATTGACAGAAAGACTAAACAAAGGGAGACCAAGTACAGATCCTTGCGACCCACCGGAGGCAACAATACAAGATCTGGAGGAGGTAGCGTCACTCATCACTTTTTCGGTTCATCCATTGAGGTAGCTGGTCATAAGCTTAGCAAAGCCATCGGAAATCTAAGATAGTTTCGAAGCTTTGCACAAAGAGCAAAATGCTTAGAAAAATAAAGAAAGCGAAGTAGACTTAAAGCACCATTGTCAAAATATAAAGATCATTTTCTTGAACAAAGTAAGCAATTTGTGCTGCCATCACACACTTTTGAAAATATTAGAAAAATGCTTATTGACCTGTAATCACTAGGTTTGATGGCAGTATTCTTTTTAGCCACAGGCACAAAACGGCCTTTTCCCCTTCATTGGCAAGCAAGAAGTTATGAAGCAATGATTGATGATATGTGTGGAAGTTCGCCAATAACGGATTTCAGAACTTCTACTTCAGGCACTCCGTCAAATTGAAACTTATTTTTCACTACATAATTTCAGTTTGTATTCTTAGCTAGAAAACTATCACGGCTTTTGCTGGCGCTGCTAAAGTAGTCATTAAGTAGGTTGGGGTCGAGATTACAATCGGGTCAAATTTTTCCATGGGCATTAACCCAGTAGTGCCCAGAGCAATCCAGATGGGTTAGGAACATGAAATTTCAAAACTAGTATTTATTTGATCGTAGAAGCAAAATAAGAAAAAAATATGTTCCTGCCTCTACAGATTTTGGCGTCATCAGCTGTAACGGTGGACACTCCTCAGTATATTTTGACCGCCTCATAGGTAAATGAAAACTTGAAATAACATTCACTGTCTTTTTTGTATTTCACATATATGCACATGTATGATAATAAATTTATACTTTATTTAAGGATTTAGTTTTAGTTACTATTGAAATAATGATATTTTTCGAAACATTGTATGCATAAGCCAACGTTACATTTTTTAACTTGGAAAAAGGGTGAGCTGCACAACTATGCACAATGAAAGCATATTCCCTTTCATACGAGGATTCGATCCTTGGTATATCTCGAAATTTATTAAATACCCTCGAGGAGTATTCAATACTCAACATTTTGTACCCAAATCTTAATGGTTTACCTCAGGTGCAATGTTACATATATGTAACGCTCCGATTGTCGGTTATCCCTAGCGGCCTGCCGCTACCAAATACAATATATACTTTTACATTTGCATAATTTAGTATATTTCTTAGTTAATTAACATGACTGCCAAACATATTTTTAAATATAATAATATTTCGTCGCGATGTCATTTTGTCTTTTGCGTCACTTTTAAAAAACTCTTCTTCACACAACGACTAACCGCGATGAAATAAAAAATGAATCTGACTCAGTGCTTGATTGGTTTTCTATGTTGCATTATATTTCTCGGAAAGCAAAAATTTTTAATTTCATTTCCGTGCTATGACTAACGGGAGTGTGAAATTCAAATGCGCTGCGTTACACATATGTAACAGTGGGCACTATTGAGTTAAGAGTTTTTAATTGACGCCATAAATCTTCTGAAGGTAGTAACGGGTTCAATTTGTAGCTACAGCACAACCGCTTACCTTGTCTTGTAATTGAAGCGGATTTATTCAGAACAATTTTGTATAGTGAGCAAGCGTACTCCGCCTTGGCTCATTCCTATTTTCCATAAACCTCTTACGTGCTTTTAAAGCTGGCCTGACTTTACTACTATACCAAGGACAAGAGCTATTCTTTCAAACGAAATTCAACTGCCACTTTAAAACTAATCGAGTATCAACGAAATTAGGGCACAGCCCAGCCACTTAAGCTTATTCTAGAAAAACCCACACGTATTGTCACGTTTACTTATTAGTAAGGTTTGTGCTGCTTGAATAGGCTATTAAAACAGCTATTGCTTTAATCAATAAATTTTTACTGAGTGCAGTATATCATAACAGCAGAACCAAACACATATGTACATTAGAGTGGGTCAAACTTTTTTTTCAGTTTTTTTTTCGTAATAGCACTAAAAGGGTGCCTTAAGTGGTAAAAAAAGACTGTGCAAAATATAATTAAATTCTATTTAGGTTATCTGCCTCCGGATTGCCTTTGAAATTTAAAAATATTTAATTTTAAGACTCATTTTCACGAGCCAATCTGAACACTACCTATTAGAATTACTGTAATGTTTAAATAATTTTTATATAACAAAAGGTGTCCGATTTCATTAATTTTACAACAAATGCTCATTTTATTTTATTTTAGGGCTTGTACGCATCAGTGACATTGCGGTTAATGAGGCGGGAAGACGTGTTTTGCCCTGTGTTTCTATGGAACGTACTCGAAATTTGTTTAAGTGCCCTTTGCTTGGTGAATTAAGTGATATTAAAAACAATGTGTTACCGACTTACGGGGATGTGATTATATTTTACGAGTGGTCGAGACGGCAATACAAATTAGCAAATGACACGCAAAAAGAGCCTTCATTTTTGCATATCGCAGACTTAGTGACAGCAAAAATTGAAGAGATTTGGAAAAGAGCATCCTTACCAACTGTATTCCATGCAAGAGTAGGACAAATGTTAAGATCTTACCACTTGAAATACAAAAACCTGCTAAAGTCTTATCCAAAAATTCCGGAGAAAAACGTGGTTGAGTTTCGGCGCTGCAACAATGCTCTATTCGACATTAGCTCATGCAAATGCGCTAGTTTGGGCTCTTGTACTTGTCCCAAAGAACGAAAAGTGCCTATAAAGGAGCAGCAATTTCTTGTGGACCAACGCACGACAAGAAAAATGATAATTGGCAACGTTGACGTCGCTGCTACGAAGAAATTACGAAAAAAATTTAAAAGAAAGCTTTCGAAGCAACAGGTTCAACAGAAGAGCCATCGAACAGAATGCGAAAATGAGCCAGCTGATCAGCAGCTGAATTCTTCTTCGTCTTCTATCAATAATGAGTCCGACTGTGATAACTTCATGGTCGAGGCACCAACTACATCTAGTAAAAAAAAGTCGGATCTCGAAATGGATTATTCTGTTATTTCGAAGACATGCGACAGATTTGGAGTATCGAACAGAGCAGGAGCAGCCATTGCGTCAGCAGTTTTGCAAGCCACAAAGTCTACTCTACCCATCATTGACCACAGTAAGCTTCGGAGAGAGAGAGCAAAAACACGAGAAATAATGGCTAAAGACAGCGCTATACAAATACCGGCATTGTATTTTGATGGGCGCAAAGACAAGACACTTAAGATGACAAAAAAAGGAGAAAAATACCATAAACAGATTGTACTGGAGGAACATATATCGCTAATAAGAGAACCAGGCTCTATTTACTTGGGTCACATAACACCAACATCGGGAACTTCGAAAGCTATAGTGGAGGAAATTATGAACTACTTCACAAATGAGAACAAGTCTTTGAATGTTTTGCTGGCTATTGGTTGCGACGGGACAAATGTGAACGTTGGAAAGTATGGAGGTATTATACGTCTACTAGAAAAACAATTACATAAGCCTTTGCAATGGATTGTTTGCTTGCTACATATGAATGAACTGCCATTACGACATTTGTTCGCGCATATTGATGGTGATACAACGGGCCCAAATACATTTTCAGGGAAAATAGGCAAACAATTAGAGAAATGCGAAAACAAGCCGGTTGTTCAGTTGCAGCCTGTTCCATCGGAGTTGCCTGAATTAACTGTCCAAGACCTTAGTTCTGATCAATCGTATTTATACAGCATTGCATCTGCTATCTCGACCGGCGGCGTTTTTCCTCAAGGTTTAGCAAACAAGTCGCCTGGAAAGATGTCCCATGCTAGATGGCTCACTAGGGCTAATCGTATTCTCCGCCTTTGCGTGTCGACGAAATCCCAGTCTCAAGAGTTGGTGGTATTAGCAACGTATGTTGTTAAGGTCTACGCTCCGACTTGGTTTGCTATCAAGACTCACCCCAGCTGTAAGGACGGAGCGCGACATCTATGGAAGCTAATTGCAGCCTCAAGATACCTTACTGCGGATCTAAAAGCTGTAATAGACCCAGTAATCATTAGAAATGGCTACTTTGCTCACCCGGAGAATTTATTACTGGCAATGCTGACAGATACACAAAAACACATTCGGGAGCTAGGAGCGCGACATATCCTGAAAGCTCGTACCGTTCCTGAATCAAAATTAAGACTTTTCCAAGTTCCTGACCTTAATTTAGATGCAGCTTCCTACGTCGACCTAATTGATTGGCAGTTAAATATTACCCAGCCTCCCATTCTCAAGAATGTGAGTGACGCAAACTTGCGGTCAATGATCGCCCAGAGAGAGGTAGAGGAAGACTTTCTACGTCTGCCATGTCACACGCAAGCTGTTGAGAGAGCTGTCAAGACTGTGACCGAAGCTGCCAACACCTAATGTAGCAAATCTGCGAGGGAAGGCTTTATTAAAGCACAGATCGAATCTCGTACAGATATGCCAAAGTTCGACAGTAAGAAGGATTTTAGAGTTAATTAACAGCTAAATGTTTTTGTTAATTCTTGCTTAAACAGTTTCTTCTAAGATGATAATAAAATATGTTCTTTATACATGTGCTTTAATTTAAAAATAATAAATTTTAAACAAACCCCGTTCTTAAATAGTAAATGGAAACAATGACTTTTTTTCTTATTTTATGAAATTTCAAATTCGATCCGGAGGCAGAAGATGACTTTCAATATTTTTTATATTTTACATGTGTAATAGGTACATTATGAAGCACCTTTTTATCACTATTACATAAAAAAATAAGAATTTTTTTTTCCTCCCATACATTGGTGACCCACCCTAATGTACATACTTTAACCCGACATAAACAGCTACAAAAAAAATGACGATAAATAATGCTGATCAATTTTCTGGGTGGTCTGAGCGCGACAAAAGTTCAGCAACCGTTATGTCACAAGAAACACCAACCGAATATTTTCCAGGTCTAAGCCAACAAATAATCAATGAATAAGGAGCATACAGCTATTTTAAAGCTATTTTTTAACAGAAAATACGGTTTAAAATCAGTATTCAAAAATGTCACAATTTCTTTGAAGCAGAACTTCATTGAGAAAAGTGCCCAGCACGAATGATTCAAAGTGGATCCATAGAAAGTGATAGCAAGATAAACAAGGCGAATCTGCTGTTTATTTTGTTTGTGTAATTTAACGTGTGAAATGTCAAAATCTGAATTCATCCAGTATTGCTCATGTATTTTGTTAGTGTAATTTTGCGAGTGAAATGTCAAAAACTGAATTCGCTCAGTTAGCTCATGTATTTTGTTTGTTGAAACGAACTTGGAAAGAAGAGCAAGCATTCAGCTCATTGGATGCCATCACCTTGTATGAATTCGCCTTGGAATGATTTCTATCTGTACCATTAAAGGCGAATTCATATATGGTGTAGTTAATAGTGCAGTCGATTTAATTTTTGATATTCACCTAGTACATGTAATTTGTTTTCACTTTTGCGTACGGATTTTAAAAAGCCGTAAAAGCAAATACAAAATGTATGTTGACAACCAGAGATCACATCAAGAGGCACGACAGCTCTACAGTCCCATTCCATCAGCGCAAATTTAAAACGGCTGTTTTTCGTTAGATTGTTGTAACTCTGTATGGCCCCAAATCGATTATAGAGACATTTGCATTGATTGATGAAAGAGCATCGTGCACTCTGATGGCTTGCTGATCAGCCCAGTGAATAGCTATGTTTGAGGTGGATAGGCGAAGTTACTCAGCCGAAAGTGATCCCTAAATTCGTTGGCCTGGAAATATCTGTCAGAGGGGAAAACGTGACACGCTATCAAATGCATAATGTGCGCACCATCAGCGACCTCGAATTACCGCACCAATCTCACGACTTTGAAACGCTGAATGAACGCGATCATCTGAAATCGTTGCTTTTTATATCATACACCGAGTGCAAAGCGCGCTTGTTCATCGAGTTGGACAACACCATGCTTTGTGTTCCATTGGAAGTACACCAGGTCGAAGGCGATGAGCTGATAGCTGCAAGTAGGAAAAAAGGTTGGTTCGGTCGGTCGGTCGGTCGCTCGGTCGTGGCCGTACGACAAGTCTACTCAGCCAACAAGAGAAAATTTGCTGCACGTCTGCCCCAAAGATAATCAAGTGGATAGCTTAATGAGGACGTATTTTGCCGTCGAATCATTGGCCCAACGTCAAACCCCTTAGGTTGAAGACAGACGAACGCGCAGCCGACCTAATAGAGTACCATATTTCGCTGGCGCAAATAAATGGGAAGCCGGCCTCTTATGGAGATACGACCAAGTTGATTTGCCCAATTCATACCATATGGCTTATAGGCGTCTCCAATGTCTAGAAAAAAAGATGGAA